>CM053580.1:260578073-260597412 GCA_028627135.1 Pseudochirops cupreus | reverse complement strand
ATGTTTAAAAATATATTATTATTATTATTATTATCATTATTATTTACATGCAACTGGGAATTAAGATATACAGGCACTGGGGTAAGGAGAGCCATCTCGCCTTACCAGAAAGTCAGTGGGGTGATGGGGGAGGATATAGGAGAGAGAAGATTGGGGGAGGGGGTATACAATGCGATCACTGTTTTGGGGTAGTGGGTAGGGGAAAGATGGGGAGAAAATTTGTAACTCAAAATCTTGTGGAAATGAATGATATAAACTAAAAATAAACAAAAGTTAATTAAAAAAAAAGATTTGTGATTTCATCTGTATGGATGACTCTCAATTTGAAAAAAATCCCTCTACTGATCAGTAAATCATCTGTAATTATAAGCCTAGGGAATTGCCTGAGACACTAATAGTTAAGTGACTTGTCTATTGTCAAACTGCTGGTTAGTATACATAAGAGATAAGACTGGGACCTAATTCTTTTACATTCTAAGATTGACTAGGTATTCACTGTTATATCACAAGATATAATAGTAACAAATAGTTACCAATATGTATATAGTTACACATACACACATATATATGTAACTATATGTATATGTAACATTATATATATATATATATATATATATATATATATATATATATATATAATGTAGTTACCACAGCTGTTATTTCAAATTACTATTATTAAACCTTGTGCTTATTTCATTTTTTTTCATAGCAATTTTGTGAAGACAAAGATGTAAAATTATATTCTCTGTTTTGCAGATAAAGAAATTGAGGATCTGAAAGACTAAATAATTTTCTCAAGCTAATAGCAATAGAGCTAAAACTAGAACCCATTGGAGCAAAACAAGTAGTGTCTGAACAAGAGATATAAATGTTTTTCTCAGTGTCAAAGCAGAGTTTTCTTACAAAATCCAGATTTTTTTATTTATTGTGGAGTGGAGAGATAAGCATTAAGAAAATACCATAGAAAAAAGTTTGACTTTGCAACAATATAAATCATACAGATTCTTAAAAGTTATACCTGTCTTGCTTGTTTCACTTTAGTAAATGTTTACTATGAGATTAATGAATCAGAGTTTTGTTTATACTACTATTTTGAGGGATAAGTAATTATTTTCCTTGGGTAAGGATCTCTCTTTTGAATACAACAGTAATTAGTGTAGATTAAAAAAAAGTGATTGAACCTAGACTCTTCTTTCAATATATAATTTAGGTAAAATTCATATGTAGTCAAGAATATGTTACTTTAAATTAGCTAGGAAAAATTATTGAAAAAAGTAAAAAAAAATACATAAAATCAATATATGATTAGTGTTGCTAGCAGAAGTATATATTAGACTCTAATGAATGAACTCTCTCATTGTTCTGCCCAGTTATGTCTGTTAGTAATATTGAACTGATTTCTGTATTACTCTAGGGAGATGAGTTGCTTTGGGGTGGAACATTTGTTTTAGAAAAACAGGGTAAGCTATTCCCTACTGTCCTGGAGTGGGATCAGTAAAAAGAATTGAACCTTTGTGGGGGGAAAACCAGGTACCCTCTTGAGTTGTAAGAGAAGTTGTAAGATTCTGTAAGAGGAATTACCTGGTCATAAGGTAAGCAATAGTCGAGAGTCTGATGAAACCTTGCACAGGAAACAAAACGATAGGTCTTAAACCAAGTTAAAAACAGTGGGAGAGCTACAGTTGAAAGTGAACAGTCAGGAAACCAGAGTGATAAACCAAAAAGAGATCAAAGTGAAAATCTAGAACATAGATAGCTAAGGGTCAGTTTGCTTTAGGAAGCATACCTCAGACTCTAAAGAGAGGGAAAGTAAGGAGTTAGTCACAGCTCCCTTTTCTCTCTAATCTGAGGAGGCTGTGTTGGTATAGGCAGCCTGGGCAGAAGAGAAATCCAATCCTAGAGTGGATACATACCTTGAGCAGGACTCTGTTGCTTGTGGAAGCATCAATCAGTGAATTCACAGATGTATGTTGACAACTCTAGTTATTTTTCTCTCTCTTCTTAAGCCATGTGAAAGTTTGCTTCCTGTAAAAGGAAAATAATGTGATCTGTTCTGTAACTCCCTCCTTCCCCTGCCCCCACATACACTGTTTCTGTCAATCGACAGGAAAAAGGGTAGCTTTAATGAAATACTACTCTTTGCTTGGTAGGCTACTTAATGGTTTTCTGTAAAAATTAAAATTTGGAGTCACTGTCATTGAAGAAAGTCAATATCAAAGGGCAGCTATTATCCACTCCAACATTCTGTGAACTTACTGTTGATCTTGCAAAATGAAGGGAAACAGAGAAAGAAGATATCAAAGCAAAAACTGAAATAAAAACTGTTTTAAAAACAAGAATATTATTTCCTCCTCCCCTACAAAATGAAAATGAAGAGAAATGAGACCAGTGTGGCATCAAGAGGACCAATTAGAAGGCATATTTCTTGTTGAAATGAATAGATATAAGTGAACTCTTCTCTTTCTCTCTCTTCTTTTCTCCTCTCTTCACTAATCTGTGATTTCCTCAGTATAGGGAATTCCATAGGATTAAAATAATTCTAATGGAGGTTAGCTACTATTCTGCAACTAATAGTTTTTTAGAGGGTTGCCCCTAAAGCACTGAGAAATTATATGATGTACCCACGATCACATACCTACTGGATGTCAGAGAGAGGATTTGAACCCGGATCTTTTGTACTCAGACGTCTGCTCATTGATATGTCAGGTTGTCTTTTAAAACAGTTTCAAAATCTTCTGTATATATTAGCAAATTTAGAAGAAATCAAAACATAGGAGGAATGAGAAGGGACACTCAAAAACAATGGTAAATTAAAAACAAAAATACCAATAAACATTAAACAAACAAACAAAAAACCAAAGCCTAGAACAAGGAATATAGACATCATGATTCTTCAGTTTGAATTTACTTCTTCAAAAGTATTATCTTTATGGCATTTAAAATAATACATATTTATAGCTTAAAATTGTTTGAAACTCCTGTTCCCTTAATGGCTTCTATTTATTAGATATCTAGATCTTATTTGCTCTGTGTTACTACAACTACTGCTTCAAAGTCTAAATTTTTTTTTGCGTAAACAAACACTCTGATCTAACCTCTATGTTTTAGGAGATAAGATCTTTCCAGTGAGGCAGTCACTGAAAAACCCTACTGAACAATGACCTCCAGGACGACGTTTGGTGGCCAACCTTCCTGGTCTCAATGGTCCTTCTTCTTGGATCTAACATCTTCTGTGAGTGCTGATTAGTGCTGTGGTTCCTTGTTTTTAAAGCTTTTTGAGGGGGTTGGTGAATACTTAAAAAAAGGCAACAACATTTTTGTGAGGTTAATTTGTTATGTTGCAATAATATTTAAAATTTATTCATTAAGTATAACTACAAAGATATCTTTTTAACTCTAAATCAACATTTACATTATGGAATGATAAAATATAAAATTTTGCTGTACTTTTATTTATGGAAGCTTTAAGTATAAAATTATGAAACTGTAAATATAAAATAAATACAATCACCACATATGGGATATTTTGTAACAGTTAAAAGAAATACTCCAGAAAGACCATATATACTCACTGTTATCTATGAAACTCAATATCAAATTTCATTATTGGGACATTTTTTGGAATAACCATAATGTTTTAATGAAATGAGTTACAATTTGTAAGCTGTTTAACATAATATAATAACCAATAAAGTTAATTTTGATATCGAACTTTTTTATTTAAACAAGGGTTTACAATTTTTGGCTCAACAATAGGAAAACACTGCTTTGAATCTAGTTTTACTAGTTTGATTAGTTTATTTCTGTATTTTGATTCAAAACAAGAGTAAAGTGATAATGCTCATTTACAGAAATACATAGTGGCAAAATGAAATAAAATTTTAAAAGCCCTTGCTGAAAAATGGAAATTTATTTTTAAAATTTTTGAGCCACTTAGCCAACTAAAATGAAAACTTATGATATGAAATATCTACTTGAATACTGTCTAATAACAAGCACTTTACTAAATGAAAAATTTACTTAAAGTTCAGTTGCATATAGTTTCATTTTAATATTGTTTATATTTAAAATGATCTCTGTAAAGAAAGAATCTCTTAATATATGACTTATTTTTCTCTTCTACTATTAGTACACTGTGTGTATATATATATATATATATACATATATATATATATATATATATATATATATATATATACATACATACATATATATTACAAAAACTGAACAACTGATCAGTCTTGGCAATGATTTCCTTTGAACATCAACCAGAGACAAGAATGCTAACATTAGCAAAAGATAAGTTACATTGGTAAACAGCCTTAATACTGCAATGAGAGGCAATATATCTTGTAATGCACATTACAAATCATCTGGAAACCACCACAGACAATTATAAACCTTCTGCAGAAATGATACTAATATTATCTCTCAATGATCATGGTTTTCAACCTATCTGATATTTATGTTGCAAGACGTTACGTTTTTCAGAACATTTTGATCACATGATTACACCACTGATAAAATATGGTTAAAGGGGCATGAAAGAACTACTCTGTCACAGTGTACAGAACAAAAAAAAAAAGAATATTTGTATGCACCTGACCATTCATTTGCAATTGAATGTATAACATAGGTGGCTTGAAAACTATTTGATCATAGGTTGAGAAAGTACAAAAGTATTTTGTATTTAGTCAGAAGTCATTAGAATTTGATATAATTACTATATCCCCCCCCCAAAAAATCATATCTACATGTCACATGCCACAACTCTTACCATAAACTTGTCCATCTATTACTGTCAGCCTAGAAAAGTTTTAGGGTTTTCATGTTTTAGGAATTTGTAGCAGCTTTTTTGGAATACCAGTAATGCTTTAAGGAAATAAGTTACAATTTGTAAGCTGTTTAACATAATATAATAACCAATAAAGTTAATTTTGATATTGAACTGTTTTATTTAAACAAAAGTCTACAATTTTTGGCTCAACAACAGGAAAACACTATTTTGATTCTAGTTTTACTAGTTTGATTAGTTTATTTCTATATTTTCATTCAAAACAAGAGTAAAGTGATATATGTGTATATATATATATATATATATATATATAAATGGAGAGAGAAAAAGAGAGGGGGAGAGATAGAGACAGAGAGAGACAGAGAGACACAGAGAGAGAGAAAGAGAGAGAGAGAGAGAAAGTGACAAAGAGACAGTTAAATGGGAAAGAGAAAAAGACAGAGAAAGAAACAGATATTCAGAAAGACAGAAAGAGATATTTTTAAAGCCACACATGAGCAGCTTTCCAGAGGATAGCTGCTGTGAATAGTTTTCAAAGTCCTGATTACATAGTATAGCAAACTCTCTATTTATTCAATAACAAATCAGAGCAATACATTCACAGAAAATCAAGATACAGCATTCACAATATTAGAACTTATCACAGAAAATCAAAATACAGCATTCACCATGTGACAACTCAACAACTTACTCACTAAAATGGCCACATAGTTTTCACCAAAGTGGTCACATTTAGTAACTCGATCATTCAATCATCCTTAAAGAGGCTTGCCTCCTTAAGGGACACAAAGTACAATAGTCAAAGTACTTCACCCCTGGGTAGTACATTCATTTAGTCAATCACAGAGTCCTTAATTCAATAACAAAGTACAATAACAAATAAATTACAATTCTATCAGTCACTACCCAGTCATCAGTCACTACTTGTTATCCACAGAGAGGTCTTTTCATCTTGACTCAGGTAAAGCTTTCACCTTTCATGGTTTTCCTTCCATGGTCCCAGCTCCCACCTGAATCTAACCGACTGACACCTGAGTTCAAAGGCAGACAGCTCCCAGCTCCTTGTCCAGCTCTCTGTACAGTTCCCACTCCATATTGAAGCTTACAGTGTCCAGTCCACTTCGAGTCCTTCACAGTTTCTGTTCCTGGGAAGAGAAAACTTAACAGCCACAGACAGATGAAGTACCAACACTACAGTCATGCTTCCTCTGGCAGCTCCAGCTGGTCCTCAGAAATCCTCAGCAGCCTCAGCAGCTCTGGCTGGCCCTCAGAAGTCTTCACCACCATAAGCTCTGTTATCAAAATCAAAATCACTTTCTCCCATTCTCAAGATCCAAATCACTTTCTCCACAGAAGTTCCAGTCCAGCAGCAGCAGCCCAGTCTTTAGGTGCTCATCCCAAGAAGTTTTGACTTTCCCAGCTTGGGTTTTTCCTTGTATACAGTATTTCTCCTCCCTGTTCAGCCCCTTCCTGTTTTGTCAGCAACAGAGGTTTATACCTTCTCTTTCTTTAACAGAGGCTTAACTTAAAACTAGGTGCTAAGTACCTCTTAGCTTAGCAATACAAAGGGATGTTCAAATTTCATTAACATTACAATATTGTAGTAGAAAGTACATTGACACTGGAGTCAGAATATCTAGGTTTATATCTCACCTTTACACTTACTACCTATATGACCTTTGACAAGTTACTTAAGTATCCTAAAAAAAGTTTTCTCATCTGTAGAATGAGGAAGTTGGAAGAGATGACCTTTCAGCTCTAAATCAGTCAGTTTATCTTGACTTATCAAGTATTAACTATCTGCCAGCTATTTTGCTCAGCACTGGGGATACAAAGAAGGGCAAAAGACAGTTTCTGCTATCAAGGAGCTCACAGTCTAATGGGAAGATAATATTCAAACAAATATGCACAAGAAAGCTATATACAAGATAAATTGGAAGTAAGCAATAGGAGAAAAGCATTGGAATTAAAGAGCCTTGGGAAAGGTGTTCTGTAGAAAGTTGGATTTGGGCTAGGATTTGAACGAACCCAGGGAAATCAGGAGACAGAGATGAGGAGGAAGAGCATTCTTGGCATGGGGAATAGCTAGTGAAAATGCCCTGAATCAGAAGAGGGAGTTTCTTGTTTTGAATTTAATGTTACTGGATTGCAGAGCCTCTTGGGGTGGGGGCAATATAACATATAAAAAGACTGGGAAGATCAGGTTACAAAGGACTTTGCATATCAAACAGAGCATTTTAAAATTTTATATTTGATCCTGGAGGTGATCAGCAGTCACTGGATTGACCATATTCTATTATGAAAGCAAGAGTAAAAGTGATTCAAACATCATGAATCTGTGTAACCATAAGAACAGTGGTAGAAAAATATGCATATTTTGAGGAGGGAAGGCTTTGGGATAAATATAATGAGCTCTGTTCAGAACATGTTGAGTTTAAAAAGTTAACATTGTTATAAATAATACATTAAGCCTAAATTAGCAGGATTTAATAGTTACATCTACTGGACTAGCACAAAGGTTTTGGGCTATCTGAATATAGCTACCCAATATCAAATTTCATATACACACCTATACATAGATATATATATGTATACATATACACACACACACACACACACACACACATATATATGTATATATGTATTATATGTATATGAGTTGTCAATGAGAAGAAACCAGTAGAAGGGGCTTGAACTTCCTCAATAGCAGACTGTGTTTTTCAGGTGTTTTTTTTTTTTTACCTGTACGTATAGGGAAAAGACTTTACCTAGAGAATATAAGGAAGGATGCCATGGCACCTGTGTTCATTCTGTTTTTTGAGACTATTCAAGACTCATGATGCTATTTATTTCTTCCTATTTACTTGATCAATAATCAAAGCAAATTGCTTCTAGGTATACAGCACTGGCTTGGTTAGAGAATTGCTATCCAAAAAAACTAGTATATCCATTTATGTTGTCAATCTAGAGACATAAATTTATATTGACATCCACATTATAATTGAAATTTAAATTCAAATATGATTTATATCAAATTATAGCATTTTATTTTATTTTATTTTGCTTTTTTTTTGGAGGGCAATTGGGGTGAAGTGACTTGCCCAAAGTCACGTGGCTAGTAAGTGTGTCAAGTGTCTGAGGTTGGATTTGAACTCAGCTCTTCCTGACTCCAGGGCCAGTGCTCTATTCACTGTGCCACCTATCTGCCCCTATAGCATTTTATTGATAACAAAAATAAAGAATAAACATTAACCAATATTAGAATTCATGCTACATATAGGTAAATTCTGGACAAGATGGCTACTAGTGGAAGTGCTAGCTTCTGTACAACTACTCCAGCAAAAATATGAAATTCACACCAAGCTGAATAATGATGAAGAACCAAAATAAGTGATTTCTTGTACCTCAGAATTATATATGAAGTCAGACAGAAACCCACAGTGAATAGGAAAGGAAGACACCAGTAGGATCATCAACAACAGAGATAAACAAGCAGACAGTTTCATGACTATGATGAGAGATGGGTCAGCTATGAAACCCAAAGATTTCTGTTTCTAAAGATGACAAGCAAAGAGGGCTCCCCCATGAAAGCCTCAGAGAGGTGAGAAAATCCAAAGATGAATTAGAAGCCTCAGGGAGTAATAACTATGAGTGTCACAAGGCAGTGCTTAACTTTGGACAGCTCAGGTTCCCAGGTACTCTGAGGTCCCTAATACTCTGTCCTTAGATATCACAGAGGGCCTTGAAGCTCCAGCTCTCTGAACCTCAAAGATCAAGGTCAGCACAGCAATCTAGGTGATGTAGAATAAGATCAAGTAGGGCCATCCACCCATCCCAAAAGCACAGCAGGGGTCAGAAATGGCATAAAACTTCAAATCAGGAACAAAAGTTAAAGATGTGAATAAAACAAAGAAAACATTGATTGGTATAAAACTTCATTGTGTATCTTGTGATGTCTCTAAACAAGGATAGAATAATGTTATAATATGTGTAAATAGAGATGCAAAGGGGGAAAATGGATTTTCTACAAAAATTACATGCATACCTAGATGATATGAAGTAAATGACAAAAAGTGAAATAAAAGCTCTGGAGGAAATAATTAGAAGGTCAAAGAATAGTTTAAAAGAGAAAATGATAAGCCTTTCTCAAGAAATGGACTTCCTGAAAAGTAGGCTATATCAAATACATATTAATGACTCTATGAGAGAGCAAAGAAATATTAGAACAAAACTCTAAAACACACACAAAAAATGAAGAATATGTAAGTTATTCCATATGAAAAACAACGGACCTGGAAAACAGGTGGTTTTCAAAGTGGTAGCTAAAAAAATCATCATACTTCTTGAAAATTATGATATAAAAAACCTTCAATATTTTTTAAAATCACAAATGAAAATTGCCTTGTTCTTTTAGAATCACTCAACAAAGTGAAGATAGAAAAAAATCTACTAATCACCTCTTGAAAGGAACTCCAAAAGGAGTTCCCACAAATGTCATATCAAAAATTCAGAGCTTTCACATCAAAGAAAAAATACTGTAAATATCCAGAAAAGGAGTTCAATTACTAATTGAATCACAGTCAGGATCTTATAAGTCACAGCAGCTTTACTATAAATAGAGGTAGAGGGGCTTGGAATATAGTCTTCCAGAAGGCAAAAGATTCAGGGTTTTAACCAAGAATACATTGCCTTGAGAAGCTGAGTATGATCCTATTGGAGAAAAATTGATCTTTAATGGAATAGAATACTTTCAACTATGTCTGATGAAAAGACTAAAGCTAAGTAGGAATTTGAAATGGAAAAAAAAATGAATTCCCGAGATACTTTGAAAAGTAAATTTACTTGAGCAATTGAGAGGAGCTACATGTTGGTGTAGGGCTTACACTTTGAAAGGGGAAGAAAGAAACAAGAATTCCTTCAGAACTTCAAAATGTCTTCAAAGAGTATTAAGAGAGTTTAATATGTGGAGTGGACTGGCTGTGTTCTGAGAGGTTATTTTTTTGAGAAAAAAGAGATGGTAAAAGTAATAACAGTAACGTGGAAGGAAAGAAGAATGGACATGGAACTTGCTATTTCATATAGTTGGGAAGAATGAGAAGAATATACAAATATAGAGGAACAAAGAATCAGGTATCCCATGAATTTCATTCTTATCTGAGACTGACAAAGGAGGCTTGAACATAAACACATACACGTTTTGATGTAAAAATACATCAAACTCAAGAGGGAAACAAGCAGGAATGATGAGGGCAGGTATGGTAAGAAGGAGAATAATACTGACAGAACAGTAACAAGCAAAATAAGCTTCCTGATCCTGAAGGTAGGAATAATATTAAAAAGCTAAGAAAAGACAAAACAAAAGGAACATATAAGACAGTTCATCAGTTGGATGAAGGCTGAACAAATTGTAATACATGAATGTAATAGAATGCTATATCCTATAAGAAATGACAAAAGATGTGATTTTAGAGAATGCTGGGTAGTATCAGCTAATAGTGAGTGAAATAAGAAGAACCAGAACACATAATTTTTTTTTTTGCAGGTGGTAAGCTGGGTAATTGGGGTTAAGTGACTTGCCCAAGGTCACACAGCTAATGTTAAGTTTCTGAAGCCCAATTTGAACTCAGATCCTCCTGACTCCAGGGCCTGTGCTCTATTCACTGTGCCACCTAGCTGCCCCTCAGAACACATCATTCTAAAGAAAAAGACAACAATGCTGATAAATATAGTAACTAACCAAACTTCTGGAGAAGCTTTGATGAAATCGTTACCCATGTCCTAAGAGAGAGATGATGCACTCAAGATACAGAAGAAAAACATATATTTTTAGACATGGTCAATGTGTGAATTCTTTTCCCTTCATGATGGCGATTTGTTGCAAAGTTGTTTTTGTTTGTTTTCCAGTTTTTTGAAAGGAAAAGCTAGAGGGGATTAACAATAGTAAACTCCCCCCCCCAAATATACCCCAAATGAACCGGGGTCAGTGAAGTCTTTTTTACACACAAAGAATAGAACAGACAGAATTTCAGAAGGAAATACAGGTAAAGAAGATCATTTAGAAAGTAATGTATTATTTATTTTATAATTTCAAATAAAAATAAAGCAATAGAAATGGAATTTCATGCTTTCATATAAATATGGATTTTTTTTACATTTAAACCAAGATTAAAGATCAATTTTCAAACACTAGGAAGGGCAAAAATATTTACAAGAATAACGAAAGGAACGAAAACCAGTTATACTTTTAAAAAATCTTTAAATATTCTAGTCAGTTGTGACTTGTCAGCATATCAGCTTTGCATCAAAAGCTTTTGCAGGCAGCTTTTCTTCACTTTCCTTCTTTTTTTTGGCATAGCTTTTCTCAATTCTAGCAGTTAGGTAACACAGTGAATAGAATACTGGGTCTGGAGTCAGGAAGACCTGAGTTCAAATCCAGTCTTAGACACTTACTATGTGACCCTGGACAAGTTACTTTACTTACATTTGCCTCAGTTTCCTCATCTGTGAAATGAGGGTAATAATAGCACTTACCTTCTGGGGTTGTTGTGAGGGTCTTTGAGATAATTATTGTAAAGTTCAGTGCCTGGCATATAGTAAATAGTATGTAAATATCAGCTATTTTTTTTGGATGACAAATGGAATTTGTTAAATAAATGGTCCTATCCTTCTTACTATCCTCCCAGTTCCTAACTTTTTTCTCCATCAACTGAGAGAAAATGTAAGAGAAAAAAAAACAAAACTATTTTCATTCCAGTAATATGTTGCTTTCTGTCCAAGACAAGAATTTCCCATTTCTTTACCCATTAACTTCCCATCTTCCTTCCTTCCTTCCTTCCTTCCTTCCTTCCTTCCTTCCTTCCTTCCTTCCTTCCTTCCTTCTTTCCTTCCTTCCTTCCTTCCTTCCTTCCTTCCTTCCTTCCTTCCTTCCTTCCTTCCTTTTCCCCTTCCTTCCCTCTTCTCTCTCTTCTCCTTCATCTCCCCTTTCCCCATCATCTCCCTCTTTCCACATAACATACCCTTACCTGCTGGTGCTCTGCCCAAAGGAATATAAAATTTGATCCCTGAAATCTAACAAGATATCTTGGGGTTTATGGGCTAGATTTCTTTTTCATGGACCATGCCTTAAACCCAAATCACTCTGGCTCTCATTGACTGAGCAACAATAGGTCCCAGCCCAAGCTTCTCTTTGTCATTGTTTTGATTCCCTGATGGCTCAGAGTGACTATAAATAATTGTTTCTGTTTTAACCAGAAACTCTGAGAGTCTTCACCTCTCAGACTGATTTTTTTCACTAGATGGAAGAGACCATTCCTTAGCTCATTTTTACCTAGCCTTAACCACTGAATAGACATTGCCTCAAGTATGTGCCATCTCTAGTCATCCTGATCTATATTTTGCCCCTGGACCCAGATGACTTTGGCGAGTGTGAGGCTCCTGACTTTGCACAGCCCTGTCCCACTTAAATACAGATCATTTGCAAGTCATGACATCTTCCTAATGTCATGGTCCCCTTTGAGAACAAAGGACAAAAATAACCTGTGAGTAGTAGCAGCCCCACTGGGGACCCAACTGGTCAGTTCCAGTTGGGCAGTACAGTTCCTTCCTTCCTTCCTTCCTTCCTTCCTTCCTTCCTTCCTTCCTTCCTTCTTTCCTTCTTTCCTTCCTTCCTTCCTTCCTTTCTTTGTTCTTTCCTTCCTTCCTTCCTTTCTTTGTTCTTTCCTTCCTTCCTTCCTTCCTTTCTTTGTTCTTTCCTTCCTTCCTTTCTTCCTTCCTTTCTTCCTTCCTTCCTTCCTTCCTTCCTTCCTTCCTTCCTTCCTTCCTTCTGCTTTTCCCTCTTCTCTCTCCTTTCCCTCTTCTTTCTCTTCTCCCTCCTCTCTCTTCTCCCTCTTCTCCCTTCTCTCCCTCCCTCCTCTTCTTGCCCACATACAGAATCATACCCTTACCTGTGGATACTCTACCCAAAGGAACATAAATTCTGATCTTGGAAACCTCGCAAGATATCTCAGAGTTTATGGGCTAGATTTCATTTTTATTGACCGTGCCTTAAACTCAAATAACTGACTCTCATTGATTGACCAACAATAGGTCCCAGCCCAAGTTTCACTTTGTCATTGTTTGGGTTCTGATGACTCAAAGTGAATGTAAATGACAATTATTTTTGTTTTAGTCAGAAATCCTGAAGATCTTTACCTCCCAGACTGGTGGTTTTTTTTTTCTAGGTAAAAGAAGTCATTCATTGCCTCATTTTTTAAACCCAGCCTTAGTCACTGAATGGGTATTGCTTCAGATTAACTGAGGGAAAGACCTTAGCTTAAAAAGATCAAGGTCTCCCATTGCGTCCAGGACCATCTCCAGTCATGCTGATCTGTACCTTGCAGCTGGACCCAGATGGCTCTGGAGGAGAGAGTGAGGCTGGTGACTTTGCACAACTCTTCCTCATTTAAATCCAATTCACTTGAAAGTCATGAAACTCCTTCCCAAGGTTATGTCTCTTCAAGAAAGAAAGGACAAACAACAACAATTATACACCAGTTCTGCTAAGTTTCCTTGGCTAGTTTCTGTTCTCAGTAAGCAGTTATAATCTTGGCTTCAGGAGGCAAATAATTTTAAAATATCAGGACAAATACATTTAGGGAAATAAGGTAAGCTTATTTCTACTCCCTACAGAAAAAACATAGTTTCTTAATGCATAGTAGAGAGGCTAATGCAGCCATAGGCCAATCTCTCTGAGCCTCAGTTTGTCTCTCCTAGCTGCCACTTTACCTGAAGCTCTGAAGCTGGACCAGATGGTCTGAGACATTTCCCCCATATCCCCTATTCCCAAGAACTCTGATTCAGTAAAACCTGGGTTCAAATACTAACTCTGTATAATTTATTAGCTTTATGAACCTAAGAAAGTCCCTTAGCCTCTTTAAGCTTTAATTTTCTCACCTGTACAGATGGGACAGCATTATGTACTTAGAGAGATTGTTGTAAGGAGCAAGTGAGAAAATATATGCTATGCATTTTTGAAAGTTTTAAAATATCATATAAATACCAGTAATATTGATTATTCTGTGATTTTATGCTATTTATATTAGAACTGGTTAAAATTTGTCTTAAATAACCTAATAGGTTTATTCACTTTTCCTGGTACTACAAAATACTAAAATACTAAATACTAAAATTTACAAAAATATATAAAATACTAAATATTGCTACTGGGACAAGTGAAGCATGATGGTCTAGAGCAAAGAGCACTGGATTTCAAGCTGGAGATCTAGGGTTCAAATCCTATCTCCGCCGTTCCAATTTTGCCATGCATTCTCCAAGCTCCATAGAGGTTTGTTAAGTGTTTCTCGAAAACACATACTCCAACACATCGTTGGGCATATTTTGTCCATACATCAACCACCCAAACCCGTCATAGATAGCCAGAGTCTGGCGAGTATGCATGTGGACAGTGACTTGGCCGTATATGTTGCCCTTGCTCACCATATTTGGACAATGAACATGAACTACCTTTGGTGGTTCCAGAGATTCCACAAAGCTCCAACGTACTGTCTTAAATTGGATGTCCCATACCATTTCCAGGAAGCAGCACTCAGTTACCAAGTCTAGTAAATTATTTTACTTTGACACAAGACAGCTCTCACAGAGGGGGAATAATCTGTAAATGTTTATAATATAAAACTAAAACAAATCAATATAAAACTTAAAAAACAAGACCTGCACACCAGGGGTCACTTTTCCTCTGTGAATGCCAGTTTCCTCTCATGTGAAGCAGACATAACAGTACTGGTACCACCTACCTTATAGCTGTGATAAGGATATTGATAGGCTAAATATTATGGAAATGAGAGGTGATATAAAGGCTTCCAAGCAATTCAAATGGCAAATATTACAAAAATTGTAGCTAACCTATATATAAAAATATTAAGAATCAGTAGGACATTCTTTAGAATCTGGATTCATATTTCATCTTCTTAGAGTTCTTATTTAGGATGTCATTCCTGCAGCCAACTGCTCATGATTGAAGTAAAATACAATTTAAAAAAATACCTATAATATAGAAAGGAATCATTCCTCCCCTTCCCCATGAGAAGCTATTATTTCTGGGATGTTTTATTTATTCTTATATTAATAACAATCTGATTTATGGGATTTTTAATTTGATACACTTTTGTCTTTTTATGTCAAGTAGCAGAGGAAAAATCCCCTTCCTCCCAAGTTCTGGTAGATCAGCAGGGGGTCCTTGTTCTGCTATATGGAACAGGATTGTAAGGTTTGCCACAACATCTCTGCTTTAAGCCTAAAGATTTCCCAGGCTGATAGCACTGCCAGTGAATTCCATTTATGCTGTCCTTGTTTCAGGACCCTGCTGTTAGGAAGTGCTTACTAGCCTGACTAGATCCTAAGTTAAGTGTGTTAACAAAGTTTAAAGAAATGTTCAGATCACCACCAATGGCTCCAACACACCCCTCGCCAATGGCATTTGAGAAACTGCAGTGCCAATTCAGGGGCATGTCTTTGAAAATCAAAACTCTGCACAGCTTAACTTGAAGTATATAGTAGCAGGATGGGCATTTATGAACCTAACTGGCTCTTCCCCATAATCAGGCAGCTCATTTCCATCACATGCATCCAAAATCAAAGCAGAACTGAAAGATCTATTTGTTTTTCCATTATCTCAGCCACTGGTAGTAGAAACTAATGATGTCTCTATGTTGTGAGACTGTTTCTTTTCTTTTTTTTTCCTACTTAAAAAGAAAAACTAAGTAAGTAGGCATTAAATAGGTAAGAACAGAATACAAACAACTTGCCAACCCTTTACATCAAAGGAAACAGGAGTTACTTCTCCGGCATCTGGTTGCAGACCCAGGTCAGACAGCAATCAATGACGAAATGGACAGCACCCCCGACTGCACATATTTCACTCTGAGTGTCAGCTTGGAGATCTTTCATGGGAATTAATAGCTGTACCAAGTGGCTCTCTCAGCAATAGAGTGCTTTTCACATGAACCTTTTCTCCAGTGACTTCTGAGAGCCAAGCCCGCTGTCTGATTGGTGGAAGCTTCTAAAACCAGGCACTGAAACAGATTGTCCACTAAGGGTTGAAATTCCCCAGTTGCTCTTTATATTTCAAACTCAATTTTGCTGACGTATAGATCTAAAACTAATGACTTTCCGGTGCTTTGACTATTCTCATGGAACTATATAGGGCAGCAGCCTTTCTGAAAATCTTGTTTGAAACTGT
Source organism: Pseudochirops cupreus (assembly GCA_028627135.1). NCBI lineage: Eukaryota > Metazoa > Chordata > Mammalia > Diprotodontia > Pseudocheiridae > Pseudochirops > Pseudochirops cupreus. The sequence goes on along the minus strand of CM053580.1, from coordinate 260,581,381 downwards.
AATAACATTTTTATTTATAAGATTAAGGGGGCTCTTTTCCAAGGAAATAAAAGGCAATATTTAAAGCTGTTTGAGCCATTGCATAAAGAAATAAAATGAAAAGATACTTAAGAATCCAATGAAATATTCATCTACTTCTCCCTTTTAAAACCCTTCTGTCTCTTTGGTTTTATGCCTCCAATGAATATTAGGCTCGGTCTAATTTTTCTTTTAAAGGAAGACTTACATTTGGGTTTCTGACTTGGAAATGTTACTATTCTTTACTCATTTCTTTAAAACATTCACTGTAAAATGTGAGATATTGAAATAATTGTAGGCAATTTCTGTATTTCTGCTCATCTTTTCTTTCCCACAATGTTTTGGAGACTGGCTAATTTAGTTCTAATGATAACATAACAATAATATAGTAATTCCTATAGACTTAAGTTCATAATGCTGCTTCTCTATGGAGATTGGGATGAATCACTGCATACATGGTATTAGCAAATGCTAGAGGAGAGAGAGAGCTGAGAATTCCTCTATTCTAACCTACTTCTTTTACAGATGAGAAAACTGAAGAAGAGAAAGATGAGATGACTTACCTAACGTTACTCAGCTCATTAGTGGAAGACCTGGAAACAATCTAAAAGTACTTTCTAGTATCCCAATACTGGTTTCCCTTGGATAAAAGCTCAAAATACAATTAGACTTTTTTTCCCTCCAGGCTTAAAACCTTGAAGCAACTTTCTCTTCTCTTCCTCTTAGATTCTAACTTCTTGTAACAAACTCTGGTCAATTATCTCTTTATAATGTCTCCCAGATGTTTCTCATCCCTTCCTGGTCACGGAAAGAGGGTTGGGTTTGGAGCCAAAGGGCCTGAGCTAAAATCCTGGCTCTGCTGCTTACCGCCTGTCTTAGCTTAAGCAAGCCACTTTACAAGGCTAGGCCTCAGTGTCTTCATCTATAGATTAGGAAGTTGAACTAGATGACATTTAAGGTTATTTTTGATTTCCATAGATATGATCCTATGTTTAGAATGAATAAATTGATTCTAAAAACTATTTGTTAAACGCTTTGTGCCACTGAGAGTGGTATGCCATTTCCATCTCCAGTTCAGTTTACAGATGAAGGAACTGAGGCAAACAGGGTTAATTAACTTGCCCAGAGTCACAAAGCTAGTAAGTGTCTGAGGCCACGTTTGAACTCTGGAAGATGAGTCTTTCTGATTCTACACCTGGCACTGTGCTACCAAGCTGATGGAATGTTGGATACACTACTGGATTTTGGAGACAGCAATTTGCATTCGTTCTCAGATATTTACTGTTTAAATGATTCTGGGAATATCATTTAATCATTCTCAATCTCAGTTTCTTCATCTGAAAAATGGAGAAATAGCAACACCTATTGTTTTCAAACTTCAAATCACTATGTACATGTGGACTGTAATGATTATTATTGCCACAGCTTAGATTTTTCCACCAATTGGTCCTCTCTAGTGAAGCCATTTTAAAAGTTGTCCCTTTACTCATAACATTTGCAACATCTATTAGTTTGCTTCTGTCCTTTGAAAATGAATTGATCATCCCTACTTTATTGTTTTTATATTTTATATTTTAATTCCTATCCTATACAATGCCTTTTCCTCCTCTTTTAAACAATCCTTGCTTGGTATCTCCTTTAATGCCAAGCTTACTCTTTCTATCAGAATATTTGTTTTTACTTCTCTTCCTAGGAGGTATCACTCAGTTTAGTACATTCCTTATAAGCAGACTGTCTAGTGGTATCCCCAGGATGTGAATGTTAGGAAAACAGGAGGGAAAGAATGGGTCTGATAGGACCATACAGAGATAGGTAGGAAGACATATATTCTGCTGTCTTCACCTCTCCCTAGCACAGAATCACACAAATGGTGGGCAGTACAATGGTTCATTATCTGCTACTCTTGCTATCTCAGATCCTTGCACCCTGATATTAATAGAAGTCATATAGTATCGTGTTATAGAACTAATCATCTAACCTATCAAATCATCTCTCCTCTCCTCTACCACAAAAGGAATTAGGACTTGGAGTTACAATTTAATTTCCTTTACAACATTGCCTGAGTGTAGTGGCATTTGGTTAGGGGTAGTAGGAATAGTTGCTTATCCAGACACATTTGTGAGGCTTAGTAGAGGGTCATCCTGGAAGGTCACCCATTCCTGCTTTGGCCACCACACTTTGGGCTCCTCAGGACAACATAGGCATGCTTTTGTGGAGCATTCACCTTTAATCTTAGTACAATCCTAGAATTATCACCTACGTTGGACTAGAAACTATTGAAGCTAGAGTAGTCAGGGTCATGTGGTAGAAATTTCTGAATTTCTATTTCACCAAATAATAAGTTGGCTTGGATATGAATGGGAAAAGTGAAAACTTCTCAGCCCATAAGTTTTCTTGTGGGAGCAAGCTGGAGTTTTGACTTCCCCCTTCCCCCTCTTCCCTGTTCTTTACTACTGCCGCATCAGCATTAGGCCTCTTCAGGAGTCTTTCCACCTTCACCCTTGTTTGCTACGCCCTTAGCAGCATTAGGCCCTTTCGGTGTTTTTGACCTCCACTCTTGCTGGCGACCCTTTTTCCCTCCCTTGCTTTAGCATTTGCCAAATAAGGACATGAACAATACCCTGGTTCCCTGCCAACCTCCCAGGCAATAGGGGATGGTGGTGGGCTTCTTTGTTATTTGCCATTGGGGAAGATTTCAAGCCAAGACTTGAGCCTGCCTCCCAGCCAATGGGACAAGGGATAGCAGTGGGGAGGGGACTTGACTGAGTTAGGGTATAAATTCTTGTGTGGTCTTCTGTAACATACCTCTTCTCCCTGATTTGTCATGGAGAGGACTGCCCTCTTCCTGAAGGAGAAGAGAATAAAAATTTCCTGTTTTTTGTCCTGAGAAACCTCTGTGTTCTTGATTAAATTTTGAATGGGGTTTTTCACCCCACACAGATAGAAGAAATAAAAATCTAGTAGTTTTCTGAAGTGATTTCACTTGTTATATAGCAGCCTGGTTTTGAGTATATAGCAGATTTAAGAAAGACAAAATATGAGAAAATTTAACTCAATTAGGTAAATACTTGAGAGGAAGCCTGATGTAGTGGATAGAGAGTCAGCCTCAGAGTCAATAAGACCTGGGTTCAAGTACCACCTCTGACATATACTAATTGTATGATCCTGGGCAAGTCACATAACTTTTCACTACCTCCAGGCTACCCTCTAAGACTTAAAGTTACAAAGCAGATAAATATTTGCATCTGGAGAGGGAATATCCTCATGAGGAATTCTTTTTTTTTTTTTTT
>CM053580.1:260510577-260577573 GCA_028627135.1 Pseudochirops cupreus | reverse complement strand
GCTGACTTTAGTGGGAAGTATCTTTGTGTGCGTTTTGGAGTTCCAGGATTGGTTTAGAGTCCTATTTTATGGGTATTTTGGGGTGGCTATGTGAGAGCTGCGATGTGTTGCTGCTTCTACGCCGCCATCTTGGCTCCGCCCCCATGAGGAATTCTTATAAAAATAAAATCGCAAATCTGGTTCCCTTTCCTCCCCCACCAAGAAAGTATATTTGTTAAACACACATGTTATAGTGTCTTATTGGTAGTCCATGTCTGACAACATAAAAGGACACATACATACAAGGACATCATGTGCAAAGAAGTCCTTCCAATGACAACTAATCTAGGGATCTTTGTTAAAGACATCATAGGCCCAGTCTTGTGTTGGGGTGGTGTAGTGGTGGGGCAAGAAGTATCTGATGAAGTATAAAACATGTTCTTTTCCCTCTAGGCCTTTACTCTCTTGTTAGGAGATAAGACTAATGGACATGAAAAAATCAGAGAACGTAATCAGAATTATGGATGAGGTAGCTCATAATTCAGTGCTAAATTATGAGGAACAGAGCACAAAAATGTTGGAAGTTCAGAGAAGGCAGAAAGAAGTATGATGACACTATGAGTAATTCCAAGGTATTTTACATGTCTGAATCTGACTTTACTCAAAATCTACGTTCACAAACTTTTTGAAAAAGTACTCCATGGCATAATTGTATTACTTTTTCAGTGAATCATTAATTTATCAATCAACATTTATTAAATTCCCAAAGGAACAGGCATTGAGGACCATTCCAAAATGATCAATAAGAAAAATGTATAGTTTTTGCCCCCATCGTGCTCCCTGTAATACTAGATATGGGCAGTGACCAATTCAGGGAAATTGACCTACCCCCAGGGACATTTCTTCCAAACACATACTTACCTGTACACATACTTTCCTCTAGGAAGCCAATTAGCTAAGTCTTTGATTATTGCTACTAATGTGTTGGATGGATGGATGCCTTATTGCTCATTCATTGGAAGAGAGGGAGAAGAATTGTTCAGGATAGGCAGATATGAATAAATTGGAATATTTATCATTGTAGGTGATAACCTCCTTGATAAAATTGAAGACTAATTGGATTTTTGGAGTAATGTGTTAATGAATATTAGAGTTTTAAAATATTATAACTTGTAAGCAATATCTGTACAGCTGAACATTCTGATGTGTTTGTCTTGTCCTCCCCCTGGGGAGAGGAACATGGATTTAAAACTTAACTATGAATTTTGGGATAATCCAAATAATCCAAAGAGACAATCTTCTCTCCCCATCCTAAAAGAGGCTGGGATTATTGCAAAGTTTGTTTTTGTTTTGGGGGGGAGGGGAGGCTGAAGCATAGACTCTGGTTATACTCAGAGTTTTTTTAAAAAGTGGAGAAAGAAGAAAGTTGATGGCAGAAAGCAGTGAAGTGGACAGCAGTGGAGGACGCCACCATAACAGATGATTGGAGAGAAGCATCTACAGATATTTGCAAGGTAATCATCTAAACTACCTTTTTATGTGACTGTGAAGGTCAACTTCCTCTGACTACTCTCTCTCTATTGCCTTTTTTTCTGGGCTGGTGTTTGTGGTTTTCTTTTTTTTTAAGTTGATTTTTATTTCATGTGCAATATTTATGATTTATCATAACTTTTGTGATGCAAATTTGTTATCTATTTAAATGCAGGGATTGGGGAAGGAGGGCAAATGGAATATCCCAGTAACTAATCTGGTATTCCCAGTATTTAAATAAGATGAAGGTCTGTGCTCCAGTCTAAAATAGTCATGATTTTATTTTGATTTGGGAGAGTTGCCAATTTTTAAAGAATTCTTGTGACTATGATTTTATTAGTCATTTGAATTAGTTCCTAGATAACACGGAAACGATCCATGTAAAGTAGGACCATTTGTTCCTTTAGACTAATGGCATGGTTTAAGCCAGATTCAGGTTGCCAGAACACAGGAGCCCCAGGGAAAAATTTCAGCTTCTAAGCAATGGCTTTGACCAAGAGAAGTTATATATCTCAGAATCACCTAATAGGAGGAAAGAGGCATTTTATGGAAATAATCCCCCCTCATCATTTATCATTTGGGATCTAGGATACAGGAAAGTGACTATCTGTTCCCAAACCTTGCCTTACAACACCACCGTTTGATTCTACATGTGTTTCAACAGAGACTTTTAGCATTTAAGTCAAGGAACCTCTTGTCTCCAACTGCAGTAATTTAAGATGTACTCTGTTTTATGTTCTGATGATACTTAAGTATAATCTCCTAAGCATATTGAACCAGAAGTTATGCATTAATTTACTGAATTCTGTTATTAATGCCTGCTTGTAGCACTTTTATCATTTCTTGTGCTAAATTATGTCCCATGCTCAGTTCATATTGTACAATGCCTAATTTTTCATTTTTCTTTCCTCTTTTTAGGGTGAGGGAGAGGCTCAAGCTGTAAATAACTAAAGTCATATTAGAAGACCCCAGGGAGGTAGATTCAATGAGTCCAAGAGGGGGAAAAAGATGATCCTAAATTAAAGCATGTCTGCATATCGACCAGGAAGACACAGTACTCCAACCTAGCAGCAGTGGATCTTCAAAGTTAGATTTGCAAGTGTTTCATAAACATTTATTAAATTGAACCAAAACCTATTTCCAAATGCAGAATTCTTCCTATTAGCTCTATGCATTAACAAATGGAGAGATCTCTGTCCTGCAAAGACCCACTGAGTTTGTGGTCAGAAGACTAGGATTTAACCTCTCCAGTTACTACCTCTATGACTTTGGAAAAGCCATTGAGCAAATGTATTGAATTGGATGTCTTCTAAGTTTGTTTCTTACTCTATATCAGAGTGGGGTCTTGTAAATCCCATCTACTACAGTTAAAACCTGCTAGGAATTGCTCCTAGAATCAGAGATATAATTCTGGGTCTGGAAGAGATTGTCAGAGATCATCTATTCCAACTTCCTCATTTGACAGATAAGGAAATGTAAGCTTAGAGAGGTCAATTTAATTGCTTAAGGCTAGGATTTGAACCTTCTCTGCTGACTTTCATTACAGCAACCTTCTATACCATGCTTCCTCCTCTTTTTCCAGGAATGTGCTGAAGCCACTTCAAACCAGCTGGCTAACTGATTGTTTAATGTCCATGTGAGCATTTACAACTCTGAAATCAGCAAATCAGGGCTAGATTTCTTGTTTGGTGAATTGTCTAAAGTTAAGAAAGTAATGAAAAATTTTAATGATGAAGATTAAGCTTTAAAAAAAAAATACTATGAGTAACCCGATCCCTGAAGCTGGTTGTTAAACATTTACCAGCACATCCCTATAAGCTCTTCTGATCAAGTGAATTTTCCAGAAAGAGCTTTATATAGACTATTGGGGATGCTCTAAGTAGCCTGCATCAGCTCTACATCATGCAAGGATGGCCATCTTAATTACTTTCTTTTAGCTGCTCTAAGGAGTTTGGGTTCAGCAGGGACTCTTTAAGTAGAGGAAAAGCTATCTGATTGAGGGAGCAGAGTAATTATACTCGAGACCTCAGTGAGGGTTTATCTTTGTTGATTGAGAGAATACTGATAAAAAGCACCACATAAACTTGTTCTTTGGTCCCTAGCAAGGGATGTTCTACTTTGGTAAAAGACTGTGGAGCTAAGGTAGAGCTAGGTAGTTTTTGTGCAGTTTGATTCCTTACTGAGACCCCGTCCAACTTATCACCTGGCTTCATCCTCCTTGACACATGATCCAGATGGATATCTGTGGGGAGTTGCCAGGGCAGTTCCCTCTTGGTACTGTTACCTTGCTTTTGATTTATGACCTCCACTCAGAATGCCCTAAGGTCATCTTGTTAGCAACTGCTAACTTTGGAATGACTGAGTCTCCCCTGGAACATTTTATTTGCCAGATGGGGGCTGCTTGCCCCAGGCGGTTACCATAGACAACAGCCTCCAATTTATCTCAGAGGGCCTTGACCCTTTCCTAGCCTGACATGGTGTCGAATGTGTCACCATGCATACTGCTCTGTTCCCCAATAAAGGTGGAGTTGGGTTAGGATATACATTCTTAGCACAGTGGCTGAATTGCCACCTTTAGCCCAGGCCAATGGATTCATATTATTTTTCTGGTCTGGCATATCCAAAATTGAGTGAAATACAACCCAGAATATGCTACAGTATCCTTAAATCAAAGACAAAATGAAACAAATGAACAGAGTATTAAGATTGTAAACATTTTGTTTGGTTTGCAAGATTCACATCACACCTACCCATAATTTGCAAATGTGCCTCGGTCTGATTATCTGCTGGAGAGAAGGTGGTATTTGCAAACATAAATTTAGGGATTTCCTTCAAAGAGAATCCAAAACAACCAAACCAAAAGGGAATAAGAAGGGTCAAAAAGTGTGTTCTGTCTTTAGACCTTCTGCTTTCTTTTCACTTGATTTGCCCTTCTTGTCATTGTTGATTTTATTGGGGTGTATTTTTGTGGTCAGGACTTATTTCTATGATAGAGCTCTAAGGTATTGGCCAACCTTTTCTGTGAGGATTAAATATGAAGCCCCTGAGGGCCACTAGGCTCTATTTCTGGTGCTATCACCATCTGGCATTGGGGCTTGGAGGGACATGGTTGAGATTGTCCTTAGCTTCATAACCATCAGGTCATTTCATGGGTTATGTCAGAGAATATGCAGAGGGAGTTGGGTTCAGAATCAGAGACTTTGGACTTAAGACTGAAGACTGCTGCTTATTTTTTCTTACTTACCTTGGTCATGCTGTATAACCTTGGTAAGGATCAATTTTCTATAAAAATGAGCCCCCTTTCATATCTAAATTTTACATTATGATTAGCTAAGTGTCATAAGAAAGTTTTTAGGCAGTTTACAGAAGCAGAAAAAGACAGAGGCAATATAGTATAATATGGCATTCATGAACTCTGGGTTTTAATACAATTTTTGCTACTACCTAATGCTGTGATCTTTGACAAAACCTTATTTCTAATTGATACATAAAGTATTGGGTTAGATGATTATTGAATGTCCTCTCAGTTCTAAAGGTCAAGGAATATTCCTGATGAAAGATTGCTTTAAAAAATCATAAATAGACATGGGATTGGATATTGGGGGGAAATTGGAGAGGAGGTAGTATTGTACATCTCATTGCTACTTATTCCAGATAAAATGAAAATAATTATAACCACATAGGGTGACTGTCACTGTCTATGGTGTGAATTTGGAAGAAGTTAAAGTTTGTTCTCTAAAGAAGATGGACCCAAGCCTTTTTCATCATCTTTTTGAGCTGTCATTGGGTTGTTTTCTTTTGAAGTCATTTTTTAATCAATATCACTAAGTGAGTCTGAATAAAATGGTTAACCAGCTATTAATAGCACCTTTTGAAACCAAAGGCTTACCATCCATCTAAATGGTTTAAAGGAATTTAATTGTCATTTGGAGTCCTGAACTAAAATTTAATTGACTTCCGAAGTTATCATTTGGGGCATTCAAGCTAGAACATTAGCTGAGAATGATGCACATAATGTTAGTTCTTCACATTTCCTCAGAGAAAATATTCAACTTACTTGGAGGTGGGTGGATCTCCACATGAATTTTTTATAGCTGCATTGTATGAAGCAGATAAAATTATATAAATATTTTAAGTAATACATGAAAGTCACATGGAAATCTGTGTCATAATTATTTGAATTCTGAATCTTCTGACCTGTTAGATGATTCAGTGGGTAAATGAATTCACCAGTGATTTCATTATTTTCTTCCTCCATGATGTGAAGAATGTATACAGGGATGCTGATATCATTCATTAATCCTAACCACCAAATCAAAATGATTTAAAGCACTTTTGTTCATTCATCCATCACATTTAATAAAGACCAAGGAATGTTATATGGTCAAACCCTCTGGTTAAGCAGAATCCTACTACATTACAATGTCTCTCTCTTTAAACTACACAGGAGGGGCAGCTAGGTGGCATGGTGAATAGAGTACTGGCCCTGGAGTCAGAAGGAACTGAGTTCAAATGTGAGCTGCCTCTTTCTCTCTCTCTCTCTCTAAAATGTACATACACACATTATATGTATATATGCGTATATATATATATATTATATATATATATAATATTTATACACACACACACACACGCACACACACACACATACACTAAACAGGATAGATGGTAGAGTTAAAACTGGGATTTTTGGTGTCTGACATAAAATAGGAGACAGGCATTCCAAGTGGGTTTCTAGGGAAGTTCACATGGTAATGCAGCTTCTTGCAGGGATGGGGAATGTGTGGCCTTAAGGCAACATGCAACCTTCTAGGACCTTCAGTGAGGTCTTTTGATTGAATCAACATTTAAATGGCCACACTTAAGTACCTACAAGCCCACAGGTCCCCCACCTTTGTAATCTGAGGCATAGAAAATCCAGATCATATTGTGGACAAATTCTAAATTTTGGCCTCCTGGGACACATCTTTGGTCTCCCTGCTTTAGTTTCAGTTCTGACTTTCTTATCTCTTGTGGATCATTATATAAGCCCAGAACTCCATAGCTCCTCCAGGGTATCTTTCCGGTATTTTGCCATTCTGATGTTCATTCAAAGTGAAAATTAACAACATAAATTGTCAATATGCATTTTTAGAACAGATGGCCTTCTTGCCAGTGAAATTTCAATAGTGTCAGGAAGATTCTTCAACTAAAAATAATAAACTTTTTTTCACCTACTCACTGGTGCTCGACATTTCTGAAGGCAGGGAACCAAGCCTTTTGTTCCACACTTAAACATAAAGTTCAAAATGCAAATATCCCCAAGAGGAGCAACACATTGATTTATATTCACTCAAAAGTATAGACAATTAATATCAAAGCTTTTCCTGAAAAAACAGTTTTGATGGAAGGAGGGTTCAGAAAGGGTCCTTTTCTGACTCGCTATTGCAAAGCTCTCTCTCAACAACTACAAAGAAGTACTTGGGTGAGAAGTTTGGGTGAAGTAGAACTTTTTTTCTTTGACCTGGAAGCCCTACTCTCTCAGAGATCAGTGTTTTCCATGGAGGTATCTCTTCTTATCTCTGTGTCCAGAGCTTAGGTGTCCAATTTCTCAAAACAAAAAGGAGAGAACATTTAGTAAAGAAGAATTATGGAGGCACAAGGCAAACATCAATATTAATAAATTCTATTTAAAACTTTGGGGTTGCTTATCTCTCTGAGTCCCCCATCAGAAGAGTAAGAGTAAGACACATCAGCGTATCACCTGTTGCACTTTCTCACTAATCCTGGTCCTATAATCACATGACCATTGGCATAAGCTTTATGTCTGGACTACTCTATTCAAAAACCCACTTTTCCTCCAACTTCTTTTGGTCCTCCCCAGTGCCAAGTCAGCACAATTAACCTACTGCCTGGTGAGTCCCTTCTATCCAACTTTCCTTTCATATCCTTGTATTAATGGAAATATAGCTGTCCCCTGAGGATCCCATATTCCTTACAGACATCCCCTGGGCGTAACTCTTTCCATTCTCCCCAATTTGCACAGTGAGGAGGAGAATATGTAGAGCTATTCTTTATTTCCCACTGTTGCTTTGATACCTTCTCTACTATTATTTTTTAATTGACCCCTCCAATTTTGTGGTCTAGTCAATCTGCGTAGCTTCACAAGCTCTCCCCATACTTATTGTGGCTATCTAATGATCTCTAAGACTTTCCTCAAACTTTTTCAATGACCTTTATACCTGGCTCCCCATATTCCTTGCCAATATATTATCTGCAATTAACTTTGGGTATTTCAATATTTAGCACTCCGTATATGTCTATACATTATAATTGGGCTCCAGTCTCTTTTTTATTGGAAGGAGTTCCCATATTGATGAAATCACAGGTTCTTTATATATTGACATATTGGCATATTTTATTATGAGGCAGTGGCTGGAGTACTGCATCTAGAGTTAGAAAGTCCTGAGTTCAAGTTGTCTTCAGACATTTACTAGCTGTCTGATTTCGTCAAGTGACTAAACCTCTGTCTGCTTCCGTTTCTTCAACTGAGGGATAGTTATAGTACCTACCTCCCATGGTTGCTGTGAATATCTAATGAGATGATACCTGTAAAATGTCTAGCACAATAACAGGCATTTAATAAATATTTATTTCTTTCCCTCTTCACACTCACAATTTGTCTGACAACCCACATGTAGATTTCTTTTGTTCTTTTGGCAATTGATCATGTGGGAAATTTTTTGTTCTTCATCAGAGAGCAAAAGAATGAGCAATCCTCACATCCTGCTCATAGTGCACTTAGTGTTTGGTCCATTAAAACTTCTGAAGGTACAAATAGTCAACAAACAGCAAATCGTTTTTGAAAGTAAGTTCTCTAGCCCTAGCCAAAGGAAGCACTTCTCAAAGTTGTAGTTACTTTTGGTTTAAATGTAGTAGTGCTGGCAATTATTTTTCCTATGTAATAAAGTGGATTTCCCCTTGAATTTCTGTCCTTAATACCCACACACACCACTATTGGAATATTTTCATATGCTCCCTCCAGGTCTCTTATATTCTTGTAAATAACTCTCCATGTTACATCAAACATTGTAACAGCACACTGAACTTAGAAAGAAGAATCTCTTTCAGACCATCAAATTTTCCTTGTCCAACTGTATTCCATAAATTGAATTTAATAGTACCTCTATTCATATGGCTGAAGAATCCCATATAATTCTTTGAAATGTTCAACTTTAACAATATCCTTCCCACCTTACCCTACAGATGGTTACATGTCATTTGTTAGAACTCACTATGTCTCAGAATTGATGCCATATGCAAAAATATAAAGTCTTCTCTCCAACCACAAGCTCTAATATTTCTATCATCTCCACTTCTCAATATGCAGCAAACCTACTCTGTCCTTAGGTAGGACTCTCAGTTCCTTTACCCCCTTTTCCCCTCATCTTTTCCATTCACTTGCATTTATACCTATTTTTCATCCCATTGTCAGTAGCTTGAATCCCCTGCTGTCTGATCATTTACTATTACCTACGTGAAAATCCTCGTTCTTAAGTAATTTCCTCTGCCACAGCTAATTTCTCTGCTCCTGCTTCCAGAATGCTGAGGATGGCTGAAAAAATAATGAAAATGAGCTGATTTTTCCAAGTCCAAATTCATGGAATATAATGTCAGCTGGGCTTTTGCTGTGGTTCCAGTCTGTCGATTGTACCTTAATTGACTCTTTATTTCACTCTTCATGGTGACTAGTGCAAACTTTCTCCCCATTACCCCTCACTAGTCTATTTCCCAAACTTCTGACTTTGCTGAGAATTCCACTGAATGTGGACTCTCTCAGTTCCCCTCTTCCATTCATCAGTCCACAGCAAGGTTATTCTCTATCTCCACCTTCCAACAAGTCATAGAAGAAGAGGTGTCTCTTCTACATTAAGTTAGTCCTTCTCCTTGTAACGCTATTTGGTTCTCTTCTACCTCTGTAAAACCTTATTCACCAGTTGTCAGCTGTCTCTCATGTATCTTCATTTTCTCCTTCACAACTGATTCCACCGTATGTGCCTACTAATATGCTATTTCCCAATTCATAGAAACCCCAATTTTTAGCTTTCTAACTCTACTAAAGGTTTTCCTCACATGTGCTGATATGTGTTTTTTAATGGAAACTTCTGACTGTTTTGCTCCTATTCTCTCCTAGTTCCCCAGTGACAAGTTAATGGGCACATTTGAGTTCTTGACTTTAGTTGTCTGATTACCATTTAAACAGAGTTCAGTAATCTAGGATTTGATGAGTCTTGTGTCTTGCCTTCCTGTTTTATTGTCCCACATGGACACTTTACATTCACTATGCTCCTCCTTAGTCATCTAAAAAGTAGGCATAAGCACATTGGTAGAGTGTTGTAGTGGCTTTTGAGAACCTTTCTTTCCTTGAAAAAAAAATAGTTACAAAAAAGCTGTGTTCTGCAAGATTTTACTTACTTTTGTTCCCCATTCAGTCTCACACTTGAAGATGAGAAGTGTTTAAGTGCTGATCGTTTTCAGTGTTTACTTCATCAATGAATGCTTCTCACATTTTCGGTCTGTTTTTCCCAGAGGTATATACTGTCCATCTTCAGGTTCATCTTACACTCTCTTGTGTGGAGAGTGAGATCATGATACACAGACACTCCCTTCTGAATATTGCCTTTCTTGACAGAAGCTCTTTAGCCCTAGTTCTGGGACACTTAAAATTGGCCCCATGACCTCTGGGTTCCCTGATCTCTGTCCTGCAGATGAAGTGGAGTTGTAAGGAGCTTAAACCATTAAAAAACAAAAATAAAGAAAAAAAATCTGGTTCCAGGCTCTTTAGGGATATTGAAATCAACCTCCAGTTTATAAAAAAAGATATCTCACTGAAAATAGTAGAAAGAAAAAAAAATTAGGTCTCTAAATGAATCACATATACATTTCAAATTCATTTTTTAAAAAAAAGTCATTAAGACTGATTATGACAGGAAATTCGAAGTAGAAATGCCATTGTTTACCTTAGATAATCATTATGTCTTGATGTAGTTAAAAGGAAAAATATAGACATAATTGCTCCTCCTTCTCAATAAATTATAATGACCTTATTGTAAAGGTATACTGATAGTGTATCATATTGTATAACAGCTGGCCTCAGAAAAAAGAAGACTTGCATCCAAGTTCTCTGTCTGTGTTACAAACTTACATGGCCGTGGGGAAGACACCAAACCTCCTTCTTGCCATTTCTCATAATAAGAAAACAACATGTCCTTCAAAAGAATTAAAACTTCATAGCATCAACTATTTGTTGAGGATCTCCTATGTGCAAAGCATGGTGCTAAATGATAGAGAAGATTCAACACTTGGTTAAGCTATTATAATCAATGAAGAAAACTATTTCTTTATGAAATATACCTGGATATGGAACAGGCCTTTGTTATAGTTCCATTCAGAAGAAACAAAGATGATTTTTATGAACACAGCAACATCATTGGCTGTGTCTCTTCAGGGTTAGTTCAATGACTCTAGCTATTCTATTGGGAATAGGTATCAATGCTACCAATCTAGTTGTAAATGCATTATTTCATTGAGTTCAAGGCCACACTGTAGTAGTCAGAGATATTGTATCTAACCGGTAGAGTGTGCCCTCTCCATTGCTAAATTCATGGATAGTCACTGAATAATGTTGAATGATCAAACTTCATCTTTGAGGGTGTAATCTGATTACTTGTGACTGCCAGGAAGGAACTATCTAAGGTTTTCCAAACTATCTGAGTGTCTTGTTTCTGCACATTTTAGTTGGAAATCTCATGAAAGAAGTGCTTCTCCTGAGAGTTTCTGTTACCTCCTGATGGTTGGATATATGACAAAAACAGCCTCCCTTAATATTTTGACTTTTTGGTTTCCTGTCTTGGCTGAGAGCTGGAGGAGTAGAAATGGATCTTAAAATGAGAACTAGTGGGGGAAAAAAACAACAAAATAGCCCTTTCTTAGCTACATGACTTTAAAGTTCACAAGGAACTTCATTTTGGGTTCAGCCCCTGTTTGACACTGTTTATATATATTGCAAGTCTCTATCTTTTCCCTAGTTTGAGAAAAGGGATTTTAGTTTGAGAAGAGAACTTTGAGAGTCTGGCTGCTCAAAAATGAATGCAATGTTTGGCTCTCAGGATACGGCATCCAAAAGCCAAACAGAGCTTTGAACATAGTCATTCATAACAAAACATTGTACTTTCTAGATCATGTTTTCCACCCCTGATGAATAAGGGTTTTTACATTAAGTAACCCTTTTATTCACTAGGCCTCACTAGTAAGCTTTACAACCTAAGGGAGCTAGTGTATTACATATTCAGGTAGCAAAATAATAGATAACCGAAACAAATGGTACAAGTAAGCATATAGTCCACTTTTTCTTAAGTGAAGGGAGGAGTCATTCAGCAGCATTTAGTAGAGAATAGAATTCAATTAATAAATAACTTCTAAAGTTAATGTGCCTCCTACAGTAAGAGTCTTACAAAATCATATAAATGTTCACACACTTAAACACATTGATATTCATATTGTTTGTCAAGATATTAGTAGATACCCTATTTTTCAGAGCTTAGGCCCAGGAAACAAGCTGTGCCCTGAGCTTGACATAACAACAATCCTTTGTGCTCACCCTCTGGGTGATCTCGGGTATAGCAAAATCCCAGAATTTTTTCTGGTCATGAAGACCTGCTATGAATCAAACTTACCTCATTGTTGCTGTTACGCCTTATTGTCAGAGCTATTCTTTAACCACAGGTATAAGTATTGAGATCTCCCCACATTGCCTTGGCTCCTCCTCCGACTAGGGATGGGCTCTGGAGCATATGTCCTTGAGTGCGAGCCATTTCCCTCACTTTGAAATTAAATTTCTGTTTGACTCCTTATTCTCCTGTCTCTAGCCTGCTTTGTTCAATTCTGGCCACCCAATTCTGGTCCAGTTGACAGGTTCAAGAAAAAGAGATAAGGCCAAAAATGTATACATTATTCATCATACTTATATATCATAAATACTTTCTTCAAGAAGAGAGTTAGGAAGCCCTGGACCTGCAGAGACAATTGAATAATGAATGTCATAGGGAGAGAAAAAGATTTTATTTAAATAGACAAGAGACAATATGTTATTGATGGCAAAGTCACTTCCAAATCAGATTTCTGTGTAAGGTTAAGCCATCTACTTGCTAGAACAAAAATACAAATTACTATCATTTAAAAAAAGGCCCTGAACCTGTGATTAAAGTTACTTCACCAATGTAGAATCTGCTTTCTGTAAAACTTGGACAGTTGCCTAGCACTGAGAAGTTAAATACCTGACCCAGGGTCACACACCTAATTTGTGACAGAGATGGATTGAACCTTTGTCTTTTTGATGCTGTGATTGTCTCTTTATTTGCTATATCATGTTGCTTTTTTTTTTTTTACCAAATTAGAAGAATAAGCATGAGAAAATATGATATATAATTGAAACACTTCTAGCTTGACTCGTTTAAATAATCTATAGCACAGAAATACAAGGAATGGATAAAAGAATAGAAATCAACGCAAATTATCCCTAAGTTTTACAAATTCCACCTCTGTAAGTGAATAAGTATAATGCGGGGAATGATGGAGCCTAGCAATAGCTCTGCCAAGAAGTGTTTGATTCCTGATTCAAGAAGATAAATATGCAAGTTCACTCGTAAAAATCTTATAGGGAAAAATAATGCAAGATTATGGACAACAATCCTTCATTAAACAACAAGGTGCTGTGGAAGGAAAAAATAGGCTTTTGGAAACTGGAGGGAAAAATCAATTAAGAAGATCATTGCAAAAGAAAATAATGATAAAAGTGAGCACATTCATAAAAGGAAAAAGAATTGTAAAGATTATTTTAACAATTTTCATAAACTTTTCTCTATCAATAACCTAAAGCAATTAATAAGACAATTAATCAATCCAAGTCAATTGCCTACTATGTGCCAACTACTGTGATAAACACCTAAAAAAAGAGACAGAAAATTAGCCCCTCGCTTCAAAGAGCTTACTATCTCATGGGGCAGAAAGCATGCAAACACATATTTGAAAGGCATGCTATATATAGGATAAATATGAAATAACAGAAGGAAGACGCTAGAATTAAGTGAGGTTTGGGAAGATTTCCTATAAAAGATTAGAGTTTATTTTGAACTTAAAGGAAACATGGAATTCAGTAGGCAAAGCTGATGAAGGAGAATATTCTGGGCATGGAAGATAACCAGAGAATCCTCGCCAACCTGAGAAATGAATGGAATATCTAGTTGCTAGGAAGTCAGTGACACTAGATTAAAGAATACATGGCAGGGAGTAATGTGGAAGAAGAATGGAAAGGCAAGATGGGACTATGTGGTGAAGGGCTTTGAATGCCAAGCAGAGCATTTTGTATGTGATCCTAGAGGAATTTATTGAATAATGGGTGACATGATTGAAAAGCTACTACATTTAAAACATAGCATCACAGTACTGACTCCTACATGAGAAAGTAGAAATGAGACTAAAGGAAATGAAGATGGAAAGAGCAGCTGAACCAGATCAAACATACATATAGAAGATCAGCAATGGGTTTGGTTTAGTTTAGAAAGATCCAGTCTCAAAATACATGAAATATCATATGTTCCCTACAGAATCTACCCTACAAAAATTGGGAAGCTTTAATGGGATAAGGTTTGTTAAGCATTTTGTGTATTGCAAAACTTCATAGTATAGTAATTATTATCATTAGGCTTTGAAAACAGGGAGTAATCCACAGGCTTATGAAATCATCATCGTCATCATCATCATCATCATCATCATCATCATCATCACTATGACCACCCCCACCACCACTACCACCATCGTCATCAATAAAAACATCATCATCATCAGTATTAGTAGTAGCAGCAGTGGTAGTAGCATTTTAAGTTTTTCAGAGTACTTTATATATGTGGGAAGAGAATTGATCTCTTACCAATTATATTGCCTCAGCCATGATTCCATTGATATAATCACTAAGTGGGTTGAAAACAGAGGTATCTAGCTATAACATGTGAAACTAAATGTGAATGTGTATCTATGTTTTAACCCTATAGAAAATGGGAAACAGTTTCTCTGTCAGAACTGGAACTGGAGCTTTGCTTTGGATAGAAAAAAGGATTGACATCTATGTTTCCAAGAAATCAGAAGCAAAATGAAAATTGTGTGTGGCTGCCTTCTCTCTTTCATCAAATATTATCATGCTATATCCCCAACAGTGCTCCTATGCTTTTTTGGGATCTTCTTATTTTCCCAAATATAACTTAAAAACACCTTTAGTTTGGCCTTAAGTTCCCCCACTTCCTTTACATTAAACTCAAAGGGGTAATAGTTATTTCCCTCCAAAGTTCTCACTATTCTACCTCAGCAACCAGTTCCCTCACTTAGAATCCCCCTATCTCAAAAGGAATTTCCCTTTGTCAATTCTTCTGTCTTTTGAAAAATGAAATTGTCATTAGGGCAAGGTAAGTTGAGATATTATTTTCTGTTCTGTTTTTTTTTTTTGGCAGAGAGAATTAAGCAAATATTTGAATAATTGAAGGTCTCCATTACTACTCTAACATACCTCTGTGATTTGTCTCTGAAATGCCTCTATTTCCAAGTGTCTTTTGTATTCTCTCAAGGACAAAATGCCTTCTCTTCATTCCTGTGCTCACCTTTAATTTTATTTATTTTTTATTATAAACTTATCAAACCCCAAATAAAATGAGCATTTCTAAATACTAAGTGGAACAAAAAAGAGGATTAGATATGAAACTGCCTATTTCTGTAACTTAGAGTTTGCTTCTCCCACCTTGCTCTTTAATACATGATTTCATCCATCCTTTGGCCCCCTCTAGTCAGAGGACTTGTGCATATGAGCATACCTTTAAATATACCAAACTATGACATTTCCTTTTACTTATCCTCTTTCTTTTAAATAGGGGGTACTAAACTAGAGGCATATTTCAATAATGGGTCAAATTCCACCAGATATCAGTGATACCTCTGAGATCATGGATAATTCATATTGTTTCTTATTTAAATTTTGAACATTTGTGTGTAGACATTTGAGAAAATATGAGGCAAATAAATGCCATTTGTGCAACATTTTCTATACATTTTGATTTATACATTTCTATTACATTTGATCTCCACAACAATCCTGTGGGGGTAGGTATTCAAAGCATTATTATCCCCATTCAACAGGTGAGTGAAATGAGGCTTAGTAAGATAAACTGTCTTACACAAGTTCACATAGCTAGTAAGTAGCAGAACTAGGATATAAACTCTGTTTGACTTCTGAACCTAATACAATGTTCTTTCCATTACAACCCAGATGCCTCTTAAAATAATTAAGGAATTTAAACATGCAAAATATGGAGTGATAAAGATATTATAAGTAGTTATACTATTTTCACATCCATTATTTCCTGATCTATATATCAGTTGTGTTGCTCCCCACTAGTGCCTCCATCTATCTTTTGTACCTGTTAAGGCAATGGAATCTGAGCAGCATAAACCCCTGTAAGAAGCAATAATATAGTATTACATCTAAATTTGGAAAAGGACTGGTCAACAGACTAAGGGCAGGGGCAATTTTCACTAGATGTCTGTTTAATTTGAAATGTTCAGAACATCAACACAACAGTGGTCAGAAAAATAATGAACACAATAAATATTTAATTGAATTGAAAATCCTGGAAAAACTGTTTCATTAGTGGAGCATGAAATAATTAATGGGAAAGCATCCTATGCATAGTTTGCCAAATTTATATTGTTCATATGATTCCAAGAACAACACAAAATCCTAGCAACATGCATTTAAAACTAAAAGAAATCTTTGAGGCCATATATTTCAACTCTGTAACTTTGCAGATTGAAGTAAAAAAAAACAAAACACCCTGAGGTTCAAGGGGGCTAAGAACTTGGATCAAAATGACCCAGGTAGTAAATGAAAAGAATGATTTGAACCTAGGTCCTCTATTTAAAAATCCAGTCCTCTTTGCACTATATCACACCACTTCTTTACAGTGTAGTTCACATTAGGAAGGGTAGAAATTATTCTAACCTAACCTTAGGAAGCTGTCTGGGTATTGCATTTCTATGATTATGTGTTGTCCTTCAACACCTAGATGTTGGCTACCTACTTCAATATGTCAGTACCACGGACAGTTCATAGAGTTGTGTATAAATCCTAGAAAGGGAGGTTAATAAGATATTTAACTTAAAGTTGTATTTAATGTAAAGTTGTGGCCACACTAACTGACACTTTTAAGAGATACAGACAAAACTTTTGAATGAATTAGGAAAGAAGCAACATGATAGGATAAAAAATGACAGGTTACATTACTTTAAAGGATGACTTTTAAAATTCAGTTCAATTAGTACAGGAAGTTACACTTGAAGAGGAACTTTGCTCCTGATACGACGAATAGACAACCCAGAGCTGGAGAAAAGAAGAATGGGAGAAGCCACAAGGCTCTGGGAGAATAAAAGTATAAGAAGAGGCAGTTACCAAAAAGAAAGAGGCCAGGACTCCGGGAACAACTGTTTGGTCATCTTGGCATTCAAGAGCTAGGGCATGTGCTATATTGTTGAACACCTTACTCCCATTGCCCAAACTATGGATCCCAAAGTGACAATCTTATATTGACTTTCTCCCCTTAAGCTACCTTGTGGAAACCTGAAGACTTTTCTTCTGGGTAGGGAGACAGACTGCTTATGGTCACTTTAGATGTTTAATTTGTCTTCATCAACAATGCTTAGCACAGACTTTTGTTAGTATGGTTGTGTTTGTTGGAAATGCAATTGGGAGGAGGCAGTTGAGATAGGGACATTCTCAGAGAAGAGGGGGAAATACATACACACCCACATATATATTTTGTATGTATATTTGTACATATATAACAGGGCACTCTCATTGGCTGGGGCTCAGAGCTAAAAGAGGATATAGAGAATTTTGAATTTCTTGATGAAACTTCCCAGAGCAGAGAAGTGGGGAAGGACTACAGTAGATCATCTCCAAAATCCTTTGTTCCTCTAAAATTCTTTAATGATTTTTAAAATTTATTTATTTACATTAAGTTTACAATATCCAATTTCACAATCCCTTGAGTTCCAAATTTTCTCCCCCTCCCCCAACCCATGGCAGCATGCAATCTAATATAGGTTCTACAAATACCTTTGCATTAAACATTAGTCAAGTTGTAAAGAATGGAGTTAAAACAAGAAAGAAGGAACACAACAAAACACAAAAGAGAGAGAGGAAATAGTTTGCTTTAATCTGCATTCAGACTCTAGTTCTTTCTCTGGATAGGGATATCCCTTTCCATCATGAATCTTTTGGAGTTGTCTTATAACCTTGCATTGCTGAGAGGAGCCCAGTCTATCAAAGTCAGTCATCACAGATGCAATGTATCTGTGTAAAATTCTTTAATGATTTTTAACAGGAACTTTACAAAAATGGGGATTATGTAGCTATGAGACTCCTTGGGGCAGTAATTTGTAGGAAAATAAGCTTATCAAAATAATTATAAAATTCAAGAAGTTTTTGTTAAGCATCAACTACCCTAGGCACTGTGGACACAAACAACAACAGAAAGAACAAATACTCCCAGAGTCTCTTCTAGAGTCAAAACAAGAAGTGATTTTTCATTCAGCCATTCATTAAATCCAAATAGACACCATTTATATCTATAGTATTACAGAGAGATAATCTTGTTCTGAGACATTCCAGGATTCCCAGTGATCAAATAAATATTAAATTATATTTGATGTACTGTGGTAAGAGATTGGACTAAAGTTTTCCACACGATTTTGTTGACTTCACCATAAAAACAGATATTTAAGTATTGTCTGTTAACAGGAAAAATGAAACCAATTGATACCATCTTCCCTGAGCCTTATGGATTTTATAGCTTTGAATATTCTTGTTTGCTTTTTTGTATACACACACACACACATATACCCACACACCCCTGTGTGTTTGTGTGTATTTGCAATTTTTTTTGTTCTAGGTCATATTATTCTCAAGAGTAGAAAGTACAGTAAATTATACATAGTACATACTCAATCACAGGCCTCAAAACTTAAATCGATCTATATCTCATTGATGTGAATATTGCTTCCAACAATTCAACTTGGAACTTGGGCATACCAAGCCATTCTGTAATGGTATTGCCATTGTCCTCCAACAAATCCTCCACAGAGACTCCATCTAACACACAGTGAACCTTCTTTTGCATTGTCTTCATACTACGTGAATGATGGTGAAGCATACAGACTTTTCACTAGTTATCCCTCATTCTTCCTACACTAATAGCCTTTTCTTTCTGGTTACTGATCTCTTAGTCTAATGACATCTTTTATACTACAATTTAAACTTAATTGAGGTACTCAGCTCTTCTCCTAACTTCAGTGCTAGGATCTGCTGCTGTATTCCTAAGACAAGCTGGTAGAAGTAAGATTGAAACAAAGAGCCCAAGCTTACTGACTCTACTTTTTTTCTTCAAGTTTTGTGGTTGTATGTTCAGTGACAACAGATACAAAGGAATGATAACATTTTTCAAGTTGTGCAGACTAACAATTCTTTTGTTGCAAGTTTCACCCTCAGTGATTGGAACCTGTTCAGATTGACTTTCCATCAGCTCTCCCATGATGTTCTTGTTTTCTATGATGTTCAATTACCAGTATGGGAAAACATGGCATCATCAAGGTCTTGGATGATCTCCCTTAGGTGCTGGCTAAAACATCCCATTTATTTTCAGTAGCCCCAGCACCACTAATTCTAGATGACTTCCTTGACTCTCTCCAGGTGGGATTTAGTAATGTAGAAATATGAATGTGAGGGCCAAAATACTTGTTTAGCAAAGCTGATGCCCACATTCCATTTACACATTGAAAATGGGATAAAATGAAGCAGCAGGTTATGTGCACAAATACATACCAATAGATGCACATTATGGCATTGTGTGGGCACTACAGTTGTTTTGTCTTAATATTTGTGCGTATGGTTCTATGGGGTTTGACATCTCTATTCTTTTGTCTGACAAATCTGCTCTCTGGCTTGTAAAAAAAATCAATATTGTTTTTCCCTGGCACTTTCTCCACAGTTGAGTTGATTTATTATCTCAGTTCTTTCCTTCTCCCCTCCCCCATACCTTTTTTATCAGCCTGTTCCTATTGCTTTAAGGTTGAGCACCTGATAACATCACAAGGCAGATGACACAGAGTTTCCATGACCTTATCCCCGCTGTGATCTTGTCCCCTGTGACAGAGAGCTAGCCATTTCTCTAAAGGGAAGAGTCCTATTATCCAGAATCTTCTAGATCAGATTTATGTTTTGTTATGTTTAAAATGTGACAAAGTGGAACCACTAAGAAATAGCACCAGCTGCCAGTTTTATTTCTCCAGAATGAATCCATGTTGGTTGTTTTCATATCCTCCAAAGAGTTTTCAAGTTTTTTTTTTCCCCATGGCTTTCAGGGAGAGTTGCTTTTCTCACCATATGCACTTGAGCAAAGTAAGATGTACAGTTTCCGTGACAGAGATTGAACTGGGTAAAGGAGAGGGGATGGAAAGCAATGAGGCTGAGGCTAATCACTCAGACAAGGACACTTTCTTATCTGCTTGGAATATAGTTTTTGAAAAGACTAGATCTTTTTGTTGCTCTAGGTAATTTGTGACTGTCTGATCACATTCATCTTCCCTTCTCTCTGGAGGTGGTAATTGATTTTGAATTCTATTGTGGACCGTTTTCTAGTCATCAACCAGCAACCTGTTTTACTCTTTAAAGGCACTGGAAGTTGTTTGGAAGAAGCAGCCCTATGAAGCTCTTCCTCTGGAGTTGAGAAAACATCTACTTGAACTGCTATCATTATATCCTTTTCTAAAGAGAACAATAGGATCACAGAAAGTTAGAAGTAGAAAAATTTTAGAGGTCAAGCAAGCACCCCAACTTCTTCCCCTGTCTTTTTTTTTTTTTACAAGCTAGGGAGATAAGTGATGATATTCAGGAAGACTAATTAATTTACAGAGATGATGATGATGATGATGACAACTACTTATATAGCATTTTTCATGTGCCAGGTACTATTCTAAGTTCTTCACATTTTTGACACATTTTATCATTACAACTACCCAGGGAGGTAGGTGCTTTTATTATTCCCATTTTACAGATGAGGAAACTGAGTAGACAGAATAAGTGGCTTGCTTGCCCAGGGTCTCACAGATACTATATTAGGCTGGATTTGACAACAGGTTTTCCTGACACCAGATCCCATACTCTACAAGCTGTGCCACCGAGCTACCTCAGTGACCCATGTAAATGATAGGGGAAGGATTCAAATACAGGTCTTTTAACTCTAAATCCAGTGCTTTTTCTAGCGCATCACACTGGCCTACATTCAAATCCTTCTTTGGACACTATGTTTGTGATCATGACCAAATTACAACTTCTCTGGACTTCAGTTTTTTCTTCTGTAAAATGGGGATAAATTTAATATTAATAATAACACCCATAATGGCTACTTCGAAGTTTTTGAGACTGAAATGAAATAATGTATGAGAATCATTTTGCAAAATGTAAAGAAACATTTTAGTACTTATTTTCACTATTACCACAACCACCACAATCATAATCATTACTGGGAGCAGTAAAAGCAGCATCAGCAGCAGCAGAGATGTTTCTAGGACACTGTCACTTCTCATCTTCTTACAAAGGCATGTGTAAATTTTCATGAAGGTAGACAATGGACCAAATACAAAGTCCCCAATCCCTTCAAATTGCATAATTACTTATTGCCTTCTCAGTAGGATTCTGAGTTAGGATAGCATGATACTCATCTTTTTTTTTTTTTACCCTCCCTTCATGTGTTTTATTATGGATGCACAGTCACTTTTTTGTCCTTTCTCTGCAATTCCCAATGAATAAGGCAGCTAGGTGGCACATGGATAGAGAGTCAGGTATAGAATCAGGAAGACTCATCTTCCTGAGTTCAAATCTAGTCTGACAATTACTAGCTATATAACCCTGAGTAAGTCATTTAACCCCTTTTGCCTCAATTTCCTTATCTGTAACATGAGTGGAGAAGGAAATGGCAAGCCACTCCAGTATTTTTGCCAAGAAAACCCCAAATGGGGTCATGAAGAGTGAGACATGACTGCAATTACCGAACAAGAATAACCACAAAAAATAACGAAGGCCAATTGTTGAGCCATAGATTTGTCAATAAATAAGCATTTCTTAAGAGATATGTTAATAAAAATTGTAATATTTTTGACCAATGGCTGAAAGATTTGAAGTTCCAGGAAATGCAGAAACATTGGGGGTAATATTCAGATTGAAAGGATGAAAGGTGACTTACTTTTTATTATATAGCATTAATTTTAAGCAAGAGATGTTAGCCAATATAGAATTGTATTAGGTCTTGGCCCTGTACAATTTCTATTTACATATAATTTCGATATATACTTCTGGAATAAGAAGGTACCCCAAGAGCAGTTGGCATAACAAAAATTTTACTAAGAAAAAAAAGGAAAACAAATCTGAAGTGGGGAAATTTTTTTTAAAAGGAGGTCATAAAATAGTGGAAGGAGAAGCCTAGCACAGACATGGAGGAATGATAGTGAGGTAGCTACCTAATTAGCTAGATTGATAGCTATATTTCAATATAATTGGTGTCCTTTGTAATCCTGTTTATTTTATTGTATGCATTTTAGAAACATTATTCTGAGAAGGGGGCCATGGGCTCAATTAGATTGCCAAATGAATATAGGACCCCAAAAATATTAAGAACCCCTTATTTAGAATTATGTGTCTCAATTATGATTTTAAAAATAATTTTACAGTCAGTCTTATGGATTGATATTGCATCCAGATTTATGAGACAAAAGCAAGCATAGAGAAGTGGATTCTTGGTTCTTTGACCTGACAAAACCTTTACCTCAACCAGGCTGATGATTTCAGGATGAGTCACATTATGGCCAACCAAGAGAGGCATAAGAATCCTTTTGCTGACTACAAGTGTTATTGGGTCTGATTTTGCATTAGGTATCTTGAGTTCTTGTAATTTTTGATGATTTCCAAGAGAGGGAAAATCGACACTTTTGCCTTTTTAAACTTATTTTTAATAGTAAGAATGTTAAGAAATTTTTTTTCATTTTTTATAAGATTTTGAATTCCAAATTTTCCTCCCTCTTTTCCTCCCCTCCCCTCTTCTTAAAATTGGTAGGCAGTGTGATATAGTTTACACAAGTGCTATCATGTAAAACATATTTTCATATTAATCACAGCAGTGAAAGAAAAAGAACAGAGCAAAAGGAAAAATAAAACCCATGAGAAAGAATAAACTAAGTTAAAAAAATACAGTTTAATCTGTATTCAAAGCCTATCAGTTCTTTATTTGGCTGTGGATAGTATTTTCCCTTCATGATTCTTTGCCCTTGTCTTGGATCATTATGTTGCTGAGAAGAGCTGAGTCATTCATAGTGGATTGTCATACAATGTTGCTGATATCGTGTACAACCTTTTATTGGTTCTGCTCATTTCTCATTTTATCAGTTTGTACAAGTCTTTCCAAGTTTTTCTGAAATCCTTCATCATTTCTTATTGCACAATAGAATTCCTTTATATTCATATGCCATGGCTTGTTTAGCCATTCCCCAGTTGATGGACATCCCTTCAATATCCAATTCTTTGCCACCACAGAAAGGGCTGCTGTAAATACTTTTTGCACATGCAGGTCCTTTTCCACTGTTGTATTTTTTCTCTGGGATACAGACCTAGGAATGATGTTTCTGGATCAAAGGATATGAACAGTTTAGTTGCCTTTTGGGCATAGTTCCAAATTGCTCTCCAAATGGTTGGATCAGTCTACTAATGACCAAATGATTATTTTTTGACTTTATTTGTGTGAAAAATGTTTTGTAATTCTGTTCATTTGATTCCTGGATTTGCCTTGGCAGGTAGACTCATAGATATTTTAAATGGATTATTTTTCTCTTGCTGTTGGGCTTTATTGGTCATATAAAGAAATGCTAATGATTTATGATTATGTGGGTTTATCTTACATCCTTTAACTTTGCTAAATTGTTAATTATTTCAAGTTATTTTGAAGTGGCATATTGTTAATGCTGCCAGCATGAAGCAGGCCTCTCAAAACCTCTCAAAACCAAGCAGGCCTCCAGGAGAAAAGCTCAGGGAAGAGCTCAACAGAATCACAAAGTCACTGACCATTATTCCGTGAGAAGAAGCTCCCGAAAAGGCAAAGCTGAGCTACAGTCAAAAGAAAAGAGAAAACTAGAAAAATTAATGGAAAGCGGGAAGGAAGCAGGCATGACGATCGGTATCATTGATGCAAAGGTAGAGGAGTGATCGCCACCAGTTTACAAGAGGAGAGTTTGTGGTAGAATATCACCGGCACCTCATTGAGATCACTGACAGACGCTAAGAAGCGCGAGGCTCTTTAGGCTCCGGATCCTTCTGAAGTCAATATGTGCTCTTTTCAGTACCTGAGCAAAACCTGCTGTGTGGATGCCACTAGAGAAACAGATCGTCTCAGGAGATTGATCAGTCACAGCTAGTGTGGTAACTGCCAAACAAAACTCCAAGACATCATTGCCTCACCTCATCGTCCTCGTCTCGAGGGACATCAAAGCTGGCGTAGAACTTCTGTATGACTATGACGAGCGCAGCAAAGCTTCCGTGGAAGCCTACCCATGGCTCAAACACTGATCTGTGCTTCACTGGACAAAGTCCCCTTGAAGGGAATTAGTTTTATTTGAGGATTTTTTGGTTTTTTGTGTGGTTTTTTTGGTTTACAACTAATCTTAGTTCTGGTGTTTTAAAATCTGTTAAAATGCCTTTTCACTGTAGTATTAAAAAAAAAAAATCTGCGGCAGGTTCCCTCCCCAGCAGGCTTGCACAGATGGCCTTAGGTTACCAAAGCCTTTTCTGTTTTCTAATTATTTTGTATGTTTTTGCAGACAGACAAATCTGGGCTTCCCATGCGTGCAGTCAAAAACTTGGTGCAGGTTTTATAGTGAGATGAAAATCTGATTTGTGGTTTTAAGCAGTCCTACTGTCTCCAGCTGCAAAGCAGTGACTTTCCACATCCCACCCACCTATAGGGAACAGATCAGGACCAAACATGCCTAACTTCTCTCCTGTTCTCCAACTTCTTGTCCATTATTAGATTTGACAGGTGTATATGTGTGTGTATGTATGTGTGTATATATGTATGTATGTATATATTTTAATATTTCAAAACAGACTAGTTCCCTTCCCCTTCCCAGCCTTTTGCTTTTGAAATTTTCCTGTCCCCACACCACCACCATCACTTATCACACTCATCACTGCTTCTTAGGCTGCCCCATTTGGGGTACCAGTACCACCCTCCCATATCTGCCAACTGCTCACCCAACCAGACATGGGCAGGAAGAAGTCTCTGAATTTCATCCGCACTTCCCCCCCAGAGCAGGGCTTCCTATACTGGGGCTTAATCCTCTTCAGAAATGCGAACACTGTTATTCAACAATCACTACTTAGATGTACAAAAATTATTAAGTGAGTCAAGTTGCTGAGTTCTTGTAGAAGAAATTTAAAATAATACTTTATTCTGTTTGAAAGCAGAGTTCTCTACCAGGACCAGAAATCTTCCCATCTTTCTCTTTTCCTTCACCCCCTACATACCTGGATTTTTGTTTGTTGGGTTTTTGGTTTTTTTGGTTTGTTTTGGTTTAGTTAGTTTGTTTGTTTTTAATTTGCTGGGTTAGAATCAGCAAGATTTGCTACCACATTATATCAGGCAACCTGGTGGTTTTCCTGAATATACAGCGATGAATTAAAACAGGAGTCTCTTTTAAAGAGAAAAATAGGAGTCCAGCCTCTGATAGTGACAGGTTTCCTTGGCACTCAGGCAAGGGGGCAAGATCTTAAGACTCAGGGCCAAAAAAGGAGAAGGGATTTTGCCTTCAGCTGAAATGGAAGAGGTGACTTATCCCTCTTACAGAAAGGAGCTGATCACTCATTTCAGTTATCAGCCAGGGGATTGGAGTGAGCAAGCACTGATCTTGGCAATATGCCTTCCTGGCTACAGGAAAACCTGCATTGGGGAGGGTGCATACAGGGCTCTCCCCACCTCCTTTCATTTCCCCTGGGGTTTGTCATGGTGCTACCTAAGAAAGTCTTCCCCTCACCTTCCCTGGTCGTCAGGGAGTTAGAGAATCAATCAGGTGGCTGTGTGTCAGTGAAAGTGTATTTGTCTTGGTTGTACCTGTTTGTGGTTGAGCCTGGAATTTTAAAAGCAAACTTGAAGAGTATTTGTCTCTGTAAAAAACAAACAAACCACCCAAAAAAGGATAAAAAATTAAAAATATTTATTGCCAAAAAAAGAAAACTGTCATTTATCAATTGGGGAATGACTTGTATTCTTATAAATTTGACTCGGTTCTCTATGTATTTTAGAAATGAGATCTCATATTAATTGTTTTTCAGTATCTTCCAATTTAATTTCAAAGAGATCTTTTTATAGAAGAAAAGCAGATATTTGCTGCTAGTTTTTATTGAAAATGATACGTATTTTTTTCTGTAAAATATCTTAGATACAGACAGTAATTTTTGTTTGAAAACATTTTACCGAAAGAAAACAAAAAGAAATATACACAAGGCTCTGTTTCTTTAGCTTTTTCACGAGTCTTTACAAAACAAGACTTCTATATTTATGGTACCTAATTCTTAATTAACTTTCTGTCTTTCTGTTCCCAATGACCTTTTGTCCTGTGCACTGTGTCTGCAGTGATCCACCTGATAATTCTATGACTTTCTTTAAGCTCTATGACCTACCTTTGAGTATTATTGACATGAGATCTGAAAGAGATTGCATTTATTTATTAATTGTTATGTACTGAAACAGTATATACAATGACTGTTTTGCAAAATTATTTTTCTAAGGAGAATAATTTGTATTTTGTAACCCTTTTCTTCCTGTGTGTTGAGTGTTCATTTTCTTTCAAGAAGAACACAACTACTTGCCACTTCATAGTCTGAATACTATACATACAAAACTTTTTTTCCCCCCAATTTGTAACTTTTACAAGAAGCTTCATTGAGCTTCTCTACATCTAGGGTAACAGAGGTTTATTTCAAGCTTGTTTTCAAATAATAATTGGTGCTTGTACTTGATACTGTGCCCATCCTGAGATAGTAGCTAATTCTTGACATTATATCTATGTGTCCTCTTTAGACTAGTGATAAAAGTTGCCTGTTAAAGGCCTTGTTTCCAGATGATAGTCACTTGCATCTAATGTTGCTGACTTTGCAGGATGAATCATATTGTCCGACAGACTGATTGTGAGATGAAAAAAGTAGTTCATAAACTCTGGCAGGCCCATCAATATTCTTAAACCTTCGAGGACATATTGTGAAAATACTGCTGATGAATGAGTGTAGAAGATATTTTTCACCTTGAAATAATCAAGAACAACAAATCGCATTATGTCAATGAGCACTCCGCTGAAATAAAGTTGTTAAAGGTCTATTGCTGAGGAAACATGAAGACTTATTACAGTCTTTTGTGGAACCCTCTTTATTCAAAAGGCTTTTGTGTGAAGTAGTGGGTTCTCTCTGATTTCTTCAAGCAAGAACTGAATGATTACTTTTTGCTTGGGTTGATTGAAGACAGAATTTTTATTCAGATATAAGCTGAATTGCTAAGGTCTTGTCCAACTTTAGCCTTGGCTAGATGACCTATTTCCTCCAATATATAATTTATTTGAATATGAAACGTATGCTTCACTTTTTTTTGTGGTGAAGTGATAACATTTACTACTAACCATTCATTTCAAGAGTATTTGCAACTAAATATTGAGGGAAAAGCAAAAGAGAACATTTATAATTTTCTAACTTCTGATATTATCACATCAAACCTAGAATACATCTTTTAAAAGTCAAAACAGTAGAATATTTTTGTTTGTTAGTTTCCTTGCTTCCTTCCTTCCTCCCTTCCTTCCTTCCTTCCTCCCTCCTTCCCTCCTTCCCTTCCTCTCTTCCTCCCTCCCTCTCTTCCTCCCTCCCTCCTCTTTTCTTCACTCCCTCCCTTCCTCCCTCCTTCCCTCCCTTCCTCCCTCCTTTACTCCCTCCCTCTTTCCCTCCCTCTCTCCCTTCCTTCCTTCCTTCCTTCCTTCCTTCCTTCCTTCCTTCCTTCCTTCTTTCCTTCCTTCTGTCCTTGGAAGTGCCTTGCATATAATAGGTGCTTTAGAAATGCTTATTGAATTGAATTAAATTAAATTGAAAGTGATCTATTCCATGGTCATCAAAGGAAATGATAGTGCAAGTATGCTCTGTTCTGGTCAGATTATGTCTGGAGTATTACAGTGTAGCTTGGTCCCACAATTTTGGAAAGACATTGATAAACAGAACTGTTTAGAAGAGGGCTATCATAATGGTGAAATGCTTTGATTCCATTTATTTTTTAATTTTAAATTAATTAATTTATTTTTAGTTTTCAACATTTACATCCATAAGCTTTTGAGTTTTAAGTTTTCTTTGCCTCACTCCCCTTCCTCCTCCCTAAGATGTCATGCAATCTATATAGGCTGTACATATACATTCATATTAAACATATTTTTCAAATTAGTCATGTCATAAAGAATCATTATAACCAATGGGATGAACCATGAGAAAGAAGAAATAAAAGAAAACAAAAAAAAAAGAGAGAGAGCCAAGAGTAGGCTTTGATCTGCATTCAGATTCCACAGTTCTTTCTCCGGATGTGGATAGCATTTTCCATCTTAAGCCTTTTGGAATTGTTTTAGAACCTTGAATTGCTGAGGAGAGCTAAGTTTATCAAAGTTAATTATCATACAATATGACTGTAACTGTATATAATATTCTCCTGGTTCTGCTCATTTCACTCAGCATCAGTTTGTATAAGGCTTTCCAGGTTTTTCTCATGTCTGCTTGCTCCTCATTTCTTATAGCAAATAGTGCTCTGTTACATTCATATACCAGAATTTGTTCAGTCATTCCGCCCGCAATGGATGGGAATTCCCTTGATTTCCAGTTCTTTGCCACCACAAAAAGAGCAACTATAAATATTTTTGTAAATGTAGGTCATTTTCTCATTTTTATGATCTCTTTGGGATACAGCCCTAGAAGTGGTATTGCTAGGTTAAAGGGTATGCACATTTTTATAGCCCCTTGATTCCATTTCTAAAAAAGATCAGTTAAAGTACCTCTATATGTTCATCACAGATAAGAGAAGACTTCAATGGCACATGATGTTGACTCTCAAGTATTTGAAAGTTTGTCATATGGCAAAGAGTTTGTCCCTAGAGTACTCAAGTAGGAACAGTGGGTAGAAACAACAAAGAAGCATATGTTGGCCTCTTATAAGAAAAGATTTCTTAAGAAATAAAGTTATCCCAAATGCTTCCTTGGGAAGTGATGAGTTACCTCTGACTAGAGATCTTCAAGCAAGTGTTAGCTGATTATTGTTGGGTTTACTGTAGAAGGAATTTTTATTCAGGTATATGTTGACTGGCTACTAAGGTTATTCAACTTTGAGGGCCTATGATTTTGTTGGTAACAATAGTGATAATAATTCCTATTTTATAGCATTTTATTTTTATAATTCATATTTCCTAGAGTTGTCATTTGGTGTAGTTAATGGGAGTATTATCAATTTTACTTTGCAAAAGAAGAAATTGAGTTTGATGGTGATTAGATGGCACACAAGCATATGTTTAGTATAACTTATTTGATGTATATTTGTGCATATGAATATAGGCCCTTTAGTACTTTGAGAATATAGTAATATGGCTCTCAGAGGAAGAAATTAATTAGGCTGACTCAAATCAAGAATACCCCAAATTCCTGGTATTGAGGGTTTAGTAAAGATTTTTGACTCCCCCTGCTATGGAGTAAATGTAAATGCTCCATATTCTCAATGTTCTTGTCATACAAATATAAGTGAAAAGAATGAATTTTTCTCACTGTTTATATGAAAGCAGCAACCTCCACATTACATGGAGCTTTAGTAATAATTTTTTAAAAATCTACATTTTCTTTCCTTCAAGAACTATCTTCTCATTCACTTGAAATTAAACTCGTGTTGTTCTCCATACCCATGTGATTTCTGCTGTACCAGAGAGAAATGGGAATGATTTCATATCCAGCGTGGGCTTTCTGTTCTGATTGGAACTCAGAATTCCTTCTTGTGATCAGTGCCCTCAGGCTGTGTGCATCTAAATTTCTTATGTAGGGTTCACTGCAAATTGAGAATTTCACAGACGTAATGAAGAGTTATAGTCTTAACTCTCAAGTGACAAAGTGCAATACCCAACTTAAGTAGGTAATGTGAAGGGCCCTGTGGGAGTGAAAACAACCAAGCTCTCACTATTAGCAGTAGGCAGCACATCTGTTTTGAGGCTGTCTGACATTTATGTCTAACTTTGTGACTTACCAAGAGGCCAGAAATGTTTTTGTAATCTACAAAGATTCAAGAATTTGGACAGTTGCTTATCTTGTTTCTGACATGCCCCTACATGGTCCACTCAACAAAACCAGTAATTAAACAATATATAATCGAGATGGTCCAGAAAAGTCACCCATAGATGTAAATAGTGCTACTTATTATGTGGCATTAAACATATTAAATCATTTGCAAGGTGCAATGTGTCTCTGTGTGTATGTATATGCATCACAGTCAATCTGCTTTGAAACATAGAGCATTGCTATTATACGTATTTAAAAATGCCAAATTGGGCCCTACCTTAAATTTTTACATAAACGCCTGATATGGTATTCATTCATCAAGCACTAATTAAAAACCTACTGTGTGCCAGGCACTGGGCTAGGCTCTAGGAAAAGGATAGGATCAGACCAAGAATTTCTCTGTTGTAGGGGACTACTGTCCTACAAATATAGTTTCACACCTGCTCTGTAGTTTATAATCTTAGTGAATTACTCAGGGCACTAAGAGGTTAAGTTACTTGCTCAAAGTGTCGCAGACAATATGTGTGAGAAGCAAGGCTTGAACCCAAGTCTTGGCTCTTAGGTGCTTTGACCAGATCAACTATATTACACTAACTCTGTGGGATGACTATGAATAAAAGGAAAAATTGAAATAGAGTCTTCCCTCAAGAAGCTTACATTCTGTTTTAGAGAGATATCAATCAATCAATGAGTATTTATTAAGTGCCTACTATGTGTCACACACTTTGTTGTCTTCTAGGGATACAAAGACAAAAGTGAAATAGTTCTGCTCCCAAGGACCTTACCTTTTATCAGAGAATATAATATTTATCCACATAGGAGGATAAGAAGAAGAAACAACCATCAAAAGTGAAGGTATATCCTTACCCCCCCCCCCCTTTATTCTCTAACTCTACCAACTATATTCCTTCCAGTGAGACTGAGTGCTAATAGGCTTTAACATTTGCCTAATACTGTCTCTCAATATCTTTAAGGGCTTGCCATATGCCCTTCCTCTGTTCCCTGAAGACTTGCAGTGATCTGACCTACCCTTTTAACCTTGTGTGACGTGTCCCTGAACCTTTAGGATTTCCAGGCTTTTCCATCTGCCTTGAAGTTGTCTCCCCAGTTAGAATATTATCTCCTTAGGAACAGAGTCTGTTTAGCTTATCTTGTTTGCATCCCTAATACTTAACACAGTGCTAGACACAAAGTAAATGCTGAATAAATAATTATTTATTCATTAATTCCCCTAAGTATGTAAGGAATATATATATTCAACATAAGTAAAAGATAGTTAAATACAGAATAGTTAGGGAGGGGACAATTAGGTAACAAAGTGGACTGAGTTCTGCTCCTGGAGACGGGAAGAACTAAGTGCAAATCTAGCCTCAGACATTTACTATAGTTGTGTGATCCTGGGCAAGTCACTTAATCTCTCTAAAAAAGTCCATCCTGTGGCTTAATATTAGGAAAACTATCAGTATAATTGATCATATCAACAACAAAACTAGTAGAAGCCATACAATTATCTCAAAGGATGCAGAAAAGTCTTTTGACAAAATACAACACCAATTCCTATTAAAAAAAAACTAGAAAGTACAGGAATAAATAGAGTCTTCCCTAAAATAATAAGTAGTATCTATCTAAAACCATGAGCAAGTATTATATGTAATGGGGATAAGCTAGAAGCATTTCCAATAAGATCAGGGGTGAAACAAGGATGCCCACTATCACCCCTCTTATTTAATTTGGTAATGGAAATGTGAGCAGTAGCAATAAGAGAAGAAAAAGAAATTGAAGTAATTAGGTTAGGCAAAGAAAAGACTAAGTTATCACTCTTTGCAGATGATATAATGATATACTTAGAGAATCAAGTAAAAAACTACTTGAATACAATATACAAACAATACATAAATTTGGCAAAGTTGCAGGATATAAAATACATCACATAAATTCTCAGCATTCCTATATATTTTTAATGAAATCCAATAGCAAGAGATAGAGAAATGCCATTTATAGTTACTGTAGACATTTTAAAATATTTGGAAATCTACCTGCTGAAACAAACCCAGGACCTATATGAACCCAATTACAGAACACTTTTCACAGAAATAAAGTCAGATCTAACTAATTGGAAAAGCATCAGCTGCTCATAGCTACAGAGAGCAAATATAATAAAAATGACAATTTTACCTAAATTAAATCACATATTTAGTTCCATACCAATCAATTTACCAAAAAATTATTTTATAGTGCTAGAAAAAGCAGTAACAAAATTCATTTGGAAGAACAAAAGGTCCAGAATATCAAAGCAATTAATGAAAAGAAATGCTAGGGAAGGTGGCCTAGCCATACCAAATTTTAATCTGTATTATAAAGCATCAGTCATTAGAACTATCTGGTACTGGTTGAGGAATAGAAGTAGTAGATCAATGAAATAGTTTGGGTACATGAGACTCAGCAGTCAATGACTATAGTAATCTACTGTTTGATGAACCCAAAGACCCCAGTTTTTGGAATAAGAATTCACTATTTGACAAAAACTGCTGGGAAAACTGGAATATAGTATGGCAGAAACCGGACATAGACCAATATCTTACACCATATACCAAAATAAAATTGAAATGGGTGCATGATCTAGGTACAAAAGCTGATACTGTAAGTAATCTGGGACATCAAGGAGTAGTTTACCTGTCAGATTTATGGAGAAGGAAAGATTTTATGACCAAACAAAAGTTAGAGAGCATTTTGAAATGCAAAATGGATAATTTTGATTACCTTAAATTGAAAAGTTTCTGTACAAATAAAGTCAATGTAACCAAGATTAAGAGGAAGTGGGAAATTGGGAAAGAACTTTTACAATCAGTGTCTCTGATAAAGGCCTCTTTTCTAAAATATCAGATGATCTAGTCAAATTTATAAGAATACAAGTGATTCCCCAATTGATAAATGGTCAAAGGATATGAACAGGCAGTTTTCAGAGGAAGAAATTAAAGATATCTATAAACATATGAAAAAATGCTCTAAACCACTATTGATTAGAGAAATGCAAATCAAAAAAACTCTGGGGTACCACATCTCACTAGTCAAATTGGCTAAGATGACAAAACAGGAAAATGATAAATGCTGGAGAGGATGTAGAAAAATTGGAACACTGATGCATTGTTGGTGGAGTTGTGGACTGATTCAACCATTCTGAAGAGCAATCTGGAACTATGTGCAAAGGGCTATAAAAAAAAGTGTATATCCTTTGACCAGCAATACCACTTCTAGGGCTGAATCCCAAAGAGATCATACAAATGGGAAAAGGACCTGTTTGTACAAAAATATAGGGCTCTTTTTGTGAGAGCAAAGAATTGGAAATCAAGTGGATACTCATCAATTGGGGAATAGCTAAACAAGTTGTGGTACATGAATGTAATGGAGTACTATTGTGCTATAAGAAATGAGGAGCAGACAGACTTCATAATAACCTGGAGAGACTTATACATACTGATGTTGAGTGAGAAGAGCAGAACCAGGAGAAATTTGTACACTATTACAGACACAATGTATGTGTGATGACTAACTTTGATAGACTGGGCTCCTCTCAGCAATGCAAGGTTATAAGACAACTCCAAAAGACTCATGATGGAAAGAGATATCCCTATCCAGAGAAAGAACTACAGAGTCTGAATGCAGACTGAAGCAAACTACTTTCTCTCTCTCTTTTTTGTTTTGTTTCCTCTTCCTCATTGTTCACTCCATTGGTTATAATCCTTCTTTACAACCTGACTAATGTTTAATGTGAAGATATTTGTAGATCCTATATTTGATTGCATGCTGCCATGGTGGGCTGGGGGAAGACACGGAGAAAATTTGAAACTCAAGGGATTGTGGAACTGAATGTTGTAAACTAAAAGTAAATAAATCAATTTTTAAAAAAATTTAAAAAGGCCATCCTGGATCACTTCTTTGTCACGGCAGAGGGGTTTTTGTAGCTCCATCAAACTATGAGCTATGATGTGCAAGACAGATGGGTCATTGTGGAGAACTCTGCCAAAAAAAAAAAAGGTGATCCACTAGAGAAAGAAATGCCAAACCACTCTAAACAACACCTTAGCCAAACACATGCAAACAACAACAATGACAAAAAAACTCAGGGAGGGGGGGAGTAGGGGGAGAACTAGTCCATGGAAATGCAAAAAGTAATACGTGACTGAACAACAAGAAGATAGAGTGGGAAGTAGGGCACTAGAAATCGGGTGGATCAAGAAAAACATTGGATATCAGTTACAGTTTGCACCGTGCCATGAAGGAAGTCAGATATGCTTTTTAGGAGGCCGATGTGAGTAGTGTCTTTTCTTTTTAAATAGTAATTTAAAGTTTATTCCACCTATAATGCAGGTTATTCTGACTTTAAGATAGCATCACCTGGCATACATTTAAATCCATTCTCAAGATATTCTGTTGTATTTGTCTGTTTTACAGATTCATGCAATCTCTGGCAATAAGGGGTCATCTGGGTTTGGATCACATAGCAGTGAACAAATGGATAAAAGAATTTTAGAAATAGTTAAAATAGGAGACCACCGTGATCTTAGAATATCGAGACAAATGCTGCCATTACTGTTAATGCCTGGATGGTAAATTCTTGTAAATGCAACCTTAGACGATTTGAAGGAGTAGTGTGTCGGGAAATGAATCGTCAAAAGGAATACCCCTCCTTGATATGGGCTGCCATTAGGTCCCATAATGGTGTCTTGCCAATGAAACGTCTCATCGCCAACTGGACCTGCAGAACACTGTGCTAGAGGATCACAGGCCAAATCGCGAAATTCCTTAATAATCTGTTTCATCGCCAAGATCTGTGCTTCTTTCCGCACTCACTGGTGGACAGAAGGGTCCCGCCCAAAACTTTGATTATCCCTGGTGGCGGGGAGGGCCTGAGGGGAGGGGATCTCTTATCACACCAGCTCCTCCCCACACAGGCGCAGAGGGGCGGGGGCCTCGCTCAAGCTGCGGCCTTGGGCTTCTCCCAGAGCGGCAGCTATGGCCTCCTCGGCCATGCCGGGCTCATGCGCACGACACAGCCACGAGATGTCCGCTGTGGCGGAGCTACACGAGGAGTGACTTTCTTCCAGGACTAAGGAACAGCCAGTCCACAGAGCCTTGGGATGAAGGTCTGTGTGTTATAATAAAAGAGAGAAGGTTAATTTGACTAGATCATAGAGCACAGGAAGGCAAGGAACATAAAGTTGTGAAAATCTTTAAAAACCAAGCAGAAGAGTTGATATTTGAATTGAGAGGCAGTAGGGAATCATTACTGATTATAGCCAAGGAGTGGTGACTGAGGAGAAGGATCACATTAGTAGGAAGAGAAGAAAAAAAGCGTTACCAATACCCAGAGAGACGCGATCGTTATCTAGGATAAAGGGGTAGACAGATGTTTCAAATTCAGAAGAGGGAACATGAAGGATGAAGAATGAGAAAAGGCTGTTAAATTTAGCAATCGAAGCAACAATTCACTTTCTAGAAAATAATTTTAGTTGAGGAAGGGAATCAGAAAGCAGATTGTGAAGAAGTGGGATTTAAATGAAAGGAGAGAAAATGGAGGCAAACCAGCATTTGGAAAATTATACTAATGCTTCCAAATATTAATGATAATAACTAACATTTATGTCATATTTACTATGTGCCAGACACTGTGCTTAACACATTATAATTATTATCTCATTTTGTCCTCAAAACAACACTAGAAAGTAGGTGCTTTTATTATTCTTATTTTACAGATGAGGAAACTGAGGCAAACAGGTATAGTGACTTGCCCAGAGTCACATAGCTAGTTAAATATCTAAGGCCATGTTTCAATTTAGGCTTTCTTAACTCCTGGTCTAGAGCTGTATCCACTGTGCCACTTAGTACTCTATCCTCAAAAGCCACACATGATCAATCCAAAGTTGCTTCCTGACACAGAAAGTAGTCCTTTTAAAAGCACAAATATTAATTCATTGACAATGTGTGGCTGCTAATAATGGAACACCACAATCCATGAAGAATAAAAGTGGCAGGTGATGTAAGGGATAATGGAGAGGCATACAGTGGATATACCCAGGTTCCAGCCTTTTACCAATGATGATAAACATTCCTCAAGAAACATTTTATTGAGCACTTATGATACAGGCATGTGAATGATTAAGAGTCCACATAGAAGGGTTTGCCATGGCAAAGAAAAATGACCATGTCACTGTCAGGGACTGAAAGAAAAGAGGAGATTGTAGGTAATGATGTGAAAGGCTTTTGACATGAAGAGATGGTGAGAAGAAGGAATTCATGTTGAATGGT
The DNA here is from genome assembly GCA_028627135.1 of Pseudochirops cupreus. Taxonomy (NCBI): domain Eukaryota; kingdom Metazoa; phylum Chordata; class Mammalia; order Diprotodontia; family Pseudocheiridae; genus Pseudochirops; species Pseudochirops cupreus. The sequence continues at coordinate 260,541,251 of CM053580.1, read as the reverse complement.
TTCAGTTTTCTCAATAAAGTGAGGTCCTCAAGTGAGAACAAAGGGAAAGGGGAAGCACGTAAGGCTTAAGGAGTGTGTGTGTGTGTGTGTGTGTGTGTGTGTGTGTGTGTGTGTGTGTGTGTGTGTGTGTGTGGTCAGACAGGGAGCTACTTAGGAGGAACAAAAGGATTGTTTTGCTATAATGAGAACCCACTTGACGAGGTTGGATAAAACAAATTTACAGTGTTACAAAATTATAATTGTTATAAAATGTATAAAAATCTTATAATGTTATAAAATTTATAGTGTCGTGTGACTTTTTGGAGTTCTGTTTAGAAGAATGTGAGTAAATATGGAAGACGTAAATGATGAGAGTAAGGCAAGGCAAAGGTTTCCTCATCTATAAAGTGAGGATTAAGCAAAATGATCATCTAGTTTCCTTTAGCTTTCACATTTGAATCCTTTTGAGTAAATAGGAGCATCTCAGTGTGGAGGAAAATACCCTAGATTTAACTCGGAGAACCTGGATTTGAATCCACCAGTGGTTTTAGGACCTTGGAATATATATAATGATGAAATAAAGGCCTTTTTTCCAAATACTGAAACATAGTTAATTTTTTAAACTACCTTTTCACCAGCTCACCTTAGATACAGTAATCCTCAGTGTAATACAGCATTTTAGTCTGTCCAGAGGAGTCTAGACTTCATCTAGCCCTGTCAGCACATTTCTCTGGATCACTTTGTCTAGAATATAGGCTTTCAAATTCAGGTACAGACTCCTTAATAGGATGTGGAGAAGAAGTGGACCAACTAGTAACTCTTGTCCTTGATTCCCTCAACTGTAAAGTGAGGGTGTTGTATTAGACCATCTCTAAGGTCACTTCTGCCTGCAATTTGTGTTATACCTTTTCAGCACGTTAGGACTCATCAGATTATTCTCAGATCATTTAGCCTTTGAAAACCCAACAACACCTTTATGCCCCAATGCTGTATCAGAGGTGAAATTTAGGGGAAGAAAGGAAACTATGAAATAACTGTTAGCAGTTTGGGACTCTGCACTGGAGCAGAATAGAAAGCACCCCAGTTTTAATGCCCAAGTTTTAACACATATTACCCCTGTGACTTTGGATGTCTTTTTGATCTTCATCTGTAAAGAGTGTAATTTGGACTAAATGTCTTCTATGGTACCTTCAAATTAAAAAAAAATCTATGAATTCTTTTCTGGAGTATGGAGTTAGCTCTGGAAATTATACCCTCCAATCATTTGGACTTCTAAGCTGCATTTAGGAATCAGGGAATCCTATTGGACTATGATTTCTTAGTGGACTCTCAGTCCTTGAAAGTACAACCTAGAGATTATGAAAAATGAATAGGATCAGATTTCTTTTTATCTTTTCCCATCTGTTCCTACCTGCACTCACTCCACTTTCTCATGCTTCTCCTCTATTGTCAAGTCACATACACAACCACTTCAGGAAACACAAATGACCCTTGAAGACATGTTATATTCTTGTGCCACTCTGAGTAGTCATCTTGAATTTTGAGAAATAATAATAACTAAGACCTATAAATTGACATAAAGTTTACAAAGCACATTACCAGCATTATGGCATTTAAATTTTACCCTAACCTTGGGAGGGAATTACAACTCATCACTACCCATGTCACAGAACCAGTAAATATGAGTGGCAATATTTGAACACAGATTTTCCTGTCTCAACATCCCCATATATATTTTGTACCACACTGATTCCTATGATTGGGGGGATGAAGTGTTTGGAAAATATCCAATTAAAAAATTATTCAGTGAAGATAAATGTGCAAACTATCAATGTCTTCACATAAGAGAAGAATGGGAATCAAAATTACATTTGATGGTACATATTTAAAGTAGATAAAGATGACTCTGGAGGAGAAAGTGAGGCTGGTGACTTTGTACAGCCCTCCCTCACTGTAATTTGATCTACTTGCAAGTCACAGCATCATCTTCCTGATGTCATGGCCCTCTTTGAGAATGAAGGACAAACCAAAACATGAGTAGTCCAAGCTGCCCAACAGGGACTCGACTGACCAGTTCCAGTTAGGCAATGCCTGGTTTCACCCTGCCCCACCCCACCCCACCTTTCCTCACATCCCCTCTCCTTTCCTTAGGATATGATACCTTACCTGAGGGTACTCTGCCCAAAGGAAGGTAAATATTGATAACTGAAGCCTAACTTGATATCTTGGAGTTTACTGGCTAGATTCCTTTCTTAAAGACAAATTCTCTGGCTCTTATTGATTGGTCAATAATAGGTCCTGCCCAAACACCACTTAATGTTTGTTTTGGGGGCCCTGATGTCTCAGAGTGAATGTAGATAGTAATTGTTTCTCTTTTGGCTAGAAACAACCCTGAGATCTCCCTCCTAGTTTGATTTGATTTTTTAATTTTTTATTTAAGAGTCACTTCTTTAACTGGCCTAATCACAATGGGTATTGCATCAGTCAAAGTAAGAACTCAGAAAGACCTTAGCTTAAAAAGGCCAAGGTCTCCCACTGCTTCCTGGACTGTCTCCAGTTGTCCTGATCTATATCTGGCTACCGGACCCAGATGACTCTGGAGGAGAAAGTGAGGCTGGTAACATTGCACAGTGCTCCCTCACTATAATCCAATTCACTTGGAAGTCATGGCATCATCTTTCTGATGTCATGGTCCTCTTTGAGAATAAAGAACAATCCACAATCAGTAAAATTAATGTTATTCAGTAGTAAACCAAGAGAAAAGGGTAAAAAAAATATGAGACATGAATGCAAGGCAAAAGATACAGTTATAGCCAGAATAACAAATCACGATGTTGTAAGGCTTTTGATAACAAGAGGTCAAATGTATTATTTTCTGATTTAAATTTGATTTGCCTGTAATATAAAACTCAGCTATGTGAGCCATTTTAACTAGAAGCTCTGGCTTTGTGTTTCCTACTGATAGTACCCTAGGGAGGCAAATTCCTTGGCATTTCACATTCAATATAAGTCCATTGTTGGTTAAAAAAAAGATGGCTAAATTGGTTCGTCATTTTGTAATAAAATATCTCACAAATTGTTTATCTGATCAATGGAGAGTGCAGTCTCAAGCTGTTCAGTGTTAATGTGCCCATTGCTCTAAAATAGTGAGTTATTGACTGTCAGAGAGACAAGGGAATTTGTAAACTCAGATCAGATTTCCTGTTGAAAACTGACATATTGCACATGAACAGTGGGGATTCAAAAATTCATGTCCCTCACATTGTAGGCAACATTGGCATCAGGAAAATGAAACTACCTATAACTTAGAATTATTACACTGAAAATTTGAAAAATGTGCAGCAAAACACCAAATTCATAATATTTCAAATGCTGTGAAATTAAAATTTTAAACACATAGAGGTTGTTGCAGGGTAGGGAAAGAAATGGGACTGGTATATTTTTTGTGCTGTTTCTGTCTTCCAGTGATTCCTTACCCCCTGTTATTTTATAACAATCTATGTTCCTAGAAAAGGGAAAATAGAAGCAATGCTTTTTCCTGAATAAAATATTGACTCTCACAAGGGAAAAGAACTGAGAGATTTCCTGATATTTTCTAAGCACCTCTTTGAATGCAGCCCCATACTACATGCTGAGGAGAGTAAGTTGCATACACAGTTCTCATCTTCTTGCAAACTACAATCTCAGATATACAATGTTGACAACAATGTACATTAAAATAAGAAAGAACACAGGACTCGGCAGTGCTTGGTTTGTGCCTTTCTTGTGGTGTTGGCCATGCTATAACTTGGGGTATAATTACTTGTCTACATTTCTTATCTCCTCTGCCAGAGTGTAGGATTACCGAGGACAAGGACTGGGTTTTACTTTTCTTTGTATCCCTAGAAGTACCTGGCACAGTACCTTATGTACAAGAAGCTTGAAATTATATTTATTCCAATTAAATTGAACACACATATCAAACATCAAGAATTTTTAATCTCATTCAAACGGAAAATAGCAATAATGTATTTATATAGACTGGAGAGAATACTCCCAAGTACTTACCATACTTTGAGTTGGATTATGTAATTTCTACTTTAGTATTTCAAAGTCTAGAAAGCATCATCTTCATCATCTTCATCATCTTCATCTTCATCATCATCATCATTTCAAAGATTAGATTGTTGTTAGTACTTCCTTTACTGTCTCCTCTGATGCCTTATTAGAATAGAGAGGTGACCATGGATGCTTGAAGGATGAGCTAATGGAACACAATATTCAGTGCTTCTAGTCATTATCTCTATGCAGACGACTCTTAGCTCTCTCAGCCTCTCTCTCTGTCATTCTCTGTTTCTGTCTCTCTGTATCTGTCTCCATCTGTCTATCTTTCTCATCAATCTCTTGTAAGTCCCAATCCCATTTTGTTTCGTGTTTGTTGCACAATTCAAACCAGATCTCAAACTAAGGATCTAAAATCTAACAAAATGACATTCATTTTCTTTTCCCCAAAACCAAAATTGCTTTTCCTAAAATTTAAAATGTATTTATTTAGTTAAATATGACCCAATTACATGTAAAATTTTAACAATATATTTTTTAAAATTCTAAAAAAATAAAAATTTAATTTAAATTGTTAAAGTTGTGGGTGCCAAATTCTTTCCTTCCTTCTCTCTACTACCCTGTTCTTGTGAAGACAAGTAATTTGATATTTATCATACATATGAGGTCATACAAAACATATCTCCATACTAGTCATGTTGCAAAAGAACAGACAAAAAATAAATAACTAAAAATAAAGAGAACAAAAAGAAGTATATTTCAGACTATATTCAGAGTTCATCAGTTCTCTCTCTCATTGGGGATAGATAGCATTTTCTATCATGCGTCTTTGTAATTGTCTCGGATCATTGTGTTAAACAGAGTAGCTAAATCTTTCGCAGTTGATCATCCTTTTAATATTGCTGTTACTGTGTACAATGTTCGCTTCATTCTGCTCACTTTACTTTGCATTCACTTATATGTTTTCCGAGGTTTTTCATCATTTCTTACAGCACAATAGAATTTCATAGCAATCATATACCACAGCTTATTGAGCTATTCCCCAAATGATGGGCATCCCCTCCATTTCCAATTCTTTGCCATAACAAAAAGTGGTGCTATACAAATTTTTGTTCAAATAGATCCTTTTCCTCTTCTCTTTTATCTCTTTGGGATATAGACTTAGTAATGATATTACTGGGTCAAAGAGGATGCATAGTTTAATACTTCTTGGGCATAATTCTAAATTGTTTTCCAGAATGGTTGGACTAAGTCACAACTTCACCAATAATGCATTAGCATCCTATTTTTTCCCCCACATTTCCTCCAGCATTCATCATTTCCTTTTCTAATATGTTAGTCCATCTGACAAGTGTGAGGTAGTATATCAGAGTTATTTTATTTTTAATTTCTCTAATCACTAGTGATTTAGAACATTTTTTCATGTACCCATTGATAGCTTTGATTTCTTCTTCTGAAAACTGCTGGTTCATATCTGTGGACTGTTTATCAACTGAGGAATGGCTCTTATTTTTATGAATATTACTCACTTCCCTATATATTTGTGAAATAAGGCCTTTGTAAGAAACTTGCTGCAAATCTCTGTCCCCTACCCCCAATTTCCTATTTTCCTTCTAATTTTGGCTGCAATGGTTTTGTTTTACAAAGCCTTTTAATTTCATGTAATCAAAAGTATTTATTTTAATTCCCTCTCTTGTTTGATCATAAACTCTTCCCTTATCCAAAGAACTGGCAGAAATATTTATCTTTGCTCTCCTAATTTACTTATGATATCATGCTTTACATCTAAATTTTTCTTCAATTTTGACTTTTTTTGATATATGGTGTGAAATGTTGGTCTATACCTCGCTTTTGTCAAACTGTTTTCCAGTTTTCCCAGCAATTTTTGTCAAATGTTGAATTCTTATCCCCAAAGCTTGTATCTTTGGCTTTATCAAACACTAGATTACTGTGGCCACTTACTACTGTGTATTATATATACCTAACCTATTCCTCCGATCTGCCACTCTTTTTCTTAGCCAATATCAGATTGTTTTGGGTGATCACTGCTTTGTTTTGTAATATAGTTTGAAATCCGCAACTGCTGGTTCACCTTCCTTCACATTTTTTTTCATTGATTCCTTTGATATTCTTGACATTTTGTTCTTCAAGATGAATTTGCTGCTATTTTTCTAGCTCTACAAAATAATTCTTTGGTAGCTTTAATCAAACTGAGCAAGTAAATTAATTTAGGTAGAATTGTCATTTTGATTATATTGGCTTAACATACCCAGGAGTAATTCATATTTCTCCAGTTGTTTAGGTCTGTCTTTACTTGGGTAAAGTGTTTTTTAATTGTGTTCATATCATTCCTGGGTTTCTGTTGGCAGATAGACTCTCAAGTATTTTATATTGTTCCTAGTTGTTTTAAATGGAATTTCTCTTTCTATCTCTTCCTGTTGAATTTTGTTAGTAGTATATAGGAATACTAATGATTTATGCAGGTATATTTTGTATCCTGAAACTTTATTGAAGTTGTTAAATGTTTCAACTAGTTTTTTAGTTGATATTCTAGTATTCTCTATGTAAACCATCTGCAAATAGTGATAGTGTTATTTCTTCTTTGCTTATTTTTATTTTCAATTTGTTTTTCTTTTCTTATTCCTATAGCTAGAATTTCTAGTATAATATTAAACAATAGGGGTAGTAATGGACATACTTGCTTCACTTCTGATCTTGTTGGGAAGGCTTCAAGTTTATACTGTTACAGATAATACTTACTCTTGGTTTTAGAAAAATACTACTTATAATTTTCAGTAAGGCTTCATGAATTCCTTTGCTTTCTAGTGTTTTTAATAGGAAAGGGTGTTGTATTTTGTCAAAAGTTTATTTTTTCTTTATCCATTGAGATAATTGCATGGGTGTTGTTGTCATTGTTATTGATGTGGTCAGTTATGCTGGCAGCTTTCCTAATAGTGAACCAGCTCTCTATTCCTGATATAAATTTCATCTGGTCTTACTGTCTGATCTTTGAGATATATTGCTGTAATCTCCTTGTATTTTGTTCAAAAATTTTGCATTTATAGTCATTAAGGAAATTTATCTAATAGTTTTCTTTTTCAGTTTTTGTTTTCCCTGGTTTAGGCTATCAAAACCATTTTTGTGTCATATAATGAATTTGGTAGGACTCCTTTGCCTGTTATTCTTCAAATAGTTTACATGGTATAGGGATTAATTATTCCTAAATGTTTGGTGAAATTCACTTTTGAATCCATCAGATATTGGGGATTTTCTTTTCTTAGGGAGCTCATTGACTTGTTTAATTTCTTTTTCTAAGAGGAGGTTAAATATTCTATTTCCCTTCATGTTAATCTGGGCAGTTTATATTTTTAGTAAATATTCATCTTTTTTATTTAGATTGCCAGATTCACTGGCATATAATTGAACAAAATATTTCCTAATATTTGCTTTAATTTCATCTTCATTAATGGTGCATTTGCTTTTCATTTTTGAAACTAGTAGTTTGGTTTTCTTTTTTAAAATCTAATTGACCAATAAAATGTTTTATTTTATTGTTTTTTCATAAAACTAATTCCTAGTTTTATTTGTTAGTTCAATGATTTTCTTACTTTCTACTCCATTAATATCTTCTTTGGTTTTCAGAATTTCCAATTTGGTGTTTAATTTGAGTTTTAAAATTTCTTCTTTTTCAATATTTTCTATTTCATGCTTAATTCACTAATATATTGTTTTTTCTCTTTTAATGATGTACACATTTGAGATATGAATTTACTTGTAAGTCCTGCTTTGGTTGCATCCCACAAATTTTGGAATGTTTTCTTAATGTCATTTTCTTTAATGAAATTATTGTTTGTTTCTATAATGTTTTCTTTGACCCACTCATTTTTAGAATTAGATTATTTAATTTTAAATTAACTTTTAAGCTATGCTTCCAAAGCCTTTTATTAAATGCAATTTTGTTGAATTGTGTTTTGAAAAGGTCATATTTAATATTTCTGCTTTTCTGAATTTGTTTGTGAGGTTTTTTTATGCCTTAGTACATGTTCAATTTTTGTTAAGGTGTCATGTGCAGCTGAGAAAAAGGTATACTCCTTTTTCTTCCCATTCATGTATAGAAATCTACCATATCTAAATTTTCTAAGATTCTATCCACCCCCTTGGCTTCTTTCTTATTTATTTTGTAGTTAGATTCATCTAGCTCTGAAAGGAGAAAGTTGCACTCCCCAATAGAAGAGTTTTAATTTCTTTTGTAATTAATTTAAATTTTCCTTTAAAAATTTGGATGCTATGCCTTTTGATATATATATATATAGTGTTGATATAATATCATTTTATATGATATCATAACACCTTTCTTTGTTTTTTTTTTTTTTTTGCTTTTTCCTTGTTTGAAATCATGTTTGCTACCTCTGTCTTTTTTACTTCAATTGAACCATAATAGATTCTACTCCAGCCCTTATTTTAACTCTGTGTCCATTTCTATCCTTCAAATGGGTTTTTTAGAAACAACACATTGATGGATTCTGGTTTCTAATCCAAGCTGCTATCTACTTCCCCTTTATGGGTGAGTATATCCCATTCCAGTTCCCAGTTTTATAATTGTTAGCTATGCATTTCCCTCCATCCTATTTACTTCTATTTATCCCCCCTTCTCTCTTTTACCCTTTTCATCCTCTGTGTGTATTTTCTCACCATTGCCTTCTTTTGTCTGTTCTGCCTTTTATCATCCCCTAACTTTTCTTCTTTCACCCTTCTACTTTCTTGCTCAGTAAGATAGATTTCTATTACCAATTGAGTATGTTGATATATTTTTTCCTCTTTGAATGAAATAAGACCTGAGTAAGGTTTGAACATTCCCCCCATTTCCCCATGGCCTTTAAAATTATTTCTTACATATCTTCCATCTAAGATAAATTTCTCCATTCTTCTTCTCCTTCCCCCCTTCTCCCAGGGCACCTCCTTTTGCTCCCATCCATTTGTTTTACAGTGTCCCAACATGATCAGCTCACTCCCACATCCTCTTTCTATGTAGAATTCTTCTAACTGGTCTAAGAGTGATACAGTTCTTAGAAGATATCATGTATCATCTTCACATAAAGGTAAACTATTTAACCTTACTGAGTTCTTTATTGTTTCTCTTTCATGTTTACCTTTTTATGCTTCCCTTGAGTCATATTTCAAAATCAAATTTTCTATTCAGCTCTGGTCTTTTTATCAGGAATACTTAAAAGTCCTCTTTTTCATTAAATGTTGCTTTTTTTCACTTGAAGAATTATACTCAATTTTTCTGGGTAGTTTATTCTTGATTGTAATCCTATCTCCTTTACCTTCTGAAATATCATGTCCTAAGCCCTCCACTCCTTTAACGTGGTAGCTGCTTAATCTTGTGTGATCTTGACTGTTACTCCATGGTATTTAAGTATTATTTTTTTCTTACTGCTTGAAATATTTTCTGTTTCCCCCAGAAGCTCAGAACTTTGACTATAACATTCCTGGGAGTTTTCATCTTGGCATCACTTTCAGGTGGTGTTCAGTGGATTCTTTCAGTTTTTATTTTGTCCTCTTATTTGAAAATATCAGGGCAGTTTTCCTTGATGATTTCTTGAAATATGATGTCTAGACTCTTTCTTTGATCAGGACTTGCAGGTAACCCAATGTGTAATTCTCTTCAATATCTTTTGTAGATCAGTTGTTTTCCCAATGATATATTCACATTTTCTTCTATTTATTTATTCTTTTGACTTTGATTTTTTCTAGGCACCATTAGTCTAATGGCACCACCAGTCTCCACATGCCCAATTCCAATTTTTAAGGAATTATTTTCATTAGTGAACTTTTTTGTACCTCTTTTTCCATTTGGCCATTCTACTTTTTAAGGTATTATTTTCTTCACTATTTTTGTGCCTCTTTTACCAAGCTATTAATTGTATTTTCATAATTTTCTTTTTTATAACCCTTTTTAAATCTATCACTTTTTTATTTTGAAAATAATTTTTATCTCTGTCAGTAATTCTTGTGAGATTATGATCAATAAACATTTTTTTCTTTGAGGCTTTCTTGTGGTTGTTTTGAGTTCATTTTCCTCTTCTGAGTTTGTATCTTGATCTTCCCTGACAATGTAGTATCTTTTTTTGATCAGGTCCCCCTTTTTATTGCAGTTTGCTCACTTTTCTCCTCTACTTTTTGATTTGGAACTTTATGTTAATTTTAGACTCTGTTCTCAGCAAGAGGAGGGAGAGACTGTCTTATGCTTTAGGATCTTTGTACTGCTGCTTTCAAAGTTACTTCTGGGGGTTTGGAAGCTTTTGGTGCTTCCAAGGTGGTATGATCTGAGGAGAGGTATGGTCTCTGTTTTCTTGATCTATAGTCTATTCCTTACCTAGAAAGGCCTTTTGATGGTGGAATTCCAATAGATAATGCTGTTTAGGTACCATTCTCTCTTGTGACCAGAAATAATACTATTCTTCAGGGTCCCTAATCTCCTGGGGCCAGAATTGATACTCTCTCAGAGCTTCCTCTTCCTCTTGACTGAAAGTGTTCCTTTCATCCCTTGAACTATGACCCAGAAGTGGGTGTAGAGAATGGAGCTGCCTAACAGCATTTGATTCATCATCTAGTGCTAGGACAGGGGTATCCTGTCATATCTTTCTGACCAGTTGCCATGTCCCCTTTCACTCTTTGGCTTGAGAGTTCCTGAAATTGCTGCTGCTTCTGTGTCCACCACCTAGTCCCAACACTGGTGTTTCATCTATATAGGTTCCACATACCCTCCTCCCTAGTGTCACAAATCTCTCTTTCTGATCTCCTATGTTATCTCAGGCTAGAAGAATGTCTCACTCTTATCTTTTGTTGACTCTTCCCCTCATTAATGAAGTTCTTTGGAGGGGAAAGTTGGAAGAACTCAGCTTTCTCTCTTCTGCCATCTTGGCTCTGCTCCACTCTAATCTCCCATCCCTCCCCAGGGGAAAATTTTTTTTTCTATTATTGTTGAGAAAACTCTCTTTAAGTTACTTTGGTTTGCATTCTCAGTATCACCCTCTACTCCTCACTTTAATTCATCCTACATATCCAATGAGATACCAAATCTTGTCATTTTTATCATGTCTCTTTATACCTGTTCACACAACCACAACACTAGATAAGTCCTCATTACCTGTACTCTTACAATAGTTTTATAATTGGTCTCCAAATATCTCCCCACTTCAATCCATTCTTTATATAGCTTCCAAAAATTATTTTAAAAAAATGGTAGGGAAATTATTTGATTGTTGTTAAGAAATTCCTTTCCACCTCCTTAGCTAATGAATTTGCCTCATACTTCCCTGAAAAAATTGAGATCTTTCTCCAGTGCCTTCTTCCCACTTCCTCCTCTTAAATCAATAATGTCTTTCCCTCTATGTCTTCCTTCACCAAACCCTTCTTTGAAAATCCTTGATCATATTCCACCCTGTTTTATCCAACAGGTTGCCATCTCTATTGCTACCCATTCATAGGATTATAAAAGAGACCAATTATATAGAATTTTTGTTATTGCAATATTAAAAACAAAATCGAGTTCACAGACCCCAAGCTAAAACTCCTATGCTATACTAACTTAGTAGATATTTCATCAGCTTGTATGGGGTCAATTATCATCACTGTGGAGATTTCCCAGTCTTTCTATCCAACTCAAATCTCTCTCCTGAATTCTAATCTCAAATCACAAACCTTCTCTTAGATATCTCAGAATATGTTGGTATCTCAAATCATCATGTATAAAAAACAGAAGACATTTTTTCATACCTATATATTCTTGTCTTCAAAATATCTCTGTTACTGTGGAAGGCACCACCACCTTCCCAGGTAGCTAGGCTAAAAACCTAAGTGCCAACCTTGACTTCTTTCTTCACATGTCCAATCTCTTCCCATCTTTCAATCACTTCATAACATCCACTGTTCTCTTCACTGCCATTCTCCACTTCTGTCCATTCACAAATGCACCACACTGATACAGGTCAGTTCCTTCCCAAGTTGTTTGTTTTCCAGGATTTGTTTAGATCTACATTATCTTCTTTGGGGAAGCAATAAAATATAAACCAACAAAGATGGTTTTGTTAAACTTGAAGTCCTGATTTTAAGCAGAGGAGTGATAAAATCTCTCTCATGTAAGGATTTATGAATATAAATTATGATCATGCCTTACCCTTTGAAAAAGAAAGATTAAATAGATAACAATGTATGTAAATAACAACAAGTGATTTTTGTTTGTTGTCTTTCATTCTTTAAGAGTACCAGGATGACATCACTGTGTTGGGGTCCAGGTACAGTATATCCAACTGTGATTATTAGACCAGTATGAGCTTGGATAGCTCTACCACAGGTCAGGCACAAATAGTCCATTTTTACATTTGGTGTGGAGATGTCTCTAAATTTGTGGATTTCCAATTTCTTTTGAGCTACTTCAATTCACCTTTACTTATAGAGCACAGTGCCTTCGCTGATGTAGGTATGCCATTTTGGGTTGTCCTTTGCCACTGTCATGTTTCACAATCACTTCCAAATTTCTCCAAAAAGAACTTGAGAGTGTCCTTCTGACCTCCATGTGAGCACCTGCCTTGTGTGAGTTTTCTGTAAAATAGTCTTTTAGGCAAATATGCATTTGACATGCAAACAAGGTGATCAGCTCATTGGAGTTGTGCTCTCTGTAGTAGAATTTGAATGCTTGGCAGTTTAGCTAAAGAAAGGACCTCAGTATCTGGTACCTTATCCTGCCAGGTGATCTTCAGAATCTTCCTAAGACAGTTCAAATGGAAGTGATTCAGTTTCCTGGCATGGCACTGGTATAATCTTCATACAACCATGAGGTCAGCACAAGGGCTCTGTATACCTTCAGTTTAATAGGCAGTCTAATAGCTCATCTCTCCCATACTTTCCTTTGGAGCCTCCAAAACACTGAACTAACACTGGAAATGTATGCATCAACCTAATCATCTATGCGAACGATAACCACAGTATTCAAAACTTCTCCATTTGCTGTAACCAATGGTTCCACATGTAGATGGTGTGGTGCTGACTGATGGAGTGCCTTTATTTTCTTGATTTTAATGTTAGCTCAAAATCAGTACAAGCAGCAGAGAACTGATTCATACTTTGTTGTATCTCAGCTTCAGAGACTGCGTTGAGTGCACAGTGATCTGCAAACAGAAAATCATGCACCAACTCTCCACTTTAGTCTTGATTTGTAGTCTTTTCAAGTTAAATAATTTACTGTCAGTGCAGTAGTTGACTTTGATGCCGTTTTCATGTTTGTTGAAGGAGTCTGACAACAATGCTGAAAAGTTAATACTAAAAAGCTGGAGAGCAAGCACAGAGCCCTGCTTCACTACATTGGTGACTGTAAAATGTGAGAAAATCATCCATTATGTAGAATCCAGGCAACCATAAAATTGATGTACAATACTGATGAACTTCCACAAATTTTGACATAATTTTTCATAAGCCCTCCCAACTGACAGCATCAAAGGTTTTGGTCAGATTGACAAATGCCATGATCAGATCTCTGTTCTTCTCCTGGAACTGTCCAGCTGTAAACATCATACTGACCATTCCTCAGCCCTTTCTGAAGCCACACTTGATCTCAGATAGATAACTATCTTCCAGGTGAAGGATCAGCCTATTAAGCAATTCTCTGACAAGAATTTCTCCAGCAGTGACTAAGAGGGAAAACCTCCTGTGATTGTCACAGGACAATCTATTTCATTTACATCTATAGAGGTGGACAACAAAGGCATCCTTGAACTCCTGGGGGATGACCTCCTCTTGCCATATAACCCAGAAAATTTATTTTGTCATTTGTATGAACAGTGGACTACCTGCCTTGTAAAACTTAGCTGGAATAGAATCAATACCAGGTGATTTGTCACATGAGAGAAGCCTTATGGCATTCAAAACCTCTTCTTCAGTTAGAAATTTGACTAGAGAGGGGTTGACTTCTACCTGAGGTATAAAGCAGCTTTAGCATTGATTGATGACTGTCTGTTGAGAACACTATGGAAGTATTTAGTCCATCTTTCTAGGATTATGTCCTTATCACTAATAAATATGGCTCTATCAGCACTGAGGAGTTGAGATACACTATAGATTTTGGCCCATAAATAGCCTTTAGGGTGTTATAAAAGTGCTCTGTATTGGTACTATCAACACAAAACTGAATTTCGTATACTTCCTTATTAAGCCAAGCATCCAGCCTCTCTCTGGACTTTGCTTGCACTTCATTTGATGGAGTTAAATGTTACCTTCTTAGAGATGGATGAACTATCTTGTTGTAAACCCTGTGGATTTCTTGCTTTTTATTTGATATCTCTTGAATTTCCTCATCATGTTTGTCAAATCAGTCTTGATGTTTTCAAGTATTCCAGGTAAGTAAGTAAATGCAGTGTTGCATAGCAAATCTCTGAAAGTTGCCCCCTTCTTTGCTCCATTGTTGCCAACCATGTGTTAATTCAGTTTTCCCTCCAGCTTAGCAACTAACTGTTCCAGCTCAGAGAAGCTCTCTCCCCTGTTGACATTAAGTCTTCTGATAGTTATTTTTCCTTGGAGCCACTGCCCTTGTTGGATGGGAATATTTAGCTTAGAGAGGATAACTTCAAGGGCAGTCCAGCACTCTGCACTACACATAGCCTTCATCACTCTCACATCCTATCTCTTCTCCTTATAATGACATTGTCTATTAAATAGCAATGTTTGCTGTAAGCATACTATAAAGCCAGTCACAAGCAGCTCTGCCGAGGACTGCTGCTGTGAATAACTGTAAGGATCTAATCACATAGTATAGTGAATTCTCTATTTATTCAGCAATAAACTAAAGCAAAACCTCAAGAAACTAAAACACAGCATTCACAACAATATAACATAACAATTTATTACTAAGGTGGCCACATAGTCTTAAACAAAACATATCATTCAGTAAGTCACAATTTCCTCAATCAATATAGAGTGCTCAAGTATGGTCTTCTTTAATCTTGACTCCAGGCTGGTTTCCAATCGTCCTAAAGCCAATCATCCTTAAGGGGTAGCAGAAAGTACAAAGATCATCCACCCCTAAGTCACAATCTCCATCAGTCAATGCAGAGTACCCAAGTAAAGTCTTCTTTCATCTTAACTCAAGACTGACTTCCAATATCCACAACTCCTTTTCAATGGTCTGGCTGCTCCCAGTTTTTGCCTGCATCCACCTGACTCTTGCCTGGATTCGCATGCAGGCAGCTCTCAGCTCTGGTTCTATATCTCAGTCCATGGGGACTATTCCACTCCAAGCCCTTCATAGTTTCAATTTCTAGGAAGACAAAGCTTAACAGAGCTACAACAATGTTAACATACATTAAACTCAACAGAACTACAACAATATTTACTCACATTTCCAGTACTATCATCTCAATTTGCTTTCTGTCTGACAAAGTAACACAAACCAACAGACAAAGCTTCTGTCTCATAAATCAAACACATATTAACAGCAATGTTCCAGGACTTCTGTAAACAGTAGTAAAGACCTTCTGTACCAGCAGTAAAGTCTTCTTTCAAGGCTTCTGTAAAGTCCTCTTTCAATAGACAGAATGCTTCGTTCTGACAAAGTAACATCAACACAGACAGAATAGATAGACAGTGCTAACATCACAAATATTCTCCATCTCAGTTCTGCTTGATCCCAGCTCCTGCTCCAGCTTTTGTCAGCTCTGCTCCTTTCTGTTCCTGTTGTGCCCTTCCTCTTACATCCTCCCACTGTTAGCTCTGTGTGATGACATTAGGCCTATTAAGGGCAAGGAAGGTCTCCAAACTCCCTTAGGTCTATTAAGGGCATGTATTCTGTTTCAATAAAGACTTGATACAATCAGAGGTGATGCTCAAAGGCACTTGAATAGCTGAAACAAGCAGCAAAGTATTACTTTGCTTGCCATTATAGTACATCCATGAAGTTTTATTACATTTAGGTAAACAGAAGACAGTGTTGGTAATGAGAAGGTCATGAGACACACAAGTCTTCAGTAGTAAGGGACCATTGCTGTTGCTGTTTCTAACTCCATTCCTTCTAAGGGCTCCCTGCTACATCTGGTAGTCTGTGTCTACTCTGGCCTTAAAGTCACCCAGAATTACAAGCTTATGAGTCAAGGGAGCTAGCCATTCTTCCCACACAGCACCACATGGGGTTGACTTCACTTTTTCCCTTCCTTTCTCCCTTGTGACTATAGACCTTTACATTTCCTGAGATAACTGAATACTGCCTCTACTTCTCTTTTCACTCCAGTTCTGGCCTTAGTAGAGGTACTGGTAGGACTAGTTGTAACAAAGGGAATCGGTACTGACGGCAGGAGAATAAGCTCATAGTTGCTACCCCATCTTCTTCCTGACACTACTACTATTCCCCAAATATTAGTGCTTGTGTCCTAATAATTATCCTCAGAAATCATCTCAGGCTCTTATCTACTTAGTTGGCAACTAGGTGGCTCAATTGGTAAGAGAGCTGGGTCTGGAGGCAAGGAGATGTGAGATCAAATCAGAAATCAGACACTTACTAGCCATGTGACCCTGGAGGGGTCTCTTAATTTCTGTTTGCCTCAGTTTCTTCATCTGTAAAATGAGGATGATAATAATACTAAAATTTCACAAGGTTAATATAAAGTTAGATAATAATAATTGTAAAGTGTCTGGGATATAGCAAGCACAGTATAAATATTAGCTACCATTATTATTATTTTGTTACAACTATGTGATCCCATCCTGTTCCTCACCTCAGATCTCCCTCCCTAGTTCTTATGATGCAATTATGATCTGTTGAATAGTATTAAGTCATATAATATTTCTAAAGCACTTGCCAAAATGCCTGATATATAATATGTGCTACTGTTCCCTTCCCCTTCTTCTGCTTCCCATTCTTGTTCCATTTCCCATTCCCCTTCCCCTTTCCCCTCCCTTTCACACCAGGAAAAGAAAGAGATATTTTTTGTAGACAATGGGAGTAGAAATGTAAAGGCCAGTTCCATTCTTTGGCCCCTCAAAATAAATGAATGGGAGAGAGAGTGAGTTGACCCCAAATTGAGAAGTTTCTCTATGACTTCACAGAAGAAAGAAGTTCTGTCTTCCTCCCCCCACCCATCCCAACTTCATCCAAGTAGAACTTGAATAAATGAGATAATCTCCCTTGAGCAGTGAGGCACAAAATTTATGGTTTAGATCTAGAAGAATCTCTCTTCTTACTGTCCAGCAAATGAAGAAATGATGGTTGGTGTGTGGGGGCTTCAGGCAAATCCTTGATTGTATACTGGTGCTTCCAGAGTGATTGTGGGCATTCCAGAAGCACAGATACCTTATTGAAGATTCTCTTGTGGTATCTTCTAGAGCACCAAAATCAGAAATACCTAGGTAAGGTTTCCCTCATCCCCCATTTTCCTACTTGTTTGATAAGAAGAGGGAGTAAAATGTTTCATTGTAAAAGACTCTCCATCAGATATATTCTGTGTTAAAACAGACTTTTGTGGGTTGTCCTGGGCATTCAGCTACCAAATATGACATTATTTCTATGTTGTAGTAGGTTTAGATTCCATTCAACGGATTCAGAAATTAAATATGGCCTAGTGACATCTATATCTGTGTAGAAAACCTTACTATTTTTATTGATAAAATTTGGAATTTATTGTAACTGAGCCAGACCTGGGCTAATTTTATGTTTCTCTTATGGAGATAGGAAATTTATTAACGAATTAGTCATTGCAGGAGTGAACATTTTACTTAGAACAAATGACTTTCAAAAACATTAACTCCGAATTTCTGTGTTATTAACATGCTATTTACAAATGAACTACTTATTACAGCAAGTCCAGAGGGGGAACTACTTTGTAATATTTTGGAAGCAATGTTTTAGAGAGTCTACATATTTTTGAAAAAAAATTCATTTAAAATAATTTTAATTCAGTTTTTAAAATCGTATCATTATCCTGATTAATCTGAATTTAATAAGTCTCTACTTCATTTTTAAATTTTAGTTAGGATCTAAAATTTCTCAGTGTAGAGACTCTAGATAAGAAAGTCCCCTCTACCAGTACATACCAGTGACCATACCACTACTTAGTCTTAGAGAATAGCCTGGGGCACTGAGAGATTGAGTAGCTTGCTCAGAGTAACTTAGCTGGCAAGTATTATAGGTGTTACTTGAACTCAGTTGGTCCTGATTCTGCCTCCAGCTTTCTATTCTCTGTGCCATGCTTCATCTCAAGGATTCGTTATACTCTAACTTGCTATTTCCTTGTCTCAGAGCAAAGATAATTTGGTCAGATCGAGGGTTATGTGTTAATTGTAAGTGGGAATCATCTCAGGGGACAATAGACATAAACTAAACTGATAGTTTTCATTGTGTTGTCTTGAAAGAACAGAAATGCATTGAACAATGATTTATTGGTATTTAGAAAACATTAGACATATGCTGGATTTTTTCCTTAGTGTAAACATTTGGGATTTGAACAACTATTTCTTTTTAAAGTGGGAAAAAAAAAGGGTTTCACTTCTGACAACTAACGCTCCCTGAAGTCAGAGCCTTTGTACATAGGAAATGAGTCTAGCCAAAGGCTGAGGTACCTTTCCTATGTATTCTCTAGTGAGTGTCTTCGTTTGTGACCCCCAGCTGGTTAACATCTCAAACTCTTTCTTTTACAGGAAAACGTATTTGGGAATTGGTAATAGGATATGGCACTGTTCACCTCTAGGATACCTGCTCAAGTTTAGTCTAGGTTGGTGGCAACCAAAGTTAACATTTTTTCTCCTTTATTTTTTTCTGTTACCAGTTTAATTTTATGTCTTTGATATGGCAATAATGAGTTTAACAGTGTTTCTAGTTTCCTGGAACAGGATGAACCAACAGTATCCATGACACATTGAGACTTCTGGGTGAGATTTTGGACAAAATGACCCTCTAATGTTTGAAAAGAAGGGTTTTTAAAGGAATTTTTAAAAAAAAATCAAAGCTTGCACTTTCAATCTGGATACTTTGGCCATTTTATTGGGCACATCAGCAAGCTGAGTGTACCAGTGAACGCTATATAGAGATAGTCAGTTTTGAGTGGAAAATATAACAGTCAACTTGAGGAACATATAATATACTATCTTTGACCATTGGTTCTATTAAATACTATCAATACCAGTCCAAACCTGTTGACATATACATAGCACAAGATGAAGTGAAAAAACAGTGACATCTGGTAAATATAGACTGTAGATATAAATAAAAACATTTTATTTATAAATTTACAAATTTGTAAAATGAATAAAATTATAAATGATTTGGTCTATTCAGATTAGTTGTAAGCTTAAAGAAAAAGGGCCAGAAAGTGGACAGATCTCCCCTTCGCTTTTTGCTTTATTGACATAGCTGAAGTGGCTTAAAAAGAAAGACAAATTAAGAACTTATTTCAAATAACTATAACACCTAATTCATTTCAGGTCATTCATAGAGCTGGAGTAGACAATTTAAAAAAATATCAAAGGAGAATTTTGTGGAGTGAAACTTTCATTCTTAGTTCAAGTCACACATTTGTTGTGCTGCCTTTAGTGAGTCAAGAAAGTGGTAAGCTTGACCAGAAAGCAACAGTATAGAGGGGACCTCCGCCAGTGTGGACCTACCTTATGCAAAAGTCATCTGAGTCTTCTGGCATAGATCTTCCTACATTACTAATTAAGTGGACACATAGGAGTTAATAGTAGTGATGTGATGGGAAATCTACTCTGACATGTTGATTTGAAATTCAATAAAGAGAGCTTCATGGAGCTTTTGTTGTAAACCGGGCTTGAAGGTGTTATTATATTTGGCAAGTAACCTATCTGCTTCATTTATGAGTATGACAATCACACTGGGTGTGGTAGGATAAAGAAAGCTATAGGCACACACTTAAAAAGAGAAGAGTGATATAATCTTTACGTGCAAATAGAACAAGTTGCTAATAAGCTGTTACTACAAATTGTTGATACAGGATCAGAAATACAGGATTGCTTTCTGAGTGTGGGTGTGTGAGGGAGAATGGCTTAAATGTGCATGAGAAGGAAGAACAAAGACTGGAAGAGTAGGTATGTATGTAATAGTGTATGAGAGAGGCAGAGTGTGCCTATGAAAGCACATGAAAGTAAAAGAAAATGCTTGAATGTGTGGCAAGTGAAAGGGAGGGGGATTGTGAGCATATTATGCTCTAGAGAAGTGTTTATAAAAGAAAAGTTGTGTTAAAAATGATGTGTATGAGGAGAGAAAGCAGGACTTATGTCTGAATGTGATATGAGAAATACAAAGGAGAGACAGAAAGAGTGAGAGACAGAGACAGACAAGCAGAGAAAGACACAGAGTGGGAGAGAGACAGAGAGACAGACAAGGACACACACACAGAGTGGAGAGAGAGAGAGAGAGAGAGAGAGAGAGAGAGAGAGAGAGAGAGAGAGAGAGAGAGAGAGAATTAAGCAAAATGGCTTAAACAATGGCCTTGGAATCATGAGCATTAGTACCTAAGAAAATCATGACCAATAGATTCTAATTAGATTTAACTCAGACACTGGGAGGGTTCCCTTTGATTCCCCTACTATTCTCAGAATGTGAGATTCTCACAATTCCATGTAGCATTACATGATGCTTAGATGGAAGAGAAAAATGCCCACCAAACAGCTTTCTTGTACTAATTATGAGCTTGTGGAAAATATCATAGTGTGAGTCCAAGTTGGGCCACGAGAGAAATGAATTATTACTTGGGGAACATTAACATCATCTCAGGTCCTGTTGCAGTTGAGATAGCCAACCTTTCCCAAGGAGCTGTATTCTGTGAATTTCTTGTCAATTCCTTAAAAGTGCTAAGTCATTTACAGCTTGCCGGTCAATCTTTCCTGAAAACACAGAAGTAGAAGCTTTAGCACGCTATTTGTGACTTTTCCCTATGTTGTAAAGACATTCTTGACAAAATGACACCCTATAACAGAAAAACCGCAAAACTGCATTTAATGAGACAATTTCTAACCACCTCCATCCCTCCCCCCCTCCCTTTCCCTAGGAGAGCATCATCCCCACTGGGCATTTGCTAGTTTATTGACCACATTTCAAGAGAGGGTTCTTTTGATTTGTTTTTTTTGGCTGTTATTTTATTTGTTTGTTTGTTTTTTGAATAGTCAATGAAGTCTAGTTAATGAATTGAGTGACTTTTTTCTGTATTTCTTTCATTGTGTATTTACCTTTCTGGTAAAATTTGGCTTTTTTGATTAAAACCTCCACCAGAGGAACAGAGTCTAATATCCTCTTCCCATCCTTCCCTACTTCTCCTAACTTGCTTTCTCCTTCTCACTAAGCTTCTAAGCTTTGATAAAACTAAAAAGCCCCACAAGGGAACACTTTTAATTTTTTTTAAAGGGAATGCAGAAAAAAAGTCAAAGTGAAATGCAGAATAAATTATTGCAAGGACATTAAAAGGTTCTAATTTCCTTGAGCATACATATGCATTCTGCTGCTGCCTGTCCTCTGTCTCCCAGTGTAGTCATTGATCCACAGCTTTTATAATGAAGTCTAATAACAACTCTATTACTGCCAGCCTTCCGATTGGCTTAGGCGCCCACAAAATTAGCTACAAAGAAGCCAGCTTGTCAATATTAATTCCGCCACAGAGATTACTTGTTATGGGAGAACAAAGGTGTTCTGGCTTGAGCTGAACAACTTAACTCCTTGTCTCATAAAATTTAAGCTGCTATTGATCGCCTTCTTCTATTGTGCTGAAGGATTAAAAAAACACACACATGCGGGCGGCACAGACACATACAGACACACACATACACACACACACACACACACACACACACAGACATAAGCATGCTGAATCTCAGACATATTCTCCTCAACCACCAGACTCTGCTCTGCTTTCCCTCCTCCCCTCCTTGCCTACTAAGAATCATTCAGTAACATGAAGCAAATTAAATCAATGAATTCATCCTAGCAGATGGGTGCTTTAACAGTCAGTTAGCCTTTAGATAATTGAGGCGTTGACTCCGGAATCATAAAATGGATGGCTCGTTTGTACATTTTACTGAAATAGATCACCGAGGTTAAATAAATGAAATCCCATTTGTCAGGCGGTAATAAATGGCCTCCCCTTCTGCAAACAGCTCTGTTTGGCCTAATAAATACAGGGATGTTACAGTGCTCCTCCCTTGATAGGGTTACAGCTTAATGAAATGGTCTTTCCTCTGCTTGTTTTTGCCTCCTCCTGCACCGTGTGATAAGTAGCGAACCAACGAAGCTTGTAATTACAATCTTACAGAGAACCCGGCCAATCTGTATATAAATCTCACCATCCAATTACAAGATGTAATAATTTTGCAGTCAAGCTGGTAATGAGGTCTAATACTCATGCATGTGATAATCCCCCCTGGATGCTGACTCTATCAGATGTTAGCTTTGTAATTATACTGGCAGAAAATCATTATTTCATGTTCAGCAGAAAAATGAGGTTGGTGGGAAGTTAATTTTCTCTATGCTCTGTGAAGCATAGACAAAATTTTAATGATTTAATCATTATGGTTATCCCTTTTGCAATTGACCCACGTTACTTGTGTAGAAACATTGGCACATTTAAAAGTCCCTGTTACCCGATAAAGCTTGCCAGGTATGCAGCTTTTAATGTAAGAATAACTGTATACAATTAAACTATTAACTTGCTTGATAGAGGAAAAAAATTCATGGTTTGTATGGTTTCATTATTTATAGCAGGATTCAGGAAAATATTTATGTCCAGGACACATTATAATAAATTACATTTTTTTGGTAAAAATCAAATTATGCTTTAATTTTGATATCAACCCCACCAAATACACAATATCCAAAGAGTAAGGATCAGTAGGGAGGGCTCTTTGTGTAGGCTCTCTCCGGCCAATGCTTTCTCTATGAAACAAGAACAATAGAGGAGGTAGTGGTTAACATTTCATATAGGGAATATAATTCCACTCTTCCAAGACTTAACCTCTCCCTCAGCATTAATATAGGACTGAGTTCATAAACAATATCTTTGAATATCTATTTTAAAATATTTTATATTTTATTCTTATAACTTTTTCCCCCATGTTTTTGATGACCCTGATATTCATAAACACAGTTATAGGGGTGAGGTAGGAAGACAAACTAGTTCAAACAACAGACCAAAGAAAGAGAAGATTACTAAAATCATAAAGACAAGGAAGTACATGTTTCATGATCAGATCTTGGGAAATTGTAAAAATTAATAAATAAATGAATCAGTGCAGTTTTCTACAGTAAAAATGGACTCTTTTCCCAGAGGCCAGAAACCTTTACATGGACCATTTATTAAGAAACCTTTATTAAGTACCCCCTCTGTACAAAGCCCTATGCGAGGTGCTACCAGCTATGTCATAGCTTGAGTTACCCTAGCCCTTTAAGGTTTACAAAATGCTTTCCTTACAACAATCCTATGAAGTAGGTAGTGCAAGAATTATTTTCATTTACAAAGGAGGAAACTGAGACTCAGAAAAGTGAAATGATTGACCTATAGTCAAATAGTATGAAATTTTGGAAATAATATTAAAAACTAGGTCTCCTATTTCTTAAAGCAAAGCTCTTTATATTCTGCCATGCTTACCTAAGTGAATCTATAGGCCCTATTATGAAATGGCTTGAAAGCCTAACTCCCTAAATGGGTCTGAACTAATTTGATCAATTTGATTAAATATTTTCATTGGTCAGGGTGTTCATTTTGAATTCCTGATCAGTTTAACTGACCTACTAAATTGCTGATATGTACAGTGTCTATCAACATAATCCCCATCCCACCCTCAAATCATGCATCTTCCTAATTATATATTTTTCCTTTCTTTCTATCTGCGAGAAGTACATTTGTGTCAAGGGCTGCTATTGATTTCCCTAGGAACACACTGGAGGTGGATAGGTTGAAGACACAAATCAAAGTAAAGGTTCATGTTTTCTAAGAGGAGTTTTTGATCTCCATTGTCAAAAGAGGAGCCTTCATGTGAACTTTTGGAGAAAAATTCCAGCTAAATACAACATACAATGTTTAGAAAGGGCTAATCCTCATTCATTCTTCCAGTTGTTTAGAAAACACATTTTTTTTAAAATGAAGGCATTAGTTTAGCTATTGACCATTCTGAGGCCTAGCTCTAGCACCACGATATTTTTCCTTGTTGTGATATTTTTATGAGAAAAACTTACAATTCCAAATGATATGTGATGTTTGTATTTTCACCAAAATTCTAGAATTATTTGGTTTTTTTTTTTTAAATTGGCTACTTTTGTATTTTGGTAAATCTATGATTTTATTCATGTACATGCTCCCCCCATCAATGCAAATTACAATTCACCCATCACTTTTCCTTTTGGGTTTGTCTTGTTCATGTTTTTTCTTCACTCCTTGGTAGATGGTCTAGAATAGGCATTGTCTTAGTCAAACTGAGGCCATTAAAGATCTTAGTTTATAAGGAACAAGATTAGCCACTGCATCCTGGGCCATCTCCAGTCATCCTAATCTCCATCTGGCCACTGGACCTAGATGGCTCTACAGGCAAAAGTGAAGCTGTTGATTTTTCACAACCCTCACTTAAATCCAATTCATTTGCATGTCATGGCATTACCTCCCTAATGTCATGGTACTCTTCAAAAATGAAGGATGGGGCAGGTAGGTGGTCCAGTGAATAGAGCACTGACACTGGAGTCAGGAGGACCTGAGTTTAAATCCGGCTTCAGACTCTTGACACTTACTACTTGTGTGACCTTGGCAAGTCACTTAACCACAATTGTCTTGCCTCCCTCCTTCCAAAAAAAGAAAAGAAGATAAAGAACAAAGAACAGCAGCAGCAACTTGGTACTTTTGGAGCCTTCCTGTGTTTTCTTTAAGTCCTTTGTACCATTAAGGTTTTCAATTGTCATCCTTTATTATGGACACATGATTAGGCCACATACCTTCCTAATTAAATATGAGCAATTGCGATGTCACCATATTGACACTTTTTCTTATGATACAACTTGCTACTCATCTATATCTCTTAATCACCTTCAAGTCTTGTCCACATTCTTTTACAATACTTCCACTGACAAGAGTTATAATAATGGGTAACATTTATATGGCATTTTAAGGTTTGCAAAGTACTTCACATGTATTAACTCATTTAATCCTCATAAAACCCTATGGAGTAGGTGCTATTGATGGACTGTCCATCAAATTAGCATCTCCATATCATTATCTTGGACAGATCTTAAGTAGAGGCCCAAAATTAAGCAGAAGGAAAACAAGGGACATATTGCCTTCAGAAAATTTTGCAGTGCTTTTAATAACCTTAAGTCTCTCCTTAAATGATGGCTCATATTTTAACTTTCTTATTCTCCTGATGATATTCTATGGCTGTAATTTTTAGAATCTCATGGTCTCTGAGGAATAAAAATCAAGAAGTACTTAGGGGTCAATAAAAAGACATATCAGGG
Organism: Pseudochirops cupreus; assembly: GCA_028627135.1. NCBI lineage: Eukaryota > Metazoa > Chordata > Mammalia > Diprotodontia > Pseudocheiridae > Pseudochirops > Pseudochirops cupreus. The sequence continues at coordinate 260,515,744 of CM053580.1, read as the reverse complement.
CAAAGTAAGTTGCAAAATGATGTATAAAGGGTGATATTGAAGAAATATATGGCATAAAAAGGAGGTGGACTACTCATGCAGGAGGAAAAATGAACAGCTGATGGATGATACATTTAACGTATTGATATTCTTGCAATGTCAAGAAATATAGAGGAAGGTCATATTCTTGCTGGGTAGTCCTTAGAGTCAGTTGGTGGTACAGTGCAATGATGCTGAGGAAGTTAGGAAGAGGTTGCCTTGGATACTCACTAGTTATTTGACTCTGTTCATAGCAATGAACCTATTTCAGCCTCAGTTTCCTCATTTGTAAAATTGGGATAACAATATTTTATAGATAGGAAGTCTAGATTGAGAGATTGACTAACTTGCCCAGGGTTACACAGCTAGTAAGTGTCTGAGGCAGAATTCAAACTTAGGTCTTCCCAACTTCAAATCCACTGCTTCAAAATGATCAGATAAAGTAGAGGAAAATAGTATTGAAAGACTTCATAACTTAATCAATATAATGACCAACCATGACTTCAAAATACTGGTGGTAAAGCATTCTTCCCACTTCTCAGTAGAAAGGTGCTAGACTATAAATAGAAAATGACTTCCACGTTTTTTGGCATAGTCAATGTAAACTGCCTTGGAAAGCCTTTCTGTATTATGCCTTCCTTGATTAATAGTAATAACGAAAAGATTTAACGAATCAATAAACGAGTACTTATGAAGTTCTAGGGTAGCTGAATGTACCCAAGACTTGCTCTTGAAATAGTACTTTTGTAATACTGGCTCACCTACATGAAGGAGAAGGAGAGGGAGTGGATGAACTGATGTGACACAATTATATAATTTGCATTCATGATCATCTCTACACTGGAAATTGTAAATATAAGTGCCTTGTGTTTATTTCCCCAGTTAGAGAGCAAAATTTTCTAGCTGTGGGATGGAAGTTGATCTCCTAATCCTCCATCATATACTTCCCCAAGTAACAAAAGGAAAGTATCAACTACAGATATATGCGAAAAATAGAACTTTTTATGACTAACAAATCTATTCTTTTAAAAGAATTAAAGAACACGCACACACACAGAGACATAATGCTAGAGTGAGGTATCATGTACCCTTTCCTTTAGACTGATATGTTTCAGTAACTGCTGAGCTCTTCCAGTTGTTCCTACTACTGAGTAGAATGTCCTTGCTTTAAAAGAAAACAGCAAAGGAAAGTATACACAGTCACATAACTTTCAGTTTGTGCATTTAGAAGTCATTTCATGCAGAAAGGAAAATGTTGATGTAGCGCACTTTGGCTACTGCCATGGTAGCGCTGTTGCCATGGGATGGTTGCCACTTACTTCTCTCATAGATCTCCTCAAGAGTTCCCCAAATGCCCTCAAAGGCTGTGTGCTATTCTAGGACAGGGATATCTTTTGTCTTTCCTTATATCCCCAGCAATTAGCACAGTGCCTGATGCATAGTAGGTGCTTAATAAAGATTTCTTGACTGATCTTTGCTGTCTCTACTGAGGGCTTGTTTAGAGTTAATTTTCCTTTTCCAACTTATGAAGGACTACCAATCTAAAAGTCTGTTGTTGTTGTTGTTTGTTTGTTTTGGTTATTACATTTTATGTCAATTATTAAAATAAGCTATATCAGCAAGATTCTCCTCAGTGCCGCTTGAGAAATTCCTTTAGTACTTGTCATTGCCCAGACTTGCGTGGCCCCTTTCTGAGCTCCATGTCCTCATTCATGTTTTTCCCATGCCTCACTTGCTTATCTTAAGACAAATCAAAAAAATTTTTTTTTCCAAATTCTGGTTTCTGTTTAGACCTCAACATTCTCTCAGTTGCTTAGAATGATAACTTGGTTTTCTTTGATTTCTTGCTCTCTTTTACACCTCACATGTAGCCAGTCCCCAATTCCAGTTGATTATGCCTCTGTAATACCTTATACATCCAATTACTCCTTCTGCCACAACTCTAATTGAGCCCTTCATTATTTCATACCTGAACTATTATGTTAGCCTCCTCATCAGTTTCCCTACCCTGAATGTCTTTGACTTGAGTTATCCAAATCACTACTCCAAGAATAATCTAACTTTTGTTCAGGTATAATTATGTTGTTCCCCTCCTTGAAAAGCTTCAATGACTCCCTAGAGTGGCTTTTCATGATCTTGCCCCAATCTACCTAGCCTTATGCGATTCAGAGTTATAAGGGATGTATTAGGTCATTTGATTTAACCTTTTTAGCTCCAGATATGTTAAGTCATTTTTCTTAACTCAAAAAGTTCTAGAATTTGAATTGTAAAACTTTGCACTTTGAATCCAGAATTCTTTCCACAGCATCACATTTGTGACTATTCTTAGTTTATATTACTCCCACTCTCTTACTTTATTTTCTAGAACAGAGATTTCAAACACATGGCTCACATTCCCAAGTGTGGTCCAGATTAAAGTTTAATTGGGAAATATTTAACAAAATAAATAAACCACAATTAAACAGAGATAACATTACATTTTAAAACTAAGTCAATATGTGGCTAGCAGGCATCATTGTATATGGATTAGTGGCCCCATTTTTATTTGAGTTTGACACCACTGACTGAAGCATTAACTGTCCACCAGTATTTGGGTACTTTCTCTTCCCATCTTTGCTAATACAACTACTTTGAATGTTCTCCCCCTAAATCTTTGGCCATCAGGAGCATAGGAACATAGACCTAGAGCTATAAATAACATTTGAGGTTATCAACTCCCCTATTTTACAAATGAGGAAATTAGGGTTAGGGGTGGGAAGGGGTTGACTAATTGAAGTCTCAACCAGAGGACAGACCTGCTTGCTTAAAATCACAAATCATAAGTAGGATAAAAAAATTCTATCTACCTAAACTGACATATCTTCAAATAACATAGACGAAAAAGATGTCTGATTTTTCCAGGAGGATGTAATTTCTTCTTCCTAATTAAACAGACACAAGTGTGTTGTATTATGTGGGACTGAACTGAACATTGCAAAAGCATTTGTCACTGGGGAAAGATCATGATGGGGACCTAGGAAGTAACGGGAAAAAGTAGCAATTACATGGCATTCAAATGTATTTTAGGGACCTTTAGTATTCAATTTTCTGTTGTATTTTTTTGATAGTTTTCTGTAAAGAACTGAAAACTCTGCATGCTCTAGATTCCAGCCTTTTCTGAAAGATGGTGTCTCCTGATTACTGCCATTGAACTGAGGAAGTCTTTTTACTTGTCAGAAGAATGTTTATCCAACTTCATGTTAGAATAGGCCAAGGCATGAAAGAGTCAGGAAAATGAAGAGCAGAGATGGGCTATTTCATCCCTAAACGACTGGGAGATAGTGTTAATACTTTCCCAAGTAGAAAGTGGAAATTCAATCCCATTATGTATAAAGGTATGCAATGGGCACTGAAGGTGGGATCAAAGAAGCAATTTTTATGCCCACATACCTCTCAGGTTATTGAATAAAAATTTTTTAAACATCTGCTTTTAATTGGGAATATTACAACTGCTCCACAGACATTTATGTTTAAAAGGATGTGTTATTATGGTGTGTTAACACAAAGAATACAGAAATAGAATAAGAAGAGATTTTTTTTCATTGAAATGGATTTGCAAACTTTCCCTCATATTGTGCAATAACTTTTGTTATCATCTGTGTAATTATAAAATAATTTTAAAGATATATTAATTATTTATTTTTAGTGTTAATTCTTAAAAATTTTGAGTTCCAAATGTTCTCCTTCCCACCCCTCCCTCACCTAATAAGAAGGCAATAAATAGGATTATCAGTTATACACATGAAATCATGCATCCTTTTAAACATAAATGTCTGTGGAGCAGTTGTAATATTCCCAATTAAAAGCAGATGTCAGAGAAAAGAGTTCTATATCTCAGTCATACACCCATTTTGACATTATTTTAATTTGTGGTATGAGATGTTTGTCCATGCCTAGTTTTTGCCCAAACCACTTTCCAATTTACCTAGCAATTTTTGTCAAATGATCAGTCTTACCTCAAAAGCATGGATGTTTGGGTTTATCAAACACTGGATTACTATGGTAATTTACTACTGTGTATTGTTTACCTCATCTATTCCACTGTTCAATCACACTTTATGTCTTAGTGCCAGATTTTGTCATAATTATTACTTTAAAATGTGTTGGAGATCTGCTAGATTATCTTCAATCTTTTCCTTTTATATTTTCTTGATATCCTCAATTTTTTTTGTCTTGCCTGATAGATTTTGTTAATATTTTTTCTAGCTCTATAAAAAAATTTTTAAAATTTGATTGAATCAACCTAAATGAGTAAATTAAATAAGATGGAAGGGTGATTTTTATTATATTGACTCAGACTACTCATGAGCAATTAATATTACTATAATTGTTTAGAACTGTCTTTATTTATGTGAAAAGTGTTTTGTGATTGTGTTCATATAGTTACTGGGTTTGTCTTGGCAGGTAGGCTCTCCAGTATTTTATACTGTCTACACTTATTTCAAATCGAATTTTTTTCTATTTCTTCTTGCTGGTCTTTGGTAGTACATCGTAATGCTGATAATTTTTGTGCATTTATTTTATACCCTGAAACTTTGCTGAAGTTGTTAATTGTTTTGACTAGTTTTTTTTAGTTGAACCTCTAAGATTGTCTAAGTATACCATCATATCATTTACATATAGTGATAGTTTTGTTTCCTTATTGCCTAATTGTAATTCCTTCAATTTCTTTTTCTTGTCTTATTGCTATAGCTAGAATTCTTCAGACAATAGTGGTGCTTCACCTTGATCTTATTGGGAAAACTTCAAGTTTATTCTTATTATAGATAAACTTGCTCTTGGTTTTAGAAAATCCCAGAAATCCTAAGGATTCAGTGATATGGTGGATGGCAAGACCTAGAAATGCTTAAGTTACATAAATAGATTAAAGGGCATTGTTAGGAGACTTCAAAGTAGAGAGACAGGACAGGGGGGCGGAGCCAAGATGGCGGCGTAGAAGCAGCAACATATCGCAGCTCTCACATAGCCACCCCAAAATACCCATAAAATAGGACTCTAAACCAATCCTGGAACTCCAAAACGCACACAAAGATACTTCCCACTAAAGTCAGCTCAGCTATGAGGAACCATATCAGCACTGCGAACCGAAACCAGCCTGGCCTGAAGCCGC
>CM053580.1:260478123-260510077 GCA_028627135.1 Pseudochirops cupreus | reverse complement strand
TACAATATAAAATATAAATTATGAAACCAATATACTTTATTATGATGCTCTAGCTAATTTAGTATATGATTTATTTGCTATAAACTTCTATCCTTTTAAAAAAATTTTCTCCTAATTTTCTAGTAAAAGGTTTGTGGTTTTTTTTTTAATCCCAACTTTACTTTTGCTGATTTGTTTTGTTTTGTTCCACTGGGAGAAACAATTCAGTTAATACAGGAAGACTGACATGAATGTCTGTTTCTCACAATCAGGTGCAGTGGTACAAAGACAAAATCTGGACTTGAAGAAAGTACAGTGTGAATCAAAACTTGGATACCCAGGACAGAGACAGAGAGAGAGACAGAGAGAAGAGAGAGAGAGACAGAGAGAGAGAGAGAGAGAGAGAGCACAAAAACTGTGAATTGATCCTTTACCATCTAGACCATTTTCATTGAATATATTTGAAGGGGGTGGGGCATGCTTAATCTAGTCAAGAATACAGTGGGATTTTAATTTTGATGATGGAAATTACAGATAAACTAGTCACCATTTCTGGCACCTCTCTGTTTAATAGTTTTTGAACTTCTGCTACTGTTTCTATTATCTCTGGCTTCCAGGGCTCCATTCATTTTGTAGTTGCATCTGTGAAAGATCTAATCTTGATCTTCTAGTCTTCATTTTTCTTAACTTTTTAATAACACAATCTGGGAAATGGCATATTAGAATTGAAATTTCTTCTAGGAAATGTTGTAATAAATATATGTCAGGCATATTGCATAGTTTGCTTACTTTTTATTTGAGACACCATTCAATTCAAGAAATTAGAACATCAAGTACACATATTGCATTCCCAATGATCTTAAGTAGATGGAGATCAGAGAAATGTGTCTGTTTTCCTTCTTGTTCACCCAAAATTAATCTTTTCTCAATATATTGTATAAACAGAATATACATGTCAACTATTGAGTACTATATGATGGACAAACCTTTACCTGAACTGGTGATAACCATTTTACCATATACAAATAGCATTGTGTAAACAACAATTGAAATCTTGTAGTAGTAGCAAGACTGTGAAAGTAACTTTAGCTGTGATGTCTAAAGATTCTAAAGAAGTTGGCTTAAGAATAACCTCAATAATTCTGCATCATAATTAGTTTTGAGAGATATTAAGTTGGATTTTAACACTAGTTCAAAGTGGAATCTCCTTCCTCTCTCTCCCAACCAAAGGATAAGAATAAAAAGGACTATTTAAATACCATAAGGATAAATAAAATAGCTATATGAGGATAAGAAGGGCTTCTCTGGAAGGACCTTAAGAGGGATAAAAATTAGTTGAAGAAATAATTATATTTATGACCATATAACTGGTCAATCTGTGTGACTTAGGTGAGACAATTTCTCTAAGTTTTAGTTTCTTCATCTATAAAAGGAAAGGCTAGGCATGATTGTTTCTGAGATTCTTTCCAGGACTAACATTCTACAGCTTTGTATGTGTACATTTCTTCCTTTATATTTTGTACCACTACTCATTCAGACAAGTCTAGTGATTCACACTCTGCATTGAGATAAAACAAGATGCTCGTGGACTTCATAACATTTAACAAACAGAAGAGTACTCAATATTAACCTGGAAAGTATATTTTTAATTAAAGGCAGATCATTATTTCTGTTGGATACCCTCCCCTGACCTCCTTATTTTCCATGAAAGCGTACTTAGTCAGAACCCTGCCTTGACTCAAAAGGCAATGAGAAATGTGTCAGGTCTGAGGCTCCCTACCTCCTCAGGCTCCAAGCACTTATTTCTTACCCAATCAGGGAAATTGGGTCACTGGTTATAGTTGTATTCCCAATTACTAGTTAAGTATTGGTGAAGATTTCAAAATCCTTTAAGGAAAACCTAGCGTATGTGGACTCAGATTAGAATCCCAGCTCTGCCATTTGGGTGGTCATGGATAAGCCGCTTCATCTCTCTGGGCCTAAGCTTCTAGTCTATGATCTCTGCATGATCCTGTGAAAAAAAGAGAGCATCTATATCCCTCATATTAATTTTAAAAAATCTGCTTTCTGCATATGAGGGTGACTTAAGGCTCCTCATTTTCTTCTCCTGTTTTTTCATTCAACTCCTACTGTAAATACTGGGTTTAGCTGAGGTCAGCATTGATTATGCAGCAATAAGGTTACTTAGTCATCTTTTCTTGCCAAAGCTGTCAAGTGGTTTATATCTGAAATCAAACTGATTTCTTACTCCTAGTAAAGCAAGAAAAGAGAGTACAAGGAAGGCAGGGATGGGTGGGAATGACAACTTTTCTCTCTCTTGCTATTCTGTCTAGCTTCTCTTAGAAATAAATGTATTATAGTGATTGCTGTCAGATTCAGAGGGCTGTGCATAACACTATTCACAAGACTTTGGGAAAATTACTTAACCTCTATGGGCTTCAGTTTCCTTATCTGCAATATGAGGCATTCAGAATAGATCAGTGATTCTCAAATTTGGGGGTTTCAGGAGCCCTTTGTACTCTTAAAAATATTTTAAAACCTCCAAAGATTTTTTGTTTATATGGGTTATATCAATCAATATTTATTCTATTAGAAATTAAATTTTAAGTATTATTGTGAATGTTCTTTTGATTTCACAGACAACCTGTTGGGGAACCCCAGACTTTACCTAGCCACCCTGTGAAATGCTGGACCAGTTGACTTCCAAGCTTCCTTTCAGTTCTAAATTTATTATTTGTGTTTGTACCAGAGTCAACCCATCAGGTAACTTTTTGCCTTAATCTTCACACCCACTTTACACACACATGCAGATATACACAAAGCATATAGCAAGGTAGTTTTTGTGACTTGTGAAACCTACAACTCAAAGCTCCTAGTTTCATTTCTTGATCATAGGGATCACTGCAAAAGAGCGTTAATGCTTCTGCTCATTATTGCTGTAAACCAGATTCTGTCTATAAAGTCTTGGGATGTAACTCATGTTTAGATTTCCACAGTTATAATGAAAGGGATTTTCAGCTCCTTTACAAGCATTCAAAGTAAAAAATGCATGCATTTGGTGTGAGCCAGCCTTTATCCCATCCCACAGAAAGCATGCAGACTAAAGAAGCCCTATAAAGATGCAAAAACACATGAAAAAAGATAACAGACTCTATACTCATCCAAAAATTACTTTCCTTCCTCAAAGATTACCACTTTCCTGCAAAATCTTACAGAGTACTTCTTAAAATCACAAAATTACACTCTGGTTTAAACTGTCCTCAGAAGGTATGTACATATGAGAGCTATAGATAGCATCCTAACACACAAGAGAGTCCTCATAAAACTACATGGAGTCATTTATAGGACCTGCACTGTCATGGAATGGAAACACTTCAGGACTGCTAAATAGCTTGAGCTATTTCAAAGTTTGCTCAATATTTTGTTTTCACTTTCTCACCTTTTTAATCCAACCTTCAGAGAGTCATCAAAACAGTCTTCTTGAGGAACTGGTCTGATCACCCCCTCTGTTGCTGAGACGTTTTCTGTAGCTCTCTCTTCCTTTTTCAATTCAAGATAATTTTTCATTCTCAAGTCAAGCCAATAAATATTTAGTAAGCACCTTTTACGTGCCAGACACTGGTACAAGATACATGAAATACCAGGGATGTGAATAACTAGGTGCAAACGTTGTATATTCCTGATAAATTAGATATAATTAAAGGGGAAAAGGGCTAACATTAGGGGGCATTAGGATACTTTCTTATAAAAGATGGAATATTAGGGGAGGCTTGGTGGCACAGGGAATAGGACACCAGTGCTGGAGTCAGGAGTACTTGAGTTCAAATCTGGCCTCAGACATTTGACACACTTGCTAGCTGTGTGACCTTGGGCAAGTCACTTAACCCATTTAGCTTGCCTTCCCCCCTCAAAAACAAAAAAGGTAGAATATTATCTAGGATCTGAAAAAAGCCCAGAAAGACAAGAGATAGAAATGAGGAGGGGAGAATTCCAGATATAAAGATAAGCCAGCAAAAATGCATATTAGAGAGACTGAGTTTCCTGTGTGAGAAACAGCAAGAAGGTCACTGTCACTGGAATGCATAGTATGTCAATTGAGAGAGAGTATAGGGTGCAAGAAAACAAGAAACATAAGATGATGCCAGATTATGGAGGTCTTTAAAAGGTAAACAAAGGATTTTATAATTGATTCTGGGTACAATAGAAAGCTTGCAGGAGTTTATTAAATGGAAAACCAGGAGAAAGCAGGGTCAAAAAAAAAACCTAGAAAGAAGAGGGATAACAACAATGTAAATGGCTACAGAGAGATCAAGAAAGGATAAAGATGAAAAGAAAAGATCATTGGATTTGTCAATTAAGACATCATTGGTAACTTTGTGAAACATTTTCAATTTAATGATAAGATTATAAAACAGATGATAGTGTTAAGAAAAGAGTAAGATGAAAGGAAGTAGAAAGACTGAAGACAGCTTCTACAGTCATGAAAAGGAGAACTATACACAATAACTAAAAAGAATGGAAAGATGAAGGTAGAGTTTTTGAGAATGGGGGAAGACATCATCATACAGGCAGCCAGTAAACAAGGTGAGATTGAAGATGAGAGAGCAGAAATGATACAGAGTGTAATCTGCTAAAGAAGATAAGATGGAATGTTATCATTTGTGTACAGAGAAGGGCTTGCCTTGGCAGAGAGGACTACCTCTTTTTGTGAGAAAGGATTGAAGGAGGACATATAGGATGAAGAAATCTGAGTAATATGAAATGGGGTAGAGGGAGAAGAGTGAGCTCTTAGAAAATAGCCCAATTTTTTTCCCATTGAAATATGGAGCAAAATTCTAAGCTAAACGGTAACAGAGGGGAGTGATCAGCCATGGAAAATCTAAGGGAGGATAAAAAGTTTCAGAAATGTTGTTTTACTGAGTTGAGTAATTAATCATCTGGGGAAGACTGGGTTGCTACACGTACAGCCCAGTTAAGATTATATAACATAACTTTGCTGTGGACCCAGTCAGCATTCTTTGACTATTTTATCTTGCTTTGCTCAGCAGCACATAAGTACAAGCAAAGGCAGTGTAAGGTGGGCGTAATTCAAGGCTAAGGCTTGACATGACAAGATCTATAGCAGGATAAGGGAACAAGAGAATCAAGAGAAAATGGCCTGGTTCACCAAAGGGTCAAAATTGGGAAAGAAGAAGAATGTAATCAGTGCAGAGATGACAGCCTGAGACAGAATGAAGCAGTAGGTGGAGGCCACAGTGAAGAAGAGGAATAGGGTTAACAGTTGCAAGGCAGAGGGGAAGTGAAATGACTACAGATTATGATCATACAAGGGAATTTCAGAGTGACATTTACAGGTAATGATGAGATCACGCGTATCGGTGTAGCTCAGGTAAGATGAAATACTAAGTTATGGGAGGGGAGCAGATTGAGGGGATATTTGAGAGAGTATCATTATCTATGGTAAAGTCCTCTAGTTTAGGAAAGGGGATTAAAGGGGAGGGGAAGATTGTAAAATAAGCACAGAATTTATTGAGAAAAGACGGGGAGTGCCAGGGAGGTTGGTAGTTACTAGCTAACAGAATCTTAATTTGGGGTGATAAACATGGATTAAGTAAACCTCAAAGGTGAAGAAGCTAATGAGTGATTGTGGTAGAGGAAGGGCATGGAAATGGCAATAGGGATCAAAAACTACTCCAACTCTCAAGACCAAAAAAATGTAACTGGTGCTGGAAATGGTAACAAAAAGAATTGTCATTAAGAGGGAGCCAGGTTTTGGAGTAAGAGAGAAAGGAAAAGGCATGAGATGAAAGTTAGTTTGTTACATTAAAAATATGCATTCCAGAGAGTGCACAGGAAAGAATAGGGTAGTTCTGGAGGGGAATATTTGTAGGGGTTCTGGTGAGGGGGATGGGAATAAGGGAGTAGGCATTGGAGGAGAATGGATTTGAACAATGACAGTTGGGGTGCCAAAATCATTGGGATGGAAAGGATATGATGGGGTGGAAGTATAGTAATAATGTGGAATAAATTTAGGAAGATAAATATTAGCCCTTGATGTTCAGTCTCAGAATAGAAACCATACAGGGCAACAGGTGGAAATGTGAAGCTGTTGGTGGAGGCGGGTAAAGAATACTACTGATACTTGATAGATACAGGCAGGGCAAGTGGTGTGGAGGTGGAATTAAAAGATGCTGGAGAGGAATGATGGAAAGGAACATGATGGAATGACTGTCCTAGGCGGCTTTCCTGGTTTTTAAAGTTCCACATAATCTGCTTCTGTCCTAACTTTGCAGCCATATTTCACATTAATTCTTTTCAGATACCATGCTTCCAAAATTATTGCCCTCCATAGATGAAATGTACTCCTTCCTTATATCAAGGCTTCTAATAAGCTTTATCTTCATTCAAAAATCAAGTCAGGTGCCTCCCGTCTCCCTGAACTTTCAAGTCATTTATACTTCCTCTCTTCTGAAACTGCCATATATGTATTTATCTGGGTATGTGTTTAATCCCCCAATAGCAGGTAAATTCCTTGAAGTCAAAGGGTATTTCATATTTATTTCAATATCCCTAGTACCCAAGGATCTCCTTGCACATAGTAAGCACTCAGTGGATCTTTGTGTAATTGAATTGGATTGAATTATAATTAGCCTGGAGGAACAGTATGGTATAAATGAGGAAAAGACTGAATTTGGAATCAGAGTTTAAATCCTGATTCTGATACTTACTTAATATATGACTTTGGTCAAGTCACTTCCCTTTTCTACATCTCCATTACCTTATCTATAAAAATAAAGGTTGGACTAGAATCAAATGCAAATAGAAAACAAGGCAATTAAACCTTATATAACTAACCCTAAAGCTCCAAATTGACTTAGAAAACTATCTATAGACAACCTAATATTAATTAGGTTTAATCCTATTAGCATTATTGATGTCCTATTGTATTTTTATATATTTTATTAAATATTTCCAAATTATATTTTAATCTGATCCCCATTGGAGGCAATGCTTGACCCCTCTGGACAAGATGGCTTTTAAGCTCCTACTATCTCTAAATCAAATATTCCTGCTGGTCCACTATTATCCAGGTAAGTATAGCTTCTACACTTAGCCTGTTATGTGCAAGATAACAAATCCTCCCTCTTGATAAAAACAAGTCTTTTAAGGGCAACTTCTGGGGGAAATGGAGAATGCCAGATTTTGTCTGTATTTAGGGAAGTTTTAACTGTAGAAATGCCAGAAGAAGAGTATCTCCCAGGCCAATTATTCCTGCCTTAGCTCCAACAACTAAGCAAAAGCAAAATTAAAAAAAAATGAATTCAGTGGAAACTTGCTTGAAAACTTCAGCTGGCTGCCAGAAACAAGCTCATTGCACTTTAAATCAATAAGATTTAACCGAGGGCATACCAGCCACAAGTTGTTCTTCTGAGTCGTCCCTTCCTTGGCTTCCACTGGGGGAGTCCTGTTGAGTCAACAACATAACGGCTGCCTCCAGGAAATGAAAATGACAATTGGAACAGGAAAGAGAGCCAATTCAAGGAGTAACACATTTGTTTATCTGTATTACTGGAACTATTTAAGTAGATGGGATAATTAGCACTTTATAAAAATATGTCAGACTACTGATTTCTTTCTGCTGTGCCTACAGTAGTGATGAAATAGTTTCTAGGCTGTTAAAGGTTGAGTTGGGCTGAAGGAAATGGTCAAATAATGCAGTGTTCAATAAATCCCATGCTGGGAAATCAGATATGACTGTGTTTCCAGCTTACAAAGTGCATAACATTTGAGGCTTAAGGTTAAATCAGCTGTGGAGGTTGGAGGTATGATTAGATCGCACTTTTTTTCTTCACTTTTGTGATTTTCTTAAGGTTTGTAGTGACTCATTGCTCAGCCAACTAAAGACTCCTGGATTTTGTTTGTTTTCATTCAAATAAACAAATACTGAGTATCTATGATATTCAATGGTTCAGTGGATAGAGTATTGGAACTGGAATCAGGAAGATCTGAGTTTAAATCAGGCCTCATACACTTACTAATTGTGGGACCCTGGGCAAGTTACTTAACCTCTGTTTTCCTTAATCCACTCACAAGGAAATGACAAGCAACTCCAATACCTTTGCCAAGAAAACTCCACGGACAGAGGAGACAAGAGGTTCATGAAGAGTGGAACATGACTAAGTGACTGAACAACAACAATTATATTCAAAGCACAACGCTAGGTGGTAAGGGAGTAGAAAAGAAATAAAATCCCCTTATTTCCTATGTGAACTCTACAATCTAGTTATGTTTTCCATAAGTTATGTGTAAGCAATGAGAGACAGTACAGTGTAGTATATAGAGATTTGGTCTTGAACCATGTTCAAGCTACATTTCTGACACATACAAGCTGCATGGCTAGGGAAAAGGCATTTAACTACACATGATCTCAGCCCTACTGATTACTTACCCATCCCCTCTCCAATAATCAAGAGAGATGGATAAAATACAAATTCAGGTTTCACATTGCCTTTTCAGCCCTAAGACCCCAGCTTCAAATTCTTCTCCGGGTCTTCTACTACCTGAATACCTGCATTGACAATTATCAGATTGAGAAAGGTTCATGTACCTAACTAAATTATGGCTTCTCCTTAAGATCTCACTCATGGGATTATTGAATTATGTGTCTTTTTGCTATATGATACCTTAGAAATTAACTCATTTTAGCTTCCTTATCTGTAAAAGTGGAACATATAGATTACCTCAAAGATTTGTTGTATGTAAAATACTTTGCAATCAAACACTGTGTAAAAGACAAATCAATAAGCATTTATTAGATGCCAAGTACATACTAGATACGATGCTAATTTCTGATGATATAAAGGAAAAGAAATAAGTAAATAATCAAACAAAAAAAAACCTGTTCTTGCTTTCAAAAAGCTCACAATCTAAAGTTGGAGACACATCTAAACAACTTTGTATAAAGTGCATATATACAGGACAAATTGGGAATGACCATAGAAGAAAGATACAAAAATTAAGGAGCATTGGGAAAGGTTTCTTGCAGAAGGTAGGATTTTTGCAGGGACCTGAAGGAAGTCAGGAAAACTAAAAGATGGAGAAGAGAAAAAGTATAATTTCATGCAGGGGAGACAACTAGGGAAAAGGCACAAAGCCAGGTGATGGAATGTCTTGTTTAAGGAATAGCAGGGAGTTTGAATTACAGAATAGTAGAGAGGAATGAATGTCATGAAAGTAGGAAATGGCTGAGGCATGAAGTATTTTAAAAGCCAAACAAAAATTTTGTAATTGATGGATCTGATGAGGTAAGAGTAAGGAGAGGCAGAGCCAAGATGGTGGAGAAAAACCAAGGGAAGTTGCCTGAGCTCTCTCCAATTTCCATCAGAAACAACATAAATGAATTCTGGAACAACAGAACACACAACAGATGGAGGGAAAGAGTTTTCTAACCCAAGATAACTTAGAAAGATTTCAGGAAAGGTCTGTCTTACTTGGGTAAAAGGTAAAAGGGTAAAAAAAAAAAAGTCTAAAGAGGGAAAACAGGGTGGAGGGAAATACACATTTAGTATTTAGCCCAGCAAAGATGTTGTCTGGGCAGGATAGCAGGAGGTTTTTAGCCACAGCACAGATCAGCAATTGAGGTCCTGTGGCTCTGGCTTAGCAGGCCAGTGGCATAGCAGGTCAGCTGTGAGGCCTCCAATCCCAGCACAGCAAGCAAATTGCCAGCCCTGGAACCTAGGGAATGATAATCACAACTAGGTAAAGCCACTCTGGTGTACTGGGGAAACCACGAGCCCTGGAGACTACTTATAGAAAGATAGTGACCAGGCCCCTGCCCCCAGTGCAAGAAGCTTGGAACAGTTCCCCCCGTACTTCAATAGGAGAGATCAACTTTAAAAGTCACAAAATGGTCAAGAAAATAAGCAAAAACAAACAAAAAAAGAGGCTTGACCATAGAAAGCTATTATGGTGACATGGAAGAATAAAACACAAACTCAGAAGAGGATCACAATGTATATGAATTGATCTCAAGCCCAAAAGTCATCTTGGAAGAGCTCAAAAAGGATCTGAAAAATCAAGTAAGAGAGGTAGAAGAAAAAATGGGAAAAGAAAACAGAGTTTTGCAAGAGAATTATGAAAAAAGGAGTCAATAACTTGGAGAAAGAAACACAAAAATTGGCTGAAGAAAACAACTCCTTAAAAAGTACAATCAGTGAAATGGCAAAGAGGGTACAATAGCTAACTGAAGAAAATAAGTTCTCAAAAATTAGAATTGGGCAAATGGAAGCTAATGAATCTATGAGACATCAAGAATCAGTCAAACAAAATCAAAATGATGAAAAAAATAGAAGAAAATAGAAAATGCTTCACTGGGGAAATAAAACTTAACTGGAAAATAAATCCAGGAGAGATAACTTAAAAAGTATTGCTCAACCTGAAAGCCATGATCAAAAAAATAGCTTTAACTACTTCCAAGAAATTATCATGGAAAATTGACCTGATATCCTAGAACCAGAGAGTAAAATAGTCATTGAAAGAATCCACCAATCACCTCCTGAAAGAGATGTCAAAATGAAAACTCCAAGGAATATTGTAGCCAAATTCCAGAACTATCAGGTCAAGGAGAAAATGTTGCAAGCAGCCAGAAAGGAAAAAAAAAAAAAAACAAATATCAAGAGGCCTTAGTCAGAATTACAGAAGATTTAGCATCTTCTTCATAAAAGAATCAAAAGACTTGGAATATGATCTTCCAGAAGGCAAATGAGCTTGGATTAAAACCAAAAATCAAGTACCCAGCAAAAATGAGCATACACTTTTGGGTGGAAAATGGACATTCAAACAAATAGGGGACTTTCAAACCTTCCTGAGGAAAAGACCAGCGCTTAATCAAAAAGAAAAAAAAAGTCTGATCTATAAATACAAGACTCAAGAGAAGCATAGAAAGGCATACAGGAAGAAAAAAATAAATTGTTATTCAACAATGTTAAATCATTTATATCCCTGCATGGGAAAATGATACTCAGAACTCTTAAGAATTGAATCTTTATTATGGCATTTAGAAGGTGCATACATAGACAGAAGGTGTTAGGCTAACTTTGATGTGATGATATAAAAAAGGGGTGAGAATAGGATTATACTGGGAGAACAAGAAAGGATGAAATATAATGGGCGTAGATTATATCACATGAAGAGGCACAAAAAACCTATTACAGTAGAGGGGAAAAAAGGGAGAGGGTAAGCATTGTGTGAACCTTACTTTCTTCGGATTTGGCTCAAAGAGGACTAACATACACACTCATTTGGGTGTAGAAATCTATCTTACCCTTTAGGGAAGTAGGAGAGAAAGGAGAAAGAAAAGGGGAGGGCTGATAGAAGGGAGAGCAGATTGAAGGAGGCAGTGGTTAGAAGGAAAACTCTGGTGAGAAGGAAAAAGGTTAAAGGAGAAAGATGAAAGTCTAAAGAGGGAAAATAGGGCGGAGGGAAATACACATTTAGTAATCATAACTGCATATGTGAATGGGATGAACTCTCCCATAAAATGGAAGTCAATAGCAGTATGAATTAAAAACAAGAATCCTACAATATATTGTTTATAATAAACACATTTAAAGCAGACACACACACACACACACACACACACAAGAGTAAAGGTCAAAGGCTGGAACAGAATATATTATATTAAGAAAGTTAAAAAAAAATCAGGGGAAGGAATCCTGATATCAGACAAAGGAAAAACAAAAATGGATTTAATTAAAAGAGACAAGGAAGGAAACTCCATCTTGTTAAATGGTGCCATATACAATGAAATAATAACAATACCAACCATACATGCATCAAGTGGTATAGCATGCACATTTTTAGAGGAGAAGTTAAGTGAGTTACAGTAAGAAATAGACATCAAAAGTATGCTTTTGGGGACCTCAACTTCTCCCTCTCAGAACCAGACAAATCTAACCACAAAATAAACAAGAAAGAAGCTAAGGAAGTGAATAGAATTTTAGAAAAGTTAGATATGACAGACTTCTGGAGAAAATTAAGTGAGGTAAGAAAGGAATATAGCTTTTTTTTTCCAGTGGCACATGGCACCTACATAAAAATTTACCATGTCTTGGGGCATAAAAAACTCATAAGCAAATGCAGAAAGGCATGAATATTAAATTAATAATTTTCAGATCATGATGCAATAAAAATTATGTGTAATAAAGGGCCATGGAAAATAGATTAAAAATTAATTGGAAACTAAATAATCTAACCCTAAAAAATGAGTGAATCAAGCAACAAAATATAGAAATAATCAATAACTTCATGAAAAGGGAAAGACATTAATGAAATAACATACCAAAATTTATAAGATTCAGCCAAAGCAGTACTTAAGGGAAATTTTAGATTTCCAAATTCTTACATGAATAGAAAAAGGACAGATTGATGAATTGCGCATGCAACTAAAAAAGTTAGAAAAATAACTAATTAAAAATTCCCATTAAATACCAAATTAGTAATTTTGAAAACCAAAGACAGATTAATAAAATAATAAATAAAGGAAGAGCTGGTTTTGTGGGGGGGAAACAATAAAATAGGTAAACATTCAGTTAATTTCATTTTTAAGAAAGAAAGGAGAAAACCAAATCACCAATATCAAAAATTAAAAGGGCGAATTCACCACCAATGAAAAGGAAATTAAAGAAATAATTAGGAATTATTTTGCCCAACCCTATGCCAACAAATCTAATAATGTAAGTGAAATGGATGAATATTTACAAAAAAATAAATTACCCAGAGTAATAGAAAAGGAAATAAAATACTTAACCCCATTTTAGAAAAAGACATTGAACAAGCTTAAGTTAATGAACTTCCTAAGAAAAATATCCCCAGGACCAAATGGATTCACGACCAAATTCTACCAAATATTTGAGAATTAATCACAATATGATATAAATTATTTGGGAAAATAGGTGAAGAAGGAGTCCTATCAAATTTGTTTTATGATGCAAATATGGTGCTGATTCCTAACCAGGAACAACCAAAAGAAAAAGAAAATTATAGACTAATTTCCCTAATGATTATTGATTCAAAATTTTAAGTAAAATATTAGCAAAAGAGATTACAGCAATTTGTGACAAGTATAATACACTATAACCAGGTGGGATATTTACTGGTTCAATTATTAGGAAAACTATCAGCATAATTGACCATATCAAAAATGAAACCAACAGAAATCATATAATTATCTCAATAGATAAAAAAAAGGTTTTGACAAAATATAGCACTCATTCCTATTAAAAACACTAAAGAACATAGAAATAAATGGAATTTCCTTAAAATGATAAGTAGTATCTACCTAAAACCATCAAAAAGCATTACCTATAATGAAGACAAGCTAGAAGACCTCCCAATAAAATCAGGGGTGAAAGAAAGATGCTCATTATCAACATGATTATTCAATTTTTTTACTAGAAATATTAGCATTAGCAATAAGAGAAGAACAAGAAATTGAAGGAATTAGAATAGGCAATGAGGAAACAAAACTATCACTCTTTGCAGATGATATGATGTTATACTTAGAGAATCCTAGAAAATCAACTAAAAAATTACTTGAAATAATAAACAACTTAAGCAAAGTTGTAGGACATGAAATAAACCCACATAAATCATTAGCATGTCCATAGATTACCAATAAAGGCCAGCAACAAGAGAGAG
Source organism: Pseudochirops cupreus (assembly GCA_028627135.1). Taxonomy (NCBI): domain Eukaryota; kingdom Metazoa; phylum Chordata; class Mammalia; order Diprotodontia; family Pseudocheiridae; genus Pseudochirops; species Pseudochirops cupreus. The sequence continues at coordinate 260,496,400 of CM053580.1, read as the reverse complement.
AAAGAGAAAATCCATTTAAAATAACTTTAGACAACATAAAACATTTGAGAGTCTAACCTGCTAAGACAAACCTAGGAACTATATGAACACAATTACAAGATACTTCACACAAAGAACATCAAGATCTAAGCAATAAGTAAATACCTACCTAAATTAATTTATTTAATTGTTGTCATACCAATCAAACTTCCCCAAAAAATAGTTTATAAAACTAGAAAAAAAAAAAAGGAAAACCAAGTTCATCAGGAAGAATAAGAGGTTAAGAACATCAAGGAAAATAATGGGGAAAAAATGCAAAGGAAGGTAGCCTAACTGTACCAGTTCTAAAACTATATTATAGAGCGGCAGTCATCAAAACTATTGTTTCTGGCTAAGCAATAGAGTGGTGGATCAGTGGAAAAGACTAGGTACACAAGACACAGTACTAAGTGACCATAGTAATCTACTGTTTGATAAACCCAAAGATTTCTGTTTCTAGAACAAGAATATACTATTTCACAAAAACTAAGAAGATCAAAGAAAACAAAACAGAAGAAAGCAACACAAAAAATCCAAAATGGGATGCATTTTTCTTACTACCATGTTAAATTTTATTTGCATAAATAGATGCATGTATAATATATTTAAGTGTATATATTACATAACAGTTCACAAGTTCTTATAAATCCACTTGCCTGTCCTTTGCTGAATACTGAAATGTTAGTTTTATGGATAATTTTAAGCTTATGATCAAAGTAAAGTTTTAACATTAATTTTTTTTTAATTTCTCATCTATGAACTAGTCATACAACTTTAATCTAAGATCTCACATTATTTAAAAGTGGAAAAGAATCATCAGAGTCTAAGGACTACCTGATAGGGGTCCTCAATCATACAGCATAGGCCAAATAAGTGATCATTTACTACTTCTACTCCTAAATCTCTCTTAATGATTAGTTATCGACCATCAGTGTTAGTCCTCACCTTTCAAGCATAGCAGGTTTCTTTGGGGAAGATTTTTCTTATCATAAGGTATTTTTTGGGTCTATAATACCAAAAGATCTTTAAAATTATATGCATAAGATATGCATTCTTTATGAAAAATCTAATTTTTGTATGTCCTATCACAGTAAAGCTAAATTGATATTTGCCTATTAAAAAAAAGATTATAGCTATAGGCACAATTTAAAATCTGAATTTGCCTTTAGTTTTCCCTGGCCTTGTCAAATGAATTGATAATTTAGACAGTTTTATAGTTATACTTATTAATCCTAAATAACTGTGGGTATTTCCATGATGTACTTTGTATATAAGACTGGCTAAAATTTGCCTTGAATTTACAAAGAATGCCTTTAGTAATTTAGCAGAGGTCTTCTTTTCATCAAATGACAATATGCTATAACCTGATTATCTCTCAGTGGCCTTCAGAGCCAATTTGAGTACCAATAAGAGCCTGTAATGGTAATGGGAATTTGAAGTTCTTCCATGCCCCTTGTATTGGCAAGCAAACAGGTACTTAGCACCTTGTTTCAAGTTCATGATTGTGTCAAGTATTAAGGTCAAGTACGTGCAAATCCCACAGTGGGGGAAGTTGCTGATGTAACAGGAAGGGGGGAAACAGGGAGGAGCTAATAACATATATAAGGAAAAGCCCCAGCTAGAGAGCCAGAATTACTGAGAGAGAGAGAACTGTTAGGATCCTGAAGACTTCTGAAAACTGTTACAAATTGAGAACAGAATGGAGAACAGAACTTGTGGTGGCAGAATGGAGAACTGAGAACTGAGAACTGAACTGAGAACTGAGAAATGAGAAGAGAAGAGAAGTGGGAGGAAGCATGACTTTGGTGCCAGTACTTTGTCACTCTAGTTTTTTTTTTGGTTTGCATTGATTTTTTAAATTAAATTTTATGTTTATTTTTAGCTTATAACATTCATTTCCACAAGATTTTGAGTTACAAATTTTCTCTCCATCTTTCCCCTACCCACCACCCCAAAACAGCAATCCCACTGAATACCCCCTCTCCTAATCTGCTTTCTCCTATATCCTCCCCTATGCCCCCTCTGACTTTCCAAGAGTACAAGATGGGTCTTCATAACCCAGTGCCTGTATATTTTATTTCCTAATTGCAGGTAAAAAATAATAATAATAATTTTTAAACATTTGATTTTAAAACTTTGAATTTCAGATTCTTTCCCTTCTTCCCTCATTACCTACCCTTACTGGGAAGATAAGCAATTCAATATAGGTTGTACATGTTTAGTTATGCAAAACATTTCCATAGTGGAGAAATTGTGAAAGACTGACTATACTTCCCTCCATCCTCTCCTATCCCCCACTTGTTCTATTTTCTACTTTGACGCTGTCCTTTTTCAAAAGTGTGTGCTTCTAACTACCTTCCCCCACCAATCTACCCTTCCTTCTATCATTGCCCCCTCTTATCCCCTTCCCCCTACTTTGCTGTAGAGTAAGATACCCAATTGAGTGTGCATGTTATTCCCTCCTTAAGCCAAATTCAATGAGAGTAAGATTGACCCATTCCCTGTTGCCTTCCTGTTCTTCCCTTCCATTGTTGGTTTTTCTCTTGCCTCTTTTACATGAGATGATCTACCCTATTTTGTCTCTCCCTATCTCCTCTCATTGTATTCCTCTGCCAACTCTTAATTTTATTTTTTAAATATCATCCCTTCTATTCAATTGATCTTGTGCCTCTGTCTATGTATACCTGTACACATATATACACACACTCACATATGTATTTATATGCACATATACCCTCCTACATAAACATATATATGTATGTATACATATACATACACAAACATACCCACATACATATATATGTGTGTACATACATACATACGTACATACATATATATTCCTTTCAACTATTCTTATGCTGAGAAAAGTCTCATGAGTTACAATTATCATTTTACCATATAGGAATGTAAATAGTTCAATTTTAATAAATTCCTTATGATTACTTTTCCCTGTTTACCTTCTCATGTTTCTCTTGCTTCTTATATTTGGAAATCAAATTTTCTATTCAACTCTGTTTTTTTTTTCCTCAAGAATGCTTGAAAGTCCTCCACTTCATTGAATAACATTATTTTCCCCTGAAACATTATACTCAGTTTTGCTGCGTAGGTGATTCTTGGTTTTAATCCTAGCTCCTTTGACCTCTGGAATATCATATTCCAAGCCCAGTGATCCCTTAATGTAGGAACTGCTAGATCTTGTGTTATCCTGATTGTGTTTCCACAGTATTCAAATTGTTTCTTCTTGGAAGCTTGTGATATTTTCTCCTTGATCTGGGAACTCCAGAACCTGGCTATCACATTCCTAGGAGTTTACTTTTTGGGATCTTTTTCAAGAGGTGATTGGTGAATTCTTTCAATTTCTATTTTGCCCTCTGGTTCTAAAATATCAGGGCAATTTTCCTTGAGAATTTCTTGCAGGATGATTTCTGAGTTCTTTTTTTTAATCATGGCTTTCAGGTAGTTTAATAATTTTTACATCATCTCTCCTGGATCTGTTTTTCAGGTCAGTGGTTTTTTTTCCATGAGATATTTCACATTGCCTTCTATTTTTTTCCTTTCTTTGGATCTGTTTAATAGGATCTTGATTTCTCATAAAGTCATTAGCTTCCTTTTGCTCCAATCTAATTCTGAAAGAATTCTTCTCTTCAGTGAGCTTTTGAGATTCTTTTTCTATCTGGCAAATTTGACTTTTTAAGGCATTTTTCTCCTCATTGGCTTTTTGGGCCTCTTTTGCCATTTGAGTTAGTCTGTTTTTTAAGGTGTTATTTTCTTCAGTCAGGTTGTTGACTTTCTTTTTATGATTTTCTTGCATCAATCTTATTTCTCTTCCCAATTTTTCCTCCACTTCTCCTACTTGATTTTCGAAATCCTTCCTTAGCCCTTCCATGGCCTGTAATCAATTCATATTTTTCTTAGAAGCTTTTGGTGCAGTAGTTCTGACCTTGTTTTCTTCCTCCTGTTCCATGGTTTGGTCCTTTTTGTTCCCCCAAAAGTCTTCTATGGTCTGTTTTGCTTCCTCTTCTTGCTCATGTTGCCACCCAATTGCTTGACTTTTGAGCTCTTTGCCACAGTAGAACTCTGCTTCCAGAGAGGAGAGCTTTGTCCCCAATCACTGGAATTTTTTGCAAATGTTATCAGAGGTCTGAGGAGGGTGCCCTCTCTACAGACACCACACTGGCAAACTGCCATTTCTCACACCAGGACCACCACCCAAGAAAGCAACCCACATCCAAGCATGTCAAACCAAGAGTGATTATGCTTTGAATGGTTGTTCATTCCCCTTACAATCTGTAGGCCAGGAGCTCCTGAGGCAGCCATGCAGCAGATGCTGCTGCCTCCACCACTCTTGCCCTGGGTGCAGGGGCCAGACTGTGGCTTTTCTTTCCAGCAGAGTTCTGGACTGACCTTTTACTTCCTTGTCTGCGATTATGGGTTGAAAAGTCTGGAAACTACCATAGCTACTGGTGATTCACTCTCCTGAAATCTGCTCTGGACACTGCTGCCTTCCTGGGACCAAAACCATGTGGCTCATGCAGGACTGTGCTCAGCTCCCAATGTGCTTTTATGAACCCTTCCTGTTGGCCTGCCAGGCTGCGTTTAGTGGGAGAGTTGTTTCTCTCTGTCACTTTGTGGTTTCCTTAGCTGTAAAATTTGTTTAGTCATATTTTATAAGTATTTGAGGTGGTTGTGGGGGGATATTATGGAATTTCCTGCTTCTACTCTGCCATCTTGGCATGGTAGTAAATTCTTTTCAATTCTTTTGAAAACTTCATTCATATCCTTTCACTAACTGTCTATTTGAGTATGGAATACATATGGAATGCAATCTTTTCTAATTTATTAAACACTGAGTTATTTAGTCCCATTGTTTATAGTTTATTCTGTAGATCTTTCTATTTTTAAATCAATACTAGACAGTTTTGATGATTGCTGTTTTAGAATATACTTTAGGTAGGGCAGTTTTACTTTCCCTTAATTCCTAGTTTTTCATCACTTCCATGAATATTTTAGATGTTTTGTTTTTCCAGATCATTTGTTTGTTTCTTTACCTGCTTCCTCTCACATATAATTTTCCCCATTAAATACTTCTCTCTTCTTCCTCCTCCCAGTTTATCCTTCTTTCTCATCCTTCAATTTTTTTTAGCTCATCCCAGCCTAATCAACTCACATCCATGTCATTTGTATGTGTAGATGCCCTCTAACTTTCCTAATAATAATGTTCTTAAGAGTAACATATATCATCTTCACATATACAAATATGAAGTTTAACTTTATTGAGTCTCCTTTGATTTTTCTTTCATGTTTGCCTTTTCATGCTTCTCTTGAGCATTGTGTTTCAAATATTTTATTCAGATCTGGCCTTTTCATCAGGAATATTTGAAAGTCTTCTGTTTCATTAAATATTTCTTCTTCCTCACACACACGTGCACACACACATACACACACACACACACACACACATGAAATGATCATACTCACTTTTGCTGGGTAGGTTATTCTTAGTCATAAACCTAGTTTCTTTACCTTCAGGGATGCAAGATTTCAAACACTCAACTTCTTTAATATTATATTTGCTAAATATTGTGTGATTCTGACTTTGGCTCTATAATATTTGAATGATTCCTTTCTGACTGTTCACAATATTTTTTTCTTTGTCCTGGGAGCGCTAGAATAATTACTCTTCAAGGAATTATTGTTGAGCTTATGTTCAATTAGCATTTTTCATTGAGGCTTAGATAATTGCTGTTTGCACTTTGTTATCATCTTCTGAATTTGTGTCTTGGTCTTCCCTGCCACTATGGTATCTCTTTATGGTCAAATTCTTTTTTATGTTCTTTGCTCATTTTTACATCCTGTTTCTTAATTTTGAACTTTATGTAAAATCTAGTCTCTGCTTACCCAGGTGGGGGAGGCACTCTTTGAAGCTTCAAACATTTTCATGCTTTTACTATTAGAACCAGTAGTTCTGGAGATTTGTAAGTTTTCAGTGTCAAAGGTAATGGGGAGAGGTGTGGTCACTGCTCTCTGGTTTGCACTCTTGTCTTTATCCAGGAATGACTCCTTATCCTTTGCAGCCATAAGGGGCTAGCACTCTTCTCAACCAGCCCTGGGAATGTGACCAGGTCCTCTGCTCTCTTGCAGCTCAAGTAATAGTGATTTTTCTCTGCCATGAACTGAAACCAGGGCCCCTCCTACCTTGAGACCAACCCCAAGTTCTCCTCTCCATCACAGAACTTCAACCCAGAACTGTGGATGGGCAATAGAGTTGCCAATCAGCACCAGCTATACTTAATGCCTGGAAAGGGTTCTTGTTAATCTTTATCTTATCAGTAGTCAAATTCCCTTACCATCTCTGGACTGAGACATCTGGAAGCTGTTGCTGTTGCTCTTACAGCTGCGTCCAAAGCTCATCCCTGGTGGAGCAGTCACACGTATTTTGGGCTGGCTTCTAACCCCATTATCACAGGCCTTGTTTGTCGATCTCCTAAGTTGTTTTAGGCTAGAAAAGTATCTCACTCTAACCTTCTGTTGGCTCTATTGTTCCAAAATTCAATCTGAGCCACTATTTTAAAATCATTAAAAAATAGGTATGAAATGTTGGGAGAATTTTATTGGGTTGCTGCCTCTACTCTGCTATCTTGACTCTGACTCCTCTATTCCTTTTCCTAACCCTTATAACTTGTGACTTAAAACCTTCCTTCTACACATTCTACCCCACCAACCTCTTAGATGTATTATCATTTTCATATATTCTTTCCAATTCACTGCCAGTTACTTTTATTTTATTTCTTATTTCTATTCTATGCCAGTCTATACTGAATTCTATTTTTACATTGATGGTGTATATCCTTTTTTCCTTCTATATTTTTACAATTATTTCCATGAGTGCATGGTTTCTGGAGTTACAAATATTAGCTTACTCCTTTATGTCACTGAATATACCAATCTCATGAAGGAGCAGTTTTCAGACAAAGGAATCAAAGCTATCTATAGTCATTTGAAAAAAAATGTTCTAAATAACTGTTGATCATAAAATGCAAATTAAAGCAAGTCAGAGGTACTACCTTACACCGCTCAGAGTGGCTAATATGACAAAAAAGGGAAATGTTGGATGTTAGAGGGGGATGTGGGAAAATTGGAATCCTAGTGCAGTGTTAGTGGAGTGGTCAACCCATCCAAATATTTGGGAGAACAATTTGGAACCATGCCCAAAGGGCTATAAAGCTATGCATACCCTTTGATCTAGCAATATCACTGCTAGATCTTTATCCCAAAGATATCCATAAAAAGGGAAAAAGACCTTTTTGTACAAAAGTATTCATAGTAGCTCTTTTGGTGGTGACTAAGAATTGAAAATAAAAGTGATGCCTATCCTGTTTGTCTTTTCTTATAGCACAATAATTTTCCATTACAACCATACACCACATTTTGTTTAGCCATTCCCCAACTGAGATGCACCACTTTGATTTCCAATATGTATCCATTCTAGGTAGCTATTCAATCAAATATATTTGTGTGTATATGTGTATCTCTCTCTCTCTCTCTCTCTCTCTCTCTCTCTCTCTCTTTCTCTCTCTCTCTCATATATATACATATATATATATACACACACAGACACACACACTCACACATACATATATAAGCACGTGTGTAAACAAATCTGTATTTTAATATACATGTATTGATATAAATGCATAAATTTGTATGTTGTATCTATGTATGATGTGCATACATATGTTTGTATAGCATGCATATGTATTTTGTATATATACAGGATACATGCTTCTGTGACCATATGCATATATATATATATGTATGTGCAATATATTATATATAAACATATACATGCATACACATACATATACATGTATGTATGCATGATGTCCTTGATAGAGTCTAGAATACTCTGAGGTTGAAATTAATCCATACTTTATATCCCTAGCCAGTGTATCAATCCACAGTAGGTCTGCTACCAGTATTTCTTAAATGCTTATTATATGCAAGAAAGTGTTTTAAGTACTAGGGATACAAAGGGGGGGGGGGCGAATAGTTCCTGTTCTCGAAAAAAACTAACATTCTAATGGAAGAGGCAAGATGAAAACAACTATGTTCAATTAATATATACAGGTAATTCACTGATGAGCAATAAAGGGAAGCTATTACTGTTAAGGAGGATTTGTAAAGACATTTTGCAGACGGTATTATTTTAGCTGGGACTTAAAATAAATCAAAAGGTCGATGTGAAGAGGTAGAGAATGGCAGGCTAGAGGGCTAGCTGGTAAAAAAAAATGCAAAATACAAACAAACATGGAGTTATGAAATGAAGTGTCCTGCATGAGGGACAATGAGGAGGTTAGTGTCTTGGGAGCACAAAGTACATGGAGAGGAGGAGTATACTGTAACACTTCTAGAAAGATGGGAAAAGATTAAGTTGTGAATAATTTAAAATGACAGAAAATGTTACTGATGCTGGAGGTAAAAGGAAAAACAACTGGAGGTTACTATATAGGGTAGTAACAAAATCTGAATTGTACTTTAGGAGGATGACATGGGCAGTTGAGTGGTGAGAGATACCTCTATATGAGAGGAAAGAAGACCAATAAAACATCTTGCAAAGGTAGAAACAATAAGACTTGACAGTGGATTAGATATGTGGTTAGCACCAGAGAGGGATTGATCAGGGTTGCTGCCTAAGTTGCAAGCATAGGTTACTCTGAAGCGATGGTGCCTTGATCAGCAATAAGGAAGTTTGGAAGAGCAAACATTTTGATAATGAATGATAATGAGTTCTGTTTTGAAAATGATGAATTTAAAATATCTATGAGATATCCAGTTCAAAATGCTTCAATAGACAATCTCACAGAAATACTAGACTAGAAGTCAGGGAAAAGTAACAGTTGCATTCATAGAACTAAGAATCATCAGCATAGAGATGATCATTAAATTCAGGGGAACTGAAGAAATCATCAAGCAGAAGGAAATGAGGACGAGCTAGCACACTACTAAAAGGAGAGCCAGAAAAACAAGAAACACCACAAAAATCCAGAGAGGAGGAGGCATCCAGGAGAAAGGATAAGTGCAAGTGATGTAAAGAAACGAAAAAAGATGGGGACTGAGAAAAGACCAGACTACTAAATTTGGCAATCGAGAGACCATTGGTGATTTTGCAGATAGCTATCTGAGTTGAATGACAATGTAAGGTTAGAAAGGTATAAAGAAAGGAAGTGAAGAGGACCAAGTGTAGATATCTTTCTCAAGGGGTTTTGTCACAAAAGGGAGGGGAAATATAAGACAATAGTTAGCATGAATAGTAGGACCAAATGAAGACTTTTTAAAAGGCCAATATCAGGCTTACAGGAGAATTTGCTCTGCTTTCTTCATTTAAAAAAATGAGGTCTTTGAAACACATGAACTCAAATATTCCTTCAAGCTTTAACATGCATTCTCCATGAGGTATGATCTGAAGACGTCTGCCAGCAACTTCTTGCCCTGAAAGTATTTTCTCCCATCTGACCAAGAACATTCTTCTCCTTCTAAATAGCTATCAATTCTCATCTCTCTGAATTAGAGAAAAATGATAGAGTTTTCAGAAGTTAATCCACAGAAAACCAACTTTAGCATATGACCAAATTAGCTCAGAAAGATGATATGGCATCTTTTTTTTTTAAATCTCTTCCATTAGGTTAAAATTAGTTGATCACATCACATTGACATCTCCTAGATGTCATATAGAAGGCAAAAAATCCAGAAGAAATGAAATATAGGCAATGCAAGTTTTGTGAAGGTGAAAGTTTAGAGAAAAAAATAGAGGTATGTTATGCTCCACATAGTGGATTGTTTGCTGGTTTATGACAGGGCAAAGCTACTCATGGGTTGCCATACCTCGGGGAAAGGATTAAGTTAAGACAAATTTTACCTACGAAACAATTTTGCCTCAGGCTACCCTAAAGATATAATTTAGTCTTGAAATCCATTATCTGACTTCAAAACCTCCATAGAAACTGAAATTTTATAATGTTTAATTACCGTGCAACTAGTTCATGACCTGATTGGTATGGAACTGGTCTAATCTGTATGTGAGAAGTTGTCCTTGCTATACTGTCTTCACTTGGTAAAGTTAATTCAGCTGTCTCACCATCAGTCTCCTCACTTGCAAAAATGTGTGTTATAAAGCTTGTGCTATCTACCATGAGCTTCCTGTAAGAATCACTTCAGATTAGTTTTTTTTAAGCCCTATATAAACCCTAGATTACTATTCAAATGCAAGCTACTAGTGGAAGTAATAACAATAAGGAAATAAGAATTATTTAGGGATTTTGTTGCTATAAGGAAACTCCAACTACCAGTGGAAGTCAGCACTTTGCCTGTAATTTGCAATCTTAGTATTTTAGAGAACTGAGCCAATGACTTGTCCCAGGTCATACAACCAGCATATATCAGAGTTAGAACTAGAACCCAGATCTCTCTGACGCTCAGGTCAGCTCTCTGTCTCCCAATAATATCACCAGCAATAACAAGGGGAGGGGGAGAAGGGAACAATCATTTATTGTTCATTATGAGCTAGCCACTGTACTAAGTGCTTTATGAATATGATCTCATTTGCTCAACCATGAGTGAATTATTAATAATAAATTTTATAAATTTATGTGCAACTAGGTGGCACAGTGGATAGAGTGCCATGCCTGGAGTTAGGAAGATTCTTCTTCCTGAGTTCAAATCTGACCTTACATACTTACTTGCTGTGTGACCCTGGGCAAGTCACTTCACTCTTTCTAAGTTTCCTCATCTATAAAATGATCTGGAGAAGAAAGTGGAAAAACACTTCAATATCTTTGCAATACCCCAAATGGGGTCATGAGGAGTCAGGCCTGACTGAAAATGACTGAACAACAAGATTTATGTAGGATTCTAATGGTTACAAATTACTTTTCCTATATTGCCTCATTTGAGCTTCACAGCCCTGTGAGGCAGATATTATTATTATCACCATTTTACAGATTAGGAAACTAAGGCTATGAGAGAGGTTAAGTAACTTTGTTATTTTCATATAGCTGGCAAGTGTCCGAAGCAGGATTCAGACTCAGGACTTCCTTGCTTCAAGTGTATTTATCTTGTAGTAGTAATATTTGAGATGGTGCTTGTTATGGTAGTAATATTAGCATGCAGAGTAACATCCGGGAAAATTTGTTTTAGTCAATGGTTTCTCTAAATCTATCAATCTGTGCCTTATATTTCGGAGAGGAAAATGGAACAAAGGTGAGTTAGAAGTTGCTGATGAGGTGATCCAATTTAAATTTGAGATTATTAATCATATTTCATAGCAACCTCCAGCATTTAAATGGAGTTAAGCTATTCACTGCATCTATTAAGAGTGGAACAAAAGTAAGGCCCCATTACAGCAACAATAATTTAGATTTGAATACTTCAAAGCCCCGTTATTACATCTGTGTGGGTCTGTGTCATTATTCTGCATGTATTCCTGTAATGCCACTAAGAATGAATAGGAAACTTGTAGGCATTACTGTGATTGAAAACATTCATTGCCTTATAGATACCTCATAATGATACTCTCCAAATTTAGCTATGCTGGAATTTGATAAAAGGAAATGAGAGAGAGAGAGAGAGACAGAGAGAGAGAGATGATAGATGATACAAATGCACACATAGATATACACTTATGCCATATATACATACATGTACATATATACACATACATGTGTGTGCATATGTGTATATCCTATATATGTATACATACATATTTAGATATACATATGTATATACATACATGTGTGTATATGTGTGTGTAGATGGATGGATGGATGGATACTAGCTCTCTATAAACCTATCCTTAAAGACTTCCTTGGTTTCTTCTGGCATAAACATCAAAAACCGAGGGACTTCCTCATATCATGATGAGGAATAAAAATACTTAAGTAGAAGTTTGAAGAGAATTTTTATTAGTAGAAGACCATTTGAATATAAAAAAAAATCTACACATGAAAATTAAATCATTTACTAAAAACATCAGTAGCATTCCCTACACCATCTCTGATTAGAATTCAAGCTCCTTAAATGAAATAATGTTTAACTTTCTCATTGTATCTCCTATGTCTGGTATAGTGTCTTGCACAAATATTTATTGAAGTGAATCATCTTCTATGGAAATAGGTCTGAAAACAATGTCCAAGATAGTATGAGTCTTTTTGGAAAGCAGAGTACAATACTTCTCCAGGTTCTTTACAGATTGATAAATCAATAATAGATGATTTTTCTCTCCCCTATGTGTTTTTAGTTATGTCAAGTAGATTATCAGGTGGAATGATGTGGAGAAAAATATAGTGAGATTCTGGGATCATCAAATTGTTGGCTTAACATTTGGGAGAGAAGAATGTGGCACCTCCTTGTGAAAGTTATTATCTTAGAACTGAGACGCGCTCCTTGGGGGGACAAGTTTCTTCCAAGTAGCCTCTTACCTAAGTCAGTGATGAACCTGATTGCATTATGGAAAATCCAGTAAGAAGGCAATTAGGGAGTTGAGAAAAATATCAGACCTTACTCCAAGATCCTATAGCCTTCAAAGCATTCCAGAGGGATTGTAAATCAGAAGCTGGCACACTTGTGGAAATACTTTGTCTACTTTTGTGTCCACCACCTGCTTGGGAATTTTCCCTGAATGTTCCCTTTTCTCATTGCACATTTGCAAGAAAGCAATAGACAGAGGAAAAAGAATCTCTTCACCTTCCCTAAGGGGGAACAACAAAAGTTTTCTACATTCTCAGCTGTGCTGTCCTGGCTCAGAAATCTGCACACAGACACGTATCTGTACAAAATGTGTCATCAATTAGTTTATGATGTGGAACACTGACTTTAGATGATTGTTTTAAAGTATTTGTCTTATTTCACTTTCCAGTGGATCAAAACCACATATTGTCTATTTTCCCAAAAGATTTTTAGCCTTCTTGAGTGTCTGGCACTCTATTAGGCTTAATAAATGAGATCAGTGATACCCAGAGCTGAATAACTCACAAACTCAGGCTTTCTAAAGGCAAAATGAAATAAAGATCGCATAGTTGTAAATGACTAATCTGGATAAATCACAGTAAAACTCAGTGAATTCTTCTCAACTGAGCAATAAATTTGAAAGGCTGCATTATCCAGAATATTGGTTCAAATCTTCTGGGACTAACTGGGACCTAATTGCCATCACTGGAGCCAGAGAACAAATAAAGGCAAGAAATTAAAGAGGCTAAATGTTTAATAAAGTCCACATATATATCATCACAGACTTATGACTGAAAGGGCCCTCAAAGGTTATCCTATTCAACCCCACCTGCTTCCACTTTACAGACAGGGAAACTGAAATTCAAAAATGTTAAGCAATTTGCCCAAGGTCACAAAAATGGTAGGCAAATAGTAGAGTAAGGATTTGAACCCAGGGTATCTGATTCCAGATCTAACAATTTTTTTCCATTGTTTCACACTTCAGTTATCTCTTTCCATTCCAGTTCTGACACACTGTCATGGTAGTAATCTTCTTTCTAGATTAGTTTAAATCCAGCCAAGTAATCATTCTCCAATTAGGAATTACAGACCATATTGCCAACATTCACTGGTTTATGAAGAAAGCAAAAGAGTTTCAGAAAAAACAAATCTACTTCTGGTTCATTGACTACATGAACTAATTTGTCTATATGGATCATAACAAAATGTTCTCAGAAAGATGGAAGTACCATCTCACTTATCTCCTAAGGAACCAGTATGCAGACCAGGAAGCAATAGTTAGCATTGAACATGGAGTAACTGATTGTTATAAGATCAGAAAAGGAGTACAATAAAGTTGTATATTATTTTATTTATTTACCTTATATGCAGAGTATGTCATGCAAAATGCCAAGCTGAATAATTCAAAAGTTGCAATTAAAGTTGACAGGAAAAATGTTAACAACCTAAAACATGTAGATGAAACCACTCTGATGGCAGACAGTGAAGAAGAATTAAGAAGTCTCTTGATAAGGGTGAAAAAGGAGTATATAAAAACTGGCTTGGAGTTTAACACATACACAGTATCTTGGCAACTGGTCTCATCACTTGGCAAATAGAGGGGGAAGAAATTGAAACAGTATTAGATTTTATATTCTTGGGATCAAAGATCACTGTAGTTGGTGACTACAAATATGAAACTAAATGAAACTTGCTCCTTGGAAGGACAACTATAGGAAATCTGGAAAGGATACTAAAAAGCAAAGATACCACCTTGCCAACAGAGGTCTGTGTCATCAAAGCTATAGTTTTTCCAGTAGCAATGTATGGCTATGAGTGGGACTATAAGGAAAACTGAGCACCACAGAGCTGATTCTTTCAAATTGAAGTACTTGAGAAAACTTTTGAGAGTACAGAGCTGAAATCAGTCGATACTTAAAGAAATTCATTCAGGCTATTCACTGAAAGTTCAAATACTGATACCAAAGCTTAAACATTTTGGCCACATGATAAGACAGGACTCAGTGGAAAAGACCTTGGTATTGGGAAAGATTGAGGGCAAAAGGAAAAGGGGATGGCAGACAATAAGATGCACAGCTAGAAAACAATGAACATGAACTTGGACAGACTTCAAGAGATAGTAGAGTATAGAAAGGCCTGGCATGCTATGGTACATGGGGTCACAAAAAGTCAGACACAACTGAATCACTGAACAACAACAATTACAACAATTTCCCCTTTGGTACCATTATGTCTTGTTAAATGCATTCTGCTCCTCTCCTCTGCATAAGGGAAAATGAAATCAGCTAGTTAAGTTCTATCCATGACTTATCAAGGGGAAAAAGTATTTTTTTTTCACTAATATTTTCCCTCACTTCACGTCCCTATTAAACTACTCAAGGTATTTCTAGAGTATAAAACAGGGATGAGCAAACTATGACCCCCCAGATACAATCCAGCCTGCCTGCCTGTTTTTGTATGACTTGAGGGCTAATTTTTACATTTTTAAAAGGTTGAAAAAATCAAAAGAAGAGTGTTTTGTGACATGTGAAAATTATAGAAACTTCAAATGTGTTTACAAGTAAAGTTTTATTGGAAAACAACCATGATAATTCATTCCTGTGTTATCTATGGTTGCTTTCACAATACAACAGCAGAGTTGAGTAGTTGTGATAGAAACAGTATGTGTCACTCTCATCACTTTCTTCTGATTCTTTGCACATGATTATAAGTTGACAGTGTTTTGAATACCATACATGTCATTGATACCATGGCATTTTATCTTTTTTTCAATTACAAGTACATATACATATTTTCAAAACAAGAAAAAAAAGGGAAAAAATTATTTCAAGCTCAGAGATGAGAATAATTTTTTTCTCAATGAAAAGAACTGCCCTCAATCATTACTGCTGGATACTAAATGACATTGGCAAATTAGCTGTTGCTGCAGACCTGATAATGTTATTTGATTAATTCAATCCAAAAAAGAATAGCAAACTGAAGAAGCATAAATCAGATGACCAGTCTACAAGAAACTAAATGTTATTCCCATTTTGACCGTATCATTAACATTCTGTTAATGAGGGAATTTGGAGGAGATCAACAGTAATGTGTGTCTTTCCTTATAGGACCACAACATACCTTCCAGGAAATGCAAAAACTGTGTGACATTTTTCATTCAGTTGAAATACTCTCAGTGCCTATCATAAAACAATGCAATTATGGACCTTTTAACTAGTATAGAATCTCTTAGGAGAGAAAAGGATTTAGTCCCAATGTTGTTCAAAAGAGCATCCCCTTAAAGTTGATGTTATGATATCCTTTACCAATTTCCTAATGCTAAAAGTTCCATTAATCTGACTAATGGGATAATATCTGACATCCTTTTCCAGAACATACTACTAAACAAGTATTTAGCATCTCAGAGTGACAGAAATGAGAATACAATTAGATCACAGATTCAGAGTTGGAATAAAGGTCCAGGGTCATCTAATCCATAAACTCATTTTACACATAAGAAATACAAAGCCAAGAGATAGAAAATAACTTTCTCAAGTTCATATAGGAAGTGTTTGTATGATCATAGCTTTAGATACAGAAAGGACCTGTAGCACAATCTTCTAATTTTACATTGAGCAAACTGAGATTTTGAGGGATTTGCCAAAGGTCAGATTAATTAATTAATTGTGACAGGGGTCAGATTTGAACTCAAATCATCTGACTCTGACAGCAGTTTTTAAAATATAGGACTCTGCCTCTAGATTCATAAAATATATGGGTTTCGGTGCTTGTAGAAGTTGGGATTAGGGAGAATATGTCATAATCTCAGAACTTCAGGGGTATTTCAAAGAAATAAGAAGGAGATATGGGCTTTATTGGTTACTACAAGAAAGGAACTAGACAGGTATTCTTTGTCAATACATCCTGGGCACAGTCAAAAATAAATCCTAAAAAGGCATATGAATGAATGGGCTAGTACTATGAAAATATAGGTCACTTTTGAGCCCATGTCCTTTTCTTACAGAAAGGTTAGCTTTCTTTGAAAGAAAATTGCTTCCAAAGTAAAGATCTCTGCTTGTGAATTAAAAAAAAAGAAAAGTGAATCACACAAAATGATGTGATTTTCTTCCTAATTCAATCCCTCACTTTGCTTCACAAAAAGATATTATTTTATAAGGCAACACTTGTCTAAACAATCTAGAATATCCTTGGAAGTTTCAGCTTAACTTGTTAGGGTTGATGTGGTAGAGGAAGGTGTAGAGAGAAATGTTTTGAAAATCTGTTTAAATTGACTTTATGACTCTGGACTCAATTGCATCTTGAATCCAGGTTGAACTCATTTGAAGCTGATTTTTCATGAATTCAGACCAAAGGATAATTTTAGAGGTTTAAATGACACTGCCAGTAATAGGATATAGTTATAGAACCTCTCTGCACCAAGTGAATAAGCAAGAATGACAAAAATTGCTAATATATGTCACTAAGTATTCTAGATACATAGAATCTGTTACCTCCTCAGGGTGGCTATTCCCTCCATGAGTACATCTCACAGTATCTCCAAAACTCAGTCACTTCCAAGAGATTCTTATATGTTTCTGTAACCTTTCCATAGAGGATCCATCCAAAATACTGCTGACTTACCTACCTTTATTAAAATATATCTAGAGAAAAAGAGTATAGTACTTGGATTATTCATCTCTTTGTCTCTCAATTTGTTTTTATTAGAAAATCAGATGTGCTTTTGTGTTTTATTTTTAAATTCAGGTAATTTATTTCATTTGTGATGAGTACTCAGAGTATTAAAACTTCTTCCAGTCATACACAACAGCATTTCATTCCTAACTTAGAGTTTTAGTGCTTGAGGCAGAGAAGAAATTAATTGGAAATAGCCACACAACCAGTATAGATCAGTCAGGACTTAAACTAAAATGTTACTTATTCAAATAGAGCCATCAACTATGATAGAATACTTGTCATACACTTGTTAATCCTTGATAAACATAACATTTTAGAGATTTGTACACTATTATGTTTCATTATTGAGTGTTAAAAAAAAGGAACGTATATTTTTTTTATTTTAATAACTTACTAACAAAATTATTCTGTTGGCTTCCATTTTCTGTTTTGAACTTTTTACTTTTGCATATTAAAAAATATTGTTGTTACATGATTGTAGTCAATGTGCATATTATTATTTTGGTTCTGCTTTATTTGTTTTACATTACTTAGTATATATATTCCCATAGTTTTGTGGGTTGTTGATGTTGTTTTTGTTTAATTTTAATTCTTTATTTTTAACATTTGTTTTGAGCTGATATACCTCTCCAGACTTCAGTCTGGAATTCCTCTACCATGTTCCAACTCTTTCCTTGAAATTCACACTAGCTTTGGAGCTCACACATTAGTCAAGAACCCTCCACCCCCTGAGGTTTCTCACTCTGATTAGATGACTCCTCTCAGAATCTCCCATTTAAGGAAATGCCTCTAAATCTGTGTCATTTTTTTTTTGGAGGGCAATTGGGTTTAAGTGACTTGCCCAAGGTCACACAGCTAGTAAGTGTGTCAAGTGTCTGAGGCCAGATTTGAACTCAGGTCCTCCTGACTCCAGGGACAGTGCTCTATTCACTGCACCACCTAGCTGCCCCCAAATCTGTGTCATTTCTTTCCACGCTGCACTGTGGAATTACTCTACCTTCCACTCTCCTCCACAACCTTCTGCTTCCTTCTATTTGCCGTCTTTGCCCATTAGAATTTAAGTAAGCTCCATAAGGGTAAGGAT
>CM053580.1:260453597-260477623 GCA_028627135.1 Pseudochirops cupreus | reverse complement strand
CTCCTCCTCCCTCTCTCTCCCATGATCTTTCTTTTCCCCAAAGAAGGAATCAAGGGTTTGGGAGCTGTTCTTACTTTGCTTCTTATGCTTATTCTTACTCATGGTTCTTCAGACCGTGATTTTTTTTTTAAATCTCTGTGGGGCTCTGCTTCCAGAAGGGAAAGCTCTGTCCCAAATTGCTGGGGTCCTCCCAGCTGCCCTAGCTCTCAGTAAGATGCTGGGAGTCTTCCTAAATACTTCCAGCAGACTGGATAATAAAGACTCCAAGACAGAGGCCCAGGAAGGCGATCCGGATCCAGGCTGCTCAACGCGAGAGCACTGGCCTGAAAATAATTGCTAATTCCCCCTTCTGTCTGCAGGCCGCAGGTGGGAAGCTACAAAGCAGAGGCGGGTGCAAAACCTCTGCCTTTTGCTTTTCTGCTCTGGAGGCCTTTCACTGGACTGCTTATCTCCCCCTTTTTGCAAATCCCACTCGCAGCTGCTGCTAATCTGCTCACCTGAGAGGCTCCTCCACTCCTCCCGTCCAGTCGCCCCCAGGGCACAGCCGCGGCTTCAGGGCAGGCTGGTTTCGGTTCGCAGTGCTGACATGGTTCCTCGTAGCTGAGCTGACTTTAGTGGGAAGTATCTTTGTGTGCGTTTTTGAGTTCTAGCATTGGTTTAGAGTCCTGTTTTATGGGTATTTTGTGGTGGCTATGTGAGAGCTGCGATACGTTGCTGCTGCTATGCTGCCATCTTGGCTCTGCCCCCCAAAAGTGTATATTCTTTAATATTCATATGCAGAAGGCACCTAAATCTTTCCATTCTAAATTCTCTAACAGCTAGTTCAGCACTCTCTCCTTTTTCTTCAAGCCTTCTCTATCAGCGAGCCCTATCACCTGGATTTTGATGATGTGTAAGGAAAATGCCTTAGAAAAACAGACTGTAGAGCATAGGTAGACATTCTGCAACTAGTTCTGTCCACTAACCACATGTTGAAGAAGAGAAAGCTCCTTTGTAGGCTGTGGAGGCATTCAAAAATCCTGTTAGTTTCAGTTATGTTTTCTTTACCTTATTAGCTTCTAGGAAATGTCAGTGAATTCTTAGTTCATGGTTTCTGTTGATGGGAAAGACATCTCCAGTTTTTCAAATTAATTCATTTGAATAATTGAATGAAAAAAAACTTATTAAGCACTTAATATGGGTAAAGCATGGTGCTAAACTCTTAAGAGTGCCTGCTCTAAAGGAGCTCACATTCTAATGGAAGAGATAATACAAATGGAAAGTTTCACCTACAAGTCAGATGGAAGTCCCATTGTCTTTAGGGTGCAACAGCAAAGCAGATGGCAATGCTTCTACTTCATGTCATATTCATTGATAAAATAATATTTTTGTTGAACTATTCAATAGAGTCAAGGCCTTTGATGGCAAGAACTTTTTTTTCTGGGTCTTTGATCTAACACTCTAACATGGTTACATTTCCATAACAATTGATTCCCTGGATGATGGCAGAGGACACTGGGGTGTAAGCTTAGTTATTCTCAAGGCTTCTGTATATAGGGTCCTTGGTTGTTTTCACAGTGTGAGGGGAGAGAGTGGTTACAATGGTGAAAGTGGTTTGACTTGTCAAACAAAGGCACACTCCTGTATCTCTGTTGAGGGTTAAAGAGGGATGGATTTCTAGGAAATCCTTTGAGGGTTCTTATTAGTCTGAAAGGATCAGCAGGCTTAAGCAATCTTGGCAGTTTTACAAAAGTTTGTTTTTACACTGAGGCAAGGGGTGGTGTAATGAAAGCTGCAAGCTGATAGATATTAAAGGCAGAGTTACCACGTTAGTGTGACACTCTTCAGCGGGCAGGGGTCTAGAAAGACAAGCTGCAAAGTTCTAAGGGCCAGAGAGGTAATTTTAAAGATACAAAACTGTCAGTCATAAGTTCATTAAGCTAATGAGGTATACAAAGGTGGAGTTAGGGAGGAGCCCGGGAGGAGCCAGGGAGTGACTAATACTTAAAGGAACACTCACCCTTCACATCAACTGTGCATGTGCCCTGCCCATAATTCACTGGGAGAAATCCAAGAGGAGGGGGAGCAAAAGGTGTGGTTTTAGCCCTGAAACATCATAAAGTCAACCAGCTGTCAGATTTGAAGTCAAATTCCTAAGGAGAAGTACCTTATCCAGTTTGGGAAGGGATGAGTCTCATTTTGGCAGGTTCTATAGAGTAAATGGTTTCAGAGGAAACACCTCTGGGCTGGGGGCAAGGAAAGCACAGTTAATGCTTTACAGATGAGGGCAGGGAGGGGACAGAGTTAAACTGATTTCACAACTGATGGTACATACACAAGACTGAAGTTACAACTATGCCACAAAAATCACCCCAAAGTATTACAGAGGCACCTCATCATTTCCTTCAGGGTGCCCTATTCCTTCACCTAGTCTGCTTTCCTGGCCTATGTTTAGAAAATATTTCTTGGCAGTTACAGCTTGTCCAAGGTAATAAGGTCTTAAATACAAGGTCCAGGATTTAAACCTATGTCTTCTGATTCTAAGTCCAATATTCATTCTTCTATAGCATGCTTCAAAAAGTGAGAAACAGTGAGTGAGGGTGCTTTAAAAAAGGTTAGTTTTTTTTTAAATTTTGAGAGACCCATTGAAGTGACCAACCCTTAAACCCTAATCACTCTGGCTCTCATCATTTAGCTAACAACAGATCACAGGCAAACTCCCACTTGGTCATTGTTTTGGTGGGGATTGGCTCAGAGTGAACATAAATAACAATTGTTTCTGTTTTGGCGAGAAACCCTGAGGGTCTTCCCCTCCAATGTAGATTTTTTTTTTACTAGATAGAAGAGGCCATTTTCTGCCTCATTTCTCATACCACCCAACTCACTGAAAGAGCCTTGCCTCAGTAAAACTGAGACCTATTAAAGACTAACCTAAAAAGGCCAAGGTCTCCTGCTGCATCCTGGGCAATCTCCAGCAGTCTGGATCTATATCTCGCCACTATACCAAGATGGCTCCAGAGGAGAAAGTGAGGCTGGTGACTTTGCACAGCCTTCCCTCACTTAAATTCAATTCACTTGCATGTAGTGGCAACACCTCCCTGATGTTGAGGTCTTCTTCCAGAATGAAAGATAAACAAGTCCCTCTATCCCCCCTATTTCCTATCTGAAACTCATCAGACCACCTCCTGTATTCTCTTTCTCAAACCACTTAACTTCCTCAACCACAGATCTAGTTGTTCAGGGTGCACTCTCCAATCAAAATCTAAAGATGGTTCTATACTGAGAAGTAAATTTCAGACCATTTTGTTTAGTCTTCGTGTTCTCTCTATCCCTAATCTGTTACCACCTTATTTTACCAGTTTCATCTCATAGTATTTCTTTCTATACTTTTTACTGTCTAGCCAACTGTACTACTCGCTGTTTCCAGAATATATGTGGCACTTTCCACCTCTGTGTCTTTATACAAATTGTTTCCCATTTCCCTCTGGAGTGAGAGGACCTAGGTTCAAATCCAAATGCTTCCATTTGGCTAATCACTTAAACTCTCTAAGGTTCATTAGACTAGTATATAAAATGAGAATATTGGACTAGACGGACTCTGAGGTCCCTTCTAACTTCACATTTGTGATATACACCTTTGGAAAGTGCCAAAATGCCACTTCCTACAGGAACCTTCTCTAATTCGTCCCTTTAAAAACGACATTTTTGTCCCTTAGCCCTCACAGTGAACTTTATTTATACCACTTATTACTGTGACCAAGACGTAAAGTGGTTAAGGGCATGCGGAGGTGAAGTTTGCCTGGACAAGAACCAGCTCTCTGGCTGTTGTCCAGCAGGCTTATTCCAGGGGTGGGAACCCATGGCTCCTCTGTGCCCCAGGTTCGCCCTTGCCTCCTTGGGGCTCGGCCTGTCACCTGAGGCAGTAGTGACACCCCGCCGGCCTCCGTGGCCCTGAGGAGGAAGCTGGAGGCAATTGTGGTTGCTCTGCCAGCTTGGGAGCCACCCTGGTTGCTGTGTCATTGGCCTCAGGTCACCTCCCCAGGCCCATGGTCCAGCCCAGCGCCCACCTGTCTATCTATGGCAACGAGGCCCCGTGCATCTCCCTGCTATGCTCCCTCAGGACGGCCTAGCTGGGAGTCTGTTCCCGGTGCCTTCCTAGTGCATTGGAGGGGGTCGGTGCCCAGGCCAGAGGAGAAGCAGCCAAGAAAGTTGAGATGGTGTGTGGGCCCAGGGCACCGTGGGAAGGATTTTGAGGAAACAGAGGAGTAACTTTGGCATAATGGGGAAAAGAAATTCATTAGGTGGGATCTGTAGCAGTTTACTTCCCATCTCAAAATCCTTATTGAGCTGAAAAAGAGTCATTTGGAAATTCCATTAGAATAGCTGATAGAACTTAGTTTGTCAGAGAACTCACAGGAAAAAAAAAATCACAGAATTAGGGATGTTTCAATTCCGGAGCTACCCTCATAATGAAACAATAACTATGGAGAATAGGAATTTCCAAAAAAAACTTCAATGGAAACTGGCTTCAATGTAAATAATTATCCTCTAAGGCTCTTCACTCTGAACCACTGTCTAACAGGTGCTTTAGATGACAAACAAGCTGGTTCTTACCTGGCTTGCAACAACAAACAGATGCCATTAAGTCTCTGATGGCTTTATGCTGATGGAGACTTTTGTAAAAAATACAAGTGAGCCTAAGAGTAACTCATAGTCAGCCAAAAAAAAGCAACAAAGGTGAAACTTTATCTGCTTCAAATTGGAATACGAAATGTGCAGCACTGAAGAAAATCTTACTGATGAAAGTGATTTATCAGAAGATGAAAAAGTACGTTACTCACTTTTAAAAATGGATCTGAACTTACAGCCAGAAGTAATATAAGACTTTGAAAAATCTTTCTTGAAACAGCCAAATGATGTATTTTCATATCATGATTTTCTCCCTCTACCTTTTAATACTCTAGATGCGCACAAACTGGCCTTCTCAAAATCTGAAAATTGGAAAGTGGCATTAGAACCTATAGAAAGCTCCATGGAGCAACTGATAGGTCGTTTATTGGAGCTGGAAAGAATAAAACATCTGGCTATACAAAAGGAGGGGCCAAAGATACCAGTCAATTCCTCTACTCAAGTCTTTACTGAATGGCCCATTTTGTCCAAAGGCTCATCCAAACAGAAGCCATCAAGATGGCCTGAATCTCTACCCCTTCAGACAGCAAGTGTAGATTAAAGTAGAGGAAAAAAAAAGGAAAAAAAAACCCTTTAATTCTTACAGATGAGCAGAATATGTCAAAATGCAGTTGAAACAATGCTGGTAAATGTAAATGAAATTCCAGACCACCATCTATCAGAAGCTCTTCTACCGCAAAACAAATCATTACTACTTCTGACGACTTTAAAATTTCCAAAGGTTTCTCTTTAAGTCCATGCCATGATGTTTCATCCAGACCTACTTTCAAGCTATTCCATTGCTCAGACAACTCATCTCTTGGTTAAAATGGTTTCACCAAGATGTCTACAGCCAAAGTCTCCCATACCCGTAGCCTGAGGCACAAGAAAGCAAACCATCAAGAAGTAAAAAGAAACTTTAACAGAAAAAAATAGTTGTAAATAGACCACTCCATGTTCAAAAGAGGCATTGTTTATCTCCTTCATTTACAGTTAAATGTGAGAAGTGCTCACACGTTGACCAAAAACAACCTTTTGTTTTCTCTCTTAATTCTCATTGGGAATAAACCTAGCCCACCAAACCAGATGAAATCTGATTTATCAATCCCAGTTACAGGCATTTCAAAACAAAACAAAAAATGCCAATGATTACTTCTAGTGTTGTGTAGTAAATCTTGTGCAAATTCCTACTTTGTACTTCATGTAAATCTGGAAACTTCTATGAGGATGACAGATTTGATAAACCTTTTGTGTTTCATTGCTGAGAAATGTTTTCACTGAATAAACCAAATTGTTAGGATTGTCCTTTTGTTTGACTGTTTTCCAGTGTAATTACATCAATAAATTGGATAATTGACTTAAGAAAAAAACAAACAGCTTCCACAGATCTCCCAAATGTAACTCAGTTGAAAAACAGATTCTAAGTAACAATATTATCAGGCTTTGTTGAACACATGACAATGGAGTAGCCAAAAAGAATCCCTCTGTAATTGTCAAACAATGTAATCCTGAAGTCCATCTTATTTATTTAATGCTCAGTGAATGAAAACCAAACCAAGCCATCACCAACAGAACAAAATTTAAAAAGAAAGGAAAATTGTATAGTCAAAATGAAGGAAGGATTGGGACCATGCTTCAAAAGGTAGATTTTATACATGGTAGAGACAATGCCCTTGGCAGTCTCAAAATTTCACATTTGATATCCTAGTTACTAATTATTTTTTAAGAAGTGTGTAGACTATATCTGAAGTGTCTTGCCTATTTTGTATCTCTCATCTATTACCATCACTTATATTTCCTTTGCTTTAGTAAGTTATTTTGTAATCATTATTGTGTTAAAATATTTCAGGCTGTGGAAACCCCCTATGAGTGCATATATATATATATATATACACAGCCCTACTTCAAAGGATGGAGTCACTACATAAGACCACCTATAGTGGTATCTACTTTATAAAAATGTAATTGTTTCCTGTATCACATCCCACTGTGTGATTGTTTCACTATTGCTTTTATTAATTTGTTCTCCATTGATGTTTGGTCTGATCTGGATTTTAATCATGATTGTATGATATGAAGTATGTGAATAAGATGTGGATTTCTAGAGGCACTTATCAAAGGCTTAATAGGCACAGAACTAATTGGACGCTTGTTAATATTGTTGTTAAGATTAAAATAGATAATTCCTTCATATTTATGCAGATAGAACAATGGGTCTTTCAATAATTTTAAATGGTGGCAATTACTGTTTTCAGTAGTACCCAAAGGGACTAAAGTTGTTTCCTATTATTTGCCTGAGATCTAACTTGGTTTTGCATTGGTTCTTCAATGAGATATTTCACATTGCCTTCTATTTTTTCATTTGTTTGGATCTGTTTAATATTATCTTGATTTCTCATAAAGTCATTTGCTTCCATTTGCTCTACTCTAATTCTGAAGGAATTATTCTCTTCAGCGAGCTTTTGAGATTGTTTTTCCACCTGACAAATTCAACTTTTTAAGGCATTCTTCTTCTCATTGGCTTTTTGGCCCTCTTTTGCCATTTGAGTTAATCCTTTAAGGTGTTATTTTCTTCAGTCAGGTTGTTGATTCTCTTATCATGATTTTCTTGCATCAATCTCATTTCTTTCCCAAATTTTTCCTCCATTTCTCTTATTTGGTTTTCAAAATCCTTCTTAAGCTCCTCTATAGCTTGTAACTAGTCTACATTTTTCTTGAAAGCTTTTGGTGAGGGAGCTCTTACTGTATTGTCTTCCTCCCGTTCCATGCTCTGATCTTTTTTGTGCCCAAAAAAGGAATCTGAAGTTGGATTGTTGAGCTTGCTTTGCTTCCTTTGCCAGCTCATGTTGCCAGTCAGTAACTTGACTTTTGGGCTCAGTAGAACTCTGCTTTCAGAGGGGAGAGCTCTGTCCCAAATTGCTGGGGTTTTCACAGCTGCCAGAGCTATTAAGAGGCTGCAGTCTCTGCAGCCCCCATCAGCCTTGGCTCACTGGTCACACACTTCAGGACCACCACCCAAGACCACAATCTCGATCCAGGAAGCTCAAGGCAAAAGCACTTAGCCTCTGAATGATCGTTCGCCCCCCCTGAAATGTGCAGGCTGGGAGCTCTGAAGCAGCTACTTCAAACTGCTTCCAGCTCTGGAGGCAGGGGCTGGACTCTCTCCTGCAAATTTAGCCGCGTTCCACTGATGTTTTTCCCTTTGTCCTTGGCTCTGATGGGTTGGTAATTTTGGAAACCACCACAGCTGATGATGATCCACTCTCCTGAAAGCTCCAGCTGGGGCTTCTCCTGGATGGCCTGGGGGTAAAACTGCATGGTGTTGGGCTCTGCTCCTAGTGTGCTGTGATGAGCCATTTCTGTCTGTCTGCCAGGCTGCCTTCAGCAGGAGCCTTGTTTCTCTGTCATTTTATGAGTTCTGGAGCTCTAAAATTTGTTTAGAGTCATATTTCATGGGTATTTGAGGTGGTTATGGGGGAAGCCGCAGAGTTCTCTTGCTTCTAAGCCGCCATCTTGACTCCACCCCCTCTGCGTTGGTTCTTCTATTGTAGCAGATTAATGGAATAAAAAACCTACCATTGTAATTGACATTCATTTTGATGGGATATTTTCCCTTCCCCCCCCCCCAAAATTAGCAATCTGCCAAGCAAGGGGGCAGTGGTTGCTGGCTACTAACTATACTTCTGCATGTATGTGGTACATTTGAACACTGAAACAGGTTTATATACATGTATAGGAACAACATACATAGTTGTTTGTATTGTGTCTCTGCCAGTTGTGATCTCCTTGATATAAAAGACTGGATTTGCTTTTGTTTTTATCTCTATCACTTTCAAACTTGCCTTGCACAAAGTAAGTGCTGAATGTATGCTTATTGGCTAATTGAGAATCATTTGCAAAGTGAAGCTAAACTAGAAAAAAAGAAAAGACAAAAGATATGGGTAAGATAACCCTACTCTAGTAATACATAGTGATAAAAATTCAGGGTTGGAGGATGGAAAGAACATACATATGCAAATGAATTCCTATCAACTAAGCACTTTGAAAATAGTGAACATTTCATTTTTTAAAAGTTCAAATCCCTAGTACCATGATAGGTACCTGGGACATAGTAGATGACTAAAAAACAAAATAAAGCAAACAAACCCTAAGAGGCATTATTCCTTATCGTAACTCACAATGCACAGAAAAACAACTTACCTAGAAAATAGATTGAAAAGATAATTTAAGAATTATTGGATTACCTGAAAACTATGATCAAAGAAAGAGTCTAGCCATCAAGAAATTAACAAAGAAAATTTCCCCGATATTCTAGTACCAGAGGTCAAAATAGAAACTGAAAGAATCCATTGATCACCAATTGAAAGAGATCCAGAAATGAAAACTCCAAGGGATATTATAGCTAAATTTCAAAGCTCCCAAGTCAAAGAGAAAATATTTAAAACAACCAGAAAGAAACCATTCAAATATCCTCAAGCCACAATGAGGATCACACAAGGTTTAGCAACTTCCATGTTAAATGAGAAGGTTTGGGATATGATATTCAAGAAGGCAAAAGAACTGGGATTACAACCAAGAATACTCCTCACTAGTAAAATTACATATAATCTTTAAAGGGAAAAAGTGGATATTGAATGAAATAGAGGACTTTCAAACATCCCTGATGAAAAGATAAGTATGAAAA
This sequence comes from Pseudochirops cupreus, assembly GCA_028627135.1. NCBI lineage: Eukaryota > Metazoa > Chordata > Mammalia > Diprotodontia > Pseudocheiridae > Pseudochirops > Pseudochirops cupreus. The sequence continues at coordinate 260,468,292 of CM053580.1, read as the reverse complement.
ATTTTAAAAAGATAAGGATGAAAATTGACTTTCAAATATAATAATTAAGAGAACCATGAAAACTTGAATGCAATTTATGAAGTAAGATGGGGACATCAGTTAATGGGTGGAGTGAATTATTTTTTTTTTGGGGGGGGGATCTTTTGACAATGACCTATATGACTGTTGTAACCTGCTTTACAATTTGAGTTCTTACTAATTTATAAATTGCAACCTCCAGAAGAAAGGAAAATAGATATAGCAAGACTCTATATTCATTTTGGATTTTTTAAACTTACTGGTAGTCTATTGAAAATACCAGTTTCAAAACTGCCCCTTCCCCCAATTGGGAAAGATTCTATTTCTAAATAAAAGAAATACTTGTAAAAATAGTATAATATTTGTCACACTTTAAGCCTACACTTTGTTTTTTTCAACTTGTGTCATAATTGTGGCATGTCTGTTGAAAATTCAAGTTTTCTCCCTTTTCAACTTTTGTAAGGAACCATATTGTTCCTCAGGTTTTGTGCTCCTGCCCACCTCCATCCCCTGCCAACTGATATACTAGTAGATTATTTGAAATCTTTCTCACAGATAGCAAAATTTCATTGGGCAGACTGCCTATTTTGAGGTAATAACTTCCTCCTAACATTGCTGAATCTATGCCAGAGCTGAGGTGCCCAAAGGACTAATCATGAATTCAGAGTGATTTTGTAGATAAGTTTCATATAGTCTGGTTAATCTCCTGTCCTCCCTCCTGCTGCCCCAAATGTTCAAGGCCAGAGGAAAGGGATGACTTTACTAAAACTCTTTCAGAAGAAGTCTATTTAATACACACACACACACACACACACACACACACACCACAAGCATGCACATACATATGTAATATAAAAACATGTATGTATATAGATATGTAGATATACACATATATAGCATATATCTCTATCTTCTATCATCTGTTCTAAAAGCAATCCAACTTCAAATTTCTTTAGTGCTCAAATTGTATTGCCTGAGCACTACAACAGGTGTACAAATGTGAAGATTTACCACAGACCCAGAAGGACCAACATAGTCAATCATGTTTCAGCACCCTTCTCCATCAGCTTTAACTTAGTGAGGTATATTGGAGACAGCATTGCACCAAAGATGATAAATCTGAATTTAAATTCCTGCTATGCTACTTTTTACTACCTGTGTGACACTAAGTAAAAAAAAAATAGCTTCTTTGGGACTGTCTCCTTATTCTTTAATTCGTTAGGTCCTTTTGGTACTAAATCCATAGTCCTGTGATCTATTTCCTTTCTTACGGTCCCAAATTGACTTTATGAAAAAATCCCCAGAAATTTTGAATTTATGCATTACACTGGTTTTATGTCATGGGATAGATAGCATACTCTTTCCTGAAAATGTTCTTTCTTGCAACCTCTAACAGCAAACATGAGCTGTCTGTAAATGAAGAGATTTGTCAGCATATGAATAACAATGATTGTATTTACAGTAGTATATTAGACAACATGAGACATTTTGGGGTAATTGACTTCTCTGGAAGGATAGTTTTATTTTATTTTTTTTTATGGAGAAAAGCAACGTTTATTTAGATTCCACATCTGTAGCCAATAGACTGCACTTGGAGAAACTACTGCAGTGTCATTTCAGAAGTTTATTTTGTTATGGGTTGTTTCATCTTCAACCAATTGTAGTACTGATTTCTCTCAGTGGATTAATATTTGGAGGTAGTTTCAGTCTCCCTTGTAATGGACAGAAGGAAAAATGATGTTTTGATTTCAATGAAGCCTATTGACAGTTGTGCTTGGGTTTCTCTTGGGTCCTAGAGTCAACTGACTTGGACGTCCATGTCATGGCAGAATTGTGGATGAAATTATTCATCTTATCTATGGTTATAAAGTTTTTTAGCATGGTCTGGAGACTTTGTAAAAAAAAAGGGGGGGTATAGCATATGGCTTTCTGCTTCTATTTGCAAGAAAGAGCAACACTCAATGTTGAAAAGTATAAAATGATGGGAATGCATGGAAGTTGAAGTGTGGGTTATTTAGAGCCCAGTCCATCTTTTTTGACAACATTAAGATTTTACTTTATTAGGAAGGTCAAGTACCTTTTGTACCAGAGCCAGACAATTTTTTTTCTAAACTTACAGCTACAGGTTTCCCTTCAGGAAGGCTGGTTCAGAGAATGGGCCTCTGATCAGGATGGCTTTATGCTTTTTTAGAGTTTCAGGTTTCCCTGCTGCATTTTCTAAATATTCCAAATATTTTTCCTTTATCCTTCATCAGGACAGATCTCAACAACTGCTATGTTCTGCTTAATTCTACCTTATGTTTGTTCAGGACTGATACATTTTTTTTTGTAATTATCAAAACATATTAAAAAATTCATGAACTTTAGGTTAAAAACTACTTATTCTATGCACATCCAAATAAGCCCCCAAATTTGCATTAATGGGTTACTTCACATGATATAAAATTGGAAGTCCTTTTGTCACTAAGGATCTAAAACTCAAGACCAAGGAATTTGAATTGGATTTGAATGTGTATTGAACCCAGATTGTATCATTTACCATCTCTGTGACTTTGAGCAAGGCTCTTCACTTTCCTTTTTTTTAATTATTAAATTGATTTGTTTATTTACTTTTAGTTTACCAGATTCAGTTCCACAATCCATTGAGTTTCAGCCCCGATAAATTTTGAGGTTTTTTTTTTCTTCCTCTTTTTCTATACACATCTCATAAAATCCCTGTGAGGTAGGAAAATCTTGAAATCCTGAGATGGCACCATTACAACCAAATTTCCAGACAACTTCGAGAGAAGTTTTTAATTTTTTGTGTATTCTGATTCCATTTTATTAGCTACCATTTGGAACTCAGTAAAGTCACATCAGGATAACACTTACAAAATAATTCATTTTAATTTGTGCCTAAGCAAACCCTAGGAAATTGTGTGTTAACTAATCCATTCATCATTATTTTGATACCTTTATATATCTGTGAGTTTGTTAATGGAAGAGACCTACCTAATTATAAAGAGCAATCTACAGCTTCTCATCATGCCTTTGACCTCAATTAAAATCTCCAGATTCTGGGGACTCTACTTTAGATCTCTAAATTTTACCATTATAACAATAATACATGGGCCCCCCCAGCAGAGGCACCTTGTGGTTCATGAGATGGAACACTGTCTTTGGAATCAATCGATAAAGATTTACTAAATGCCTACCAAATGCCAGGAATTAATAAATGCTGGGGATACAAAATGAAGCAAAAGATAGTCCCTGCCCTTAAGCAACTTACAGTCTAGTGGGGGAGACAACATGCAAACACATGTACATATAGAAACCTATATTATACATGTGAAGAAAGCTATACACAGTATAAATAGGAAATAATTAATAGAGGTAAAGCCCTAGGATTAAGAGGGGTTGGAGAAGGCTTCCAGTAAAAGATGGGATTTTAGTTGGGGACTTAAAGGGAAGCAGGAAAACCTGAGTCCAAATCTGGCTTCAAACACTTACTGGCTATATGAGTCTGGGCAAGTGTTAAGCTCTGATTGCTTCTGTTTCCTTGACTACAAAATAGGAGTGATAAGAGCACTTACCACTTGGGTAGTTTTAAAGATCAAATGATATCATATTTGTAAGAGTGCTTAGCACACTGCATGGAATATAGTAGGTACTCTTGTTCCCTTCTCTTCTCATCATTTATCCCTCACTCTAGCTCCATGACTACTTCCCTCTTTGTTTATGTATTTCTTTGATGATGTTTTATCCTGATTCTTCTGTTATGTTCTTCTCACTTGATATTTATTTGTTTAAATTTTGTTAATGGTACCTTTTTTTACATCACTTTCATTTCCAAAACTTTACTCTCTTTCTCCGTTAATCAGGAAAGAGAGAAAGAGGGAGGGAGGGAAGGGAAGGAGGAAGAGAAGGAGAAAGAGAAACAGAAAGAAACACACAGAGAGATGTAGAGACAGAGAGATAGAAAAAGAGAGAGTCAGGGAGAGAAAGAGAGATACATAGAGAAGTTCAGGAAAACTAAGCAAAAGTGTACGGTATATAGAATATCTATGACCATAGTCCCTGACTTCTCCTAAGAGGTGTGATGGAGCCAGCTTAAACAGGTTTGCAAGAGGAAATTGTTAAATTGTTAATTTTTTTTCAGTGTGTATATTAACAACTCTGAAATTATCAGATTTACAAATTCAAGTTTTGTTTTTTTTCTCCTCCTTCCAGAGAGCCAGTTGTTAAAAATTTACTATCATATCACTGGAAGGTTTGTACATTTTCCAACCATTTCTTTAAGTTCAACCTTGGTCAATAAAATTATAAAATTACACAGCCTTTGGTCTTGTTTATTTGTTGTTCTTTTCAATTACATTGTAGTTTTGTGTCTTTTTTTCTGGTTCATTTTACTTCACTGTGCGTAGGTGAATGTATCTCTTTCCATGCTTCTCTGAATTCTTAATCATCATGTCCTATAACATAAGAATATTTCATTATGTTGATGTACCAAATTATCATAATGTCACATGATCATAGATTTAGCACTTAAAGGAAACTTAGAAGTCATCAAATCTATCCCCCTTGTTGTACAGATGAGGAAATTGAGGAATAGATAGATATAGATATGTATGTATGTATATCCACATATATATGCATGCATATATTGTTTGTATGACTGTTCTTTTTGTCTTTTACCCCCTTGTGGTATACAGGTGTATGTTCAGTGGTGGACACCCTTGGTTTCTTCCTTTTCATATTCTCGTATTGATCCAATAAAGTTATCTCTCATTCATGGAATTTTAAGTGATTTTAACATGTGCATGGAAGACAACTTGGAGGAGACACTCTTTAAGGTGGAATTTTGTTCTAATCAATTAAATGCTTTTTTATTGTCAGTAAATGCAAGCATAGGATGTAGAAGAAAAAGTGCTGACTCTACAATCTGGTGATTTATGACATTTATTATCTGATCTAGGACAAATCACTTAACCTAAGTGGCCCAGTGCAGAGTGTTTTAGACTTTTAGTCAGGAATACCTGAGTTTAAACCCAGCCTCAAAAATTTGCCAACTACGTAACTCTTGGCAAGTCATTTAACTTCTCTGTATTTTAGTTCCCTCACCTGCAAAGCAGAGAAAAATAGTACCTATCTTCTGGGGTTGTTTTGAGGAAAAAACAAGATAGTAATGTAAAGTGCTTTGTAAAACTTAAAGTGATATATAAATATTGCTCTTGTTATCATTATTATTTAACCTCTCTAGACTTCAATTAATTCATTTCTAACATAAGGAGTTTAGATTAGATGACATCTGAGAATTCTAGTCCTATGTAATTTGCAAAAGTGTCCTTGTTCCTATTCAAGTATGACTTTATTAAAAAGACTTTGATAGCTATGCAGAATATTTTCATAAAAACTTATAGGGATGGAAAAGTAAGAATATGGTTTGGTAATCATAGAGATATTTAGTTGTCCTTACTTGAGTAATAGAGAAATAGATGACAGAAAGAGATAGATAGATAGATGAATAGATGGATAAATAAGTACATAAGGCATTTTTAAAGCACTTACTACGTATCAAGCATTATGCTATGTGCTGAGGATAAAAATACAGGCAAAAATCTCCCATTCCATCCCTGAAGGTATCTTCATGTTAATAAAGCTGCTGACAAGGGGATGGAGAAGTTCAGAGGGCAGTTTGTGGAGCCAGGAATGATACTAATCAGGTTTTTATCAGACATTCCATATCCTACCTTCATATGTGATGCCTCAATGCCCTTAAATGTTGTATTGTTCCCAAGAAGAATCCTCCATTTTCACTAGGGACAGTCCTGTCTTTTTCCTTCAGCTTTTAGTACCACTTCTGTTCCACGTGCAGCAACTTGGCAACTGAAATGTGATTAGCGTAAATATCATAATCGTTATCACTTTCAATATCACTATCATAACGGCAAAAGAAAAGATATCGCTGTAGAAATTTTTATCGATCTTTCCAGTTTTGTCTTTATTGTTGATTTGACCTAATTGAATATTTCTCAAGGCTTTCTTTTTTCTTTTCTCCACTGCTTAATGACACTTTATGAGTGGATATCATTAATAATACCCCACCATTATATAAGATTTTATAAATGAGTTTAAATTCTAAACTGGTTTTGCCATTGGCTGTCACATCTCTCTCTAAGTCATATAGATCAAGTGTTTGCTTGGCTAAGAAGCGGACTGTTCTGATCCTCTCATTATGTGGATTGACTTCTGTCAATCAAAATTTCTTAGGAAATATTGATAGTTGGTGCTGACTTCTATTCTTTAATTTAGTTCTAATTTTTAATTTAATTTAAATCTTTAATCTAGTTCTTCTATTCTTTAATCTAGTTCTCATTTTTGATCATCACCACTGTCTTTAAATAAGTTAGATTGGGTTTGTCTTAATTGCACACCATATTTATTCTCCAAATATTTATTGATCCTTCTAATTTATTATTGCTTTGAAACTTTTCTAACAAGGTAGTGACCTAATTAGGCACAGACAACTGATTCAGAAATGAGCCTCAATCAACAATCAGTTCTTTTCTATTAAAATAAAATATAGTTCACTTGGCATATGTGTCCAATGTTGTTTAATATTTTCCTTGTTCAGAGCTTCTGGATTCTTTTATTGAAAAAAACATTTATGCCATATAGAAAGGAAGCTTATTGTAATGTGCCCACTTTTGCCATCTTTCATTTTTTCCTTTTGAATCATATTCTCCAAAATATTTTTCATTATTATCTTCTGGGACTAGTTTTGCATTGTAGCAACTGAATATTAATATATATCATTGATTTAATGTTGTGGGTCCTACAGAGTTCTTCATGGAACTCACAGAATTTCTTTATCTCCTTACTTTAAAAAATGGACATTATAAGTACATCATAAGTGCTACATGAGCAAGTGACCATGAAGTGATGTTTTTATTGTCTTTGACAACACGATAAAAACAATGTTTTTTGATCCTTTATCTGCTTTCCTGAGGAAGCCAAGTGAGGCAGTCTTCCACGTTGCTTCTTCTTCCTTCCTTCCTTCCTTCTTTCCTTCCTTCCTTCCCTCCTTCCTTCCTTTCCTCCTTCTTTCCTTCCTTCCTTCTCTCCTTCCTTCCTCTCTTCCTTCCTTCCTTCCTTCCCTTCATTCTTTCTTTTTAAATTTTATTTTAATTAATTGATTTGTTTATTTACTTTTAGTTTACAGGATTCAGTTCCAGAATCCCTTGAGTTTCAAATTTTTTTCCCTCTCTCTCCCCACCCCCCCTCCGGTGACATGTAATCAAGTATAGGATCTGCAAATGCTTTCACATTGAACATTAGTCTGGTAGTATAGAAAGGTTGTAACCAATGGAGTGAACAATGGGAAAAAAGAAACAAAACCCAACATGGAAAAGAACGGTAAGCATATGAAAAAATGCTCTAAATCACGACTGATTTGAGAAATGCAAATCAAAACAACTTTGAGGCACCGCGACTCACCAATCAGATTGACTAAGATGACAAAACAGGAAAATGACAAATGCTGGAGAGGATGTGGAAAAATTGGAACACTAATGCATTGTTGGTGGAGCTGTGAACTGATACAACCATTCTGGAGAGCAATCTGGAACTATGCCCAAAGGGCTATAAATAATTGCCTATCATTTGACCCAGTAATACCACTTCTGGGGTTGTATACCAAAGAGACATAGAAGTTGGAGGATGACCTATATGTACAAAAATATTTATTGCAGCTCTCTTTGTGGGGGCAAACAACTGGAAATTAAAGAAATGCCCACCAATTGGGGAATGGCTAAACAAGTTGTGGTATTTGAATGTAATGGAATACTATTGTGCTATAATAAATGGGGAGGAGATGGACTTCATATTTACCTGGAGAAGCTTACACGAACTGATGCTAAGTGAGAAGAGCAGAGCCAGGAAAAATTCGTACACAATCACAGACGCATTGTATGTGTGACTACCAACCTTGATAAACTGGACTCTTCTCAGCAATGTACAGTTATAAGACAACTTTACAAAAATCAGGATGGAAGGAGATACCTACATTCAGAGAAAGATCTAGAAAGAACAGAGTTTAAATGGAGACTGAAGCAATCTACATGCTATCATTCTTTTCCATGTTTGGTTTTGTTTGTTTCTTTCTTTTTGTTTCATTTGTAGGCAGAATGTCAGGAATGACTCAGGTCCTCTGGCTAACTGCAAGGTCATATGAAAAAGATCTATATTTGGAATATCAATAGTTAAGTTAAAGCAGCTAGATGACTTAATGGATAGAGCACTGGGTCTGGAATCAGGAAGACCTGAATTCAAATATAGCCTTGACATTCATTAGCTGTCACCCTAGATAAGTCACTTAACCTCTTTGTCTTAATCTACTGTAGAAGGAAATGACAAACCACTCCAGTACTTTTGCCAAGAAAACCCTAAGCAAGATCATGAAATGTCAGACACAAATGAATGACTGAACAATGATGTTTATAAACAGCTTATTAAAAAAAAAATTCTTAAAAGTCTCTTCCACTTTTCTGCCACATCACTGAAGAATTGGGAATACACTTCAGAGGTCTATGGGACATTAAAAAAAAATTGCTCACATTTAATTTAAGGTACAACATAAAAGTCAGTCCCGCTGGTGACTGTCCTACTGGTATTGTAACTGCCCCACAGAATATTAAACAGATTTAAATAGGTCTTTCTGCATCACCAAAACACTGGGACAAAAATAAATATGATTAGGTTGTGCAATGTGAAATATAGACATTTATTCTTTGTTTCCTAGATTATGTAAAGGAATAAAATAGGAAATTAAAGAAATATGGAATCTAATTCTCTACCATTGCCAGGCTGAAAAAAAAACCTGTAATTTTTGCTTATGCAAATTAAAGTAGTAATCTGCATCTGAAGAGTGATCTCTGTATTTTTAAACACACCACTGAGTATTGTAGATGGTACTCATGAAAAAAATAAAATCTGAATAGCATTTATCATCTGATAGAGTATTTGTAATTTTCTGAAAGTTAGTTACATTCATTTGCACTAATCATAACTACTGTGATTTGTGTATACAGGAGTCATGATTTATTTAGAAGGAAATTAATTTGAAATGAATGGACTTGAATTTATGTGAAATATACTCTTTAAATGAATAATTAAAACAACTTGTTTTTAGTATAGGATTTTATTTTTCTAATTATATGTAAAGACAAATCTTAACATTTATTTAAAAAAATTGTTCCAAAATTTTCTCCGTCTCTCACTTCCTCCATCTCTAAGATGGTAAGCAGTTTGATGTGTTGTTATATAATATGCTGTAATGTAAAACACATTTCCATATTAGTCATATTGTGAAATGAGAAATGAAAAAAAATAACACCAAAAATGAAGAAAGCGAAAATAGTATGCTTCAATTTGCATTCAGACTATATCAGTTCTTTCTCTGGATGTGAAAACCATTTTTCTCATGAGAACTTTGGGATTGTCTTGAATCATTGTATTGCTGACAAAAACTGAATGATTCATAATTGATCATAGAATTTTGCTGTTACTGTGTATAGTGTTCTTCTGGTTCTGCTTCCTTCAGTTTGCATCAGTTCATGTAAGTATTTTCAGATTTTTCAGATATCTTTCTGCCCAACATATTTTTTTATTGTCATGCATTTATCCTTTCATTTGTATAATTGTATAGGCTGCTTAATCATTACCCCTCCTTTGGGAACCTTCTGGGATCATGTGGGAAGAGCTTTCAGTAGAATATCATAACTAGATTGAGAGTATTAAGGTTATGAATTGATATGCAGGTTTTGTTGCTTGCTCCTTAATTTCCCAGTTAATCAGTTGTGTGGAGATAATTTCCATACTCTCTAGACTTCCAGAACTGAATACACTATAAACACAGAATTACAGAATCATAAAGAATAACAGTGTGAGTCATAAGTGGCCTAATCAGCTCCTAGAACAACCCATCCACCCTGAATTTCAAAGAACAAAAGGAGAGCCCAGGAAGTCAGAAAGTAAAGCTTGGACCAAAGTGAGTTCTGTGTAGTAGTGAGTGATAAAAAGCATTGATTCATAGGGAAGATAGGTACTGGGGTTCAAATATATCAGGAATAAAAATTTGAACATTGGATAAAAGATCTGAACTTTCTGGAGGTCCAAATAGGAGGAACAAAATCTTTCCGGTAGCTGTTCAAACTTAGTCTTTTATCTAGATATGTTTGTCCACTGGCCAGGAAGGGATTAGGAGTCAGGTGCTTTCCTGCAGGCTGCTTTTATTTTCTCTAAAGTGACATATAAGCTGGTTTCAGAGTCATTAAGTTAAATAATTATTTAATACTTAAACTGCATATAGGCAATGAGAGCCAAAAAGACTGGAGATGGAATCCATAATTTTCAAAATCACATCCCTATTTCTCAGCTGGTTGCATTACTCTGGGAAATCTCTTACTTTTCCACCATGTCCCAGGATGCTTATTATTGGGAAAACCTCATCAACCTGTGAGATCCAATTGGGCTTGGTACTCTAGCTCATCATGACCCTATGTACCTGCAACTAGAGGAGTGGAGCCATGAACTTCAAAACCTCCCTTTAAGGAGGAAGTTCTGCTCAGAATCTCTCATTTCTCATCTGGCTGTACTTCTCTGCAATGTCTCTGATTTCTCCACCATTCTCCTGAGTTGGGTATCTTCACCTGCCCTCCTACCCCTGCTTTCAATTTCTTATTGTGTGCGGTCTTCCCTTACCATATTTTAAGCTCCCTGGATGGCAGAGATTGCTTTTCTTTTTTAATGCTTGTGTCCCTAACCCTTAGCACCATGCCCAGCACAAAGCAGCTGGTTAAATAAATGTGTATTGGCAATTTATTGACTATTTTAAAAGGAAAGGGAATTTTTGGTGGAGAAGAGGACTACATAGAACACAATTCTATTTTGTGGAATAATATAACTCAATAATGTTTGTTGCATGTGATGCAATATTGGATTTAGTGTTCTCAAGCAGAGTTAGCAAATTTCAATTTTCTCTTTGCATGGGAATAGTAGGGAGTGCAGTGGATTTTGTTTTGGAGTCCATAAATGTGACATAAACTATGATTCTTATATGAGTATGTAGGAGGGAAATTTAATTTCTTGTAGAAATAACCAAAGAACTTATGCAACTAGGGAAGTGAGTGGGTCTTGTAAGGTGCTGGAGCCACAAAGGGTAATCTTTGAGGAGAATTGTAATTTTGGCTGGAACAAAGAGTGTGGGAAGGCAAAAATGTGAAGAAAGGCTGAGAAATTAAAGTAACACATCATCTATAATGATACAGCAAACAGTTCACATCTATTTAGCATTTATTAATACAGAATTAAGAAAATCAAATAGAGCTAATGAATATGTTTAAAAGCAATAACTGTAAAAATGTCAAGTGCTGAGTTATTCTCATGCTCATTTTAGTTTAGGGAAAAAAAAGTTAATGTATTGTCAAATGAGGGCATTTGAGTTTATCTGTCTAAGCAAGGAGAACAAGGTGAATGGTGTTTTTAGTGTGATAGATAGATACTGATTTGTGCCAGGCAATAGGTGAAAGAACATTTAGGGATCACTATGAAAAGGGTGAGAGTTTTTAGGAAGGTTTCTTTATAAATCATGTAAATGTAATCCCATAATCAAAAGCATATTTACATTTTTTCCTTTTGCAAAGTTATTTGAGAAATCAGGTATTGGAGAGCATTGTAAAACACAAGACTATGCCATTACTAAATGGAAAAATGATCTCAACAATCATCAGTGATAATACCTGATGTGGGCATCAAGAATACTTCCCCGTTGTGAGCTGGTATTTTGGCAATGAAAAAATACAGTACTAATGGTCATGCCAGGTTTTCAATATAGAAAAAAAAACAATTGAACATCTGGTGTTTTATTTTGCAAGTTTGAATTTTTAAATGACATTTAGATATTATTTTAAAAAGTAAAGGTGATACATTTTAGTTCATTTAGCTTGCTTAATAAAAATAATGTTCTTCATGATGAAGTATCCGATGTTTGCCTTTAGAAAAAATAAAATAATATTCCCTGTGTATAGGGGTAGATAGATTACTTTTAATTTTGTGGGAAAGCCCATTTTACCATCATAGTATTAAAAGAGAAGTTTGAGATGAAAGGGTACTTTCCACTGCTTTATTATAAGATGTGGCCAATTTATTAAAGACATAAAATCAGAGATTTAGATCTGTAAGGGATGTAAAATGTCTGTATTGTAATGTAATGTGAAGGCAATATTCACAGCATTGACAGCAACTATGAAAGTGCAGGCATAGTTCTGAATCATGAAATATAACAGACTCTCCATATAGAAGACAGAAGCAAAACATTTATTCGGACACCAGAAAACTGAATCCCAATACCAGAAAGCCAAATCCCAACAACAGAAGACTGAATCCATCATAGCAACAAAGAAGTTAATACATCTTATCACTGCAGGAAGCAACACCATCCCAAAGCCTTCCCTGTGCTTGGGCCTTCACACAAATAAGCATTCACAATCTTAGATGTCTGCTTGCCTGCATCCTCTCTTTCCCTCCATACTAACTGCTGTAACTCATTTCCTGCTCCACCTGTTCAGCAAACTCCCCCTATCAAGGCTCCATGTCATTGCATTTGTCCTATTAAGGGGCAAGGAAGATCTTCAAATTCCCGTTACCGTTATAATATCACACAGACCAACCTCACTTATTTTCTAGATGTCGGAATGGAGACCATGAGATATTAAACCCAAGGTCACATCTTGTGGCCAATGGCAGAACAATATTTGTAGCCTTGTCCTGTAAATCCAAATATAAGACTCTACTGAACCATGCAAATTTAGTTCTATTAATTGCAACAACCAGAAGGTTGTGGAATAAAGACTGTGTCTATGATATCACCTATATAAGGAACACCTGGATGAGGAAACTCCCTCTCTCAATCCAAGTTAACACCTTCCCTTTCATTTACAGTTTTAGAAATTTGCCTGTGGGTCATGGAGAAGGTGAGTGACTTGCTAAGGGCTTTAAATTTAGCTCTGTACATAAGGCAAAAAGCAGCATCTAAAATTGTCTCATTAATTTGAGATTCAGTTACTGTGCATTGTGGTAGATGCAATTCAAATTCCTGGAGTGAGGTTTGTCTAAACAGAAGGCTAGTGGTAAACTCTATGGATATCAAAGAAAACTGAAAAGTAATGGTTACAGAAGAATGAAGTTACAAGATAAAAAAGCACTCAATCGCTAGGTAAAATGCAAATTGTTTTCAAGTGTTTCTGAGTCCTTCAACATTTTCACTAAATTTTACATATAGCAATTTAGAGCACCCAGAATTATATGAATCAGGGGCAGATTGTTGCTAAATATTAAGTGATAAATGTAAACAATTTATAGTGTGTAATTGGTAACAAAATATCAAATTCACACATGATTATTCAACCATCCCAAGTTTGCTATACTGAAGACTTCTAATGAAGTCATAGAAGATTTTGAATTTTGAATATTGAAACTGCTTCCTTTCCACTTTCCAATGGTTTCTCCCCTGGTTCCTTCCAAGAATGTTGACGAGTAAGCATTCTACTGCAGTGTTTTTTCACTCGTTATATTTTCTATTCTTTACTGTGGACAAACCTCTTAGGGAATTTCCCTTAAATGTTTGGACGAAATCTGTGTGGAATAGGATCCAGGGCCAATATTTTAAGCTTTCTCAGAAACATTAAAGTGTGAATTTCCAATCTCACTTTGGGGATTGCCTTCCTTCCTCATTAAGATTTGGATGCAGAAATGCTTTATCTAAAAACCCTTAAGCAGATACTCGCTTAAGGTTCTAAATATCTCAAATACATACACAAATTTTCACTGCTATTTTTTGCATTTCTTTTTTTAACCCCTCAGTTATTACTTTCTCCCTACAAATTGGTATTTGATCCTAATTCTTTCTCCTAGATACAGTTTTGACAGCCAAAGTTATCTGTGATCTGTATGTTTGCTTCATTTTGTTGGTCTTACCTATTGTGTGAGCTCCTAGTGATGCAGTACTGTATTTTTGTGACCCATTTTTATAACATCTGGTGCTGTGGCTGGCCTACAGTATTACATTTTTTAAAAAAATTAGCTTTTGTTTATTTTTAGTTTAAATCATTCATTTCCATAAGATTTTGCATTACAAATTTTCTTCCTGTATTTCCCCTACTCACCACCCCAAAACAGGGATCCCACTGTATGCTCCCTCCCTCAATCTGCTCTCTCCTATATCCTCCCCCATCACCCCTCTGACTTTATGGTGGGGCAAGAAGGATCTCCACACCCCAGTACTTGTATATCTTATTTCTCAGTTGCATGCAAATAATAATGATAATAATAATAATAATAATAATAATAATTATTATTATTATTATTATTGTATATGTGTTTTATATATATATAAAACATTTTATTTTAAAACTTTAAATTCTAGATTCTTTCCCTTCCTTCCTTGTCCCCTGCCACCACTAAGAAGACAAGCAATTCAATATAGGCCATATATGTGTAGTTACACAACACATCTCCACAATAGACATGTTGTGAAAGACTGACTATATTTCCCTCCATCCTATCCCATCTCCCACTTGTTCTATTCTCTACTTTGTCCCTGTCTCTTTACAAAAGTATGTGCTTCTAACAACCCTCCCCC
>CM053580.1:260426181-260453097 GCA_028627135.1 Pseudochirops cupreus | reverse complement strand
GGAGGCCTTTCGCGGGACTGCTTATCTCCCCCTTTCACAATTCCCACTAGCAGCTGCTGCTAATCTGCTCACCTGAGAGGCTCCTCCACTCCTCCGGCCCAGTCGCCCCCGGGGCACAGCCGGGGCTTCAGGGCAGGCTGGTTTCGGTTCGCAGTGCTGATATGGTTCCTCATAGCTGAGCTGACTTTAGTGGGGAGTATCTTTGTATGCGTTTTGGAGTTCTAGGATTGGCTTAGAGTCCTGTTTTATGGGTATTTTGGGGTGGCTATGTGAGAGCTGCGATATGTTGCTGCTGCTACGCCGCCATCTTGGCTCCGCCCCCCTGGCCTAATTCTTTTGAGTGAGTATAGATTTCATTCACATGACCACAAAGTAATGTAATGGAGAGATTACTGGACTTGGAGTCAGGCAGAGCTGAGTTCAAATCTTACTCCTTTAGCACTGTCACTGTGGGCAAGTCACTTAATCACTCTCTAAGCCTTAGTCTGTTCATCTGGGTGCTGAAGAGTGGGAGGAGGGGGGTGCAGGCGGGGGTGGAATAAGGAGTTGGCAGTTATCTAGGCGGCAGAGTGTTCACTTTGTGGCAGGAGAGAGAGAAAAGGTGCGCCCTGGCCAGCCCCAGCCGCCCTGGCCAGCCCCAGCGACTCATTTCTTTAGAAATAAAAGAAAAAGGAAAGTGTTTATGGGCACTCTGGTTTGTAATAGTACCATGTCTAAAGTATAATTTGTATTCAGTTTTTGAGTCTAAAGTGTCCTGAGTAGAGGCACTCAGCTTGAGTAATTAACGCATGGATACTTCATAGTTGAGAGGAATAAATAGGATCATATATAATGTATGACATATCGATAAAATATAACATAATTATAAGCTGTTACTATTATTATTGTAGGCCTGAGAAGGATTTCAGAAATAATTTAGTTAAAATACCTCTTTGTGTAGATGGTAAACGAAGGCCTAGAAATATTTCAACTTGTCCAAAATCATACAACAAATGAATAACAGAGCCAGGATTGGGGTCCAAGCATCTCAGATACTTATCTAGCTACTTTCCCAGCATAGGCCCCTATCTCATTTAATGTATAAGAACTGATTTATTTATACTGTGTTATGGAAATGCTTGTTTTATTCTAGAACTAAAACAAAAAGATTTTATTTGGGTATGATTTCTTCCAGAGATTACTACAAATTTCCACTTTTAGAATATATATACATATTATACTTAAGGGGCCCTAATACAGATATCCTAATATTAGCATAAATGATTTTAAAGAAACAGAAAGAATACTAGTAGTATTCTTTATTATTGAAAGGCAGGAACAAAACCTACAACAGGCATTCATAATAAAAACTCTGATTTCCTAAGATCATAGAAAAGACCTTAGAGGTCATCAAACCCTTCACTTTAAAAATTAGAAATTGAAAACTGGAGAGATAAATGGATTTTTCTTATTTTGCACATGTACTAAATACCTGAACTAGGCTTGGTATCCACATTTTCTGCCTCCAAATTTATACTTCTTTTTCTATAGTCATTTCGGCTTTAAGAGAAATGGAAGATTATATTAAATTTTGGATGGGCAAGAAAAATGAAGGTAAAGATCTTGTCTTAATTATTATATGGTATGAAACATCCAGATGAGCTCTCAGTAAGACCACATTATTTCATTTATAGTTTGTTTTTTGGCCTATTTACTATATGTAGAAAATAAATAAAAGTTTCAAGGATATTGCTATAACCTGATTAGTGTGGATAATGAATCCTATGAAATGGTCACATTATTTGCACAATTTAAAGTTATAATTACATAATATGTAGTCATTGGTTCCAGCCTAATGGAAACATTGAGTGTAAATTAGAATATTTCAGCTACTTCACAGGATTGATTATTCACACTAATCAGGACCTAGCTATACATCAGGTGATAGGACTTTTTAAAGACATAGCATATATGCCCAAAGGGCTATAAAAATGTGCATACCCTTTGACCCAGAAATACCACTTCTAGACCTGTATCAGAAAGAGATCATAAATATTGGAAAAGGACCCACATGTACAAATATATTTATAGCAACTCTTTTTGTGGTGGCCAAGAGCTGGAAATTGAGGGGGATGTCCATCATTTGGGGAATGGCTGAACAAGTTGTGGGATATGAATGTAATAGAATACTATTGTGCTATAAGAAATGATGAACAAGTGGACTTCAGAAAAAACCTGGAAAGACTTATATGAACTGATGCTGAGTAAAGTGAACAGAACCAGGAGAACATTGTACATAGTAACATCTACACTGCATAATGACTAACTTTGATAGACTTTGCCTTTCTCAGCAATGCAAGGACCTAAAACAATTCCAAAGGACTCATGATGGAAAATGCCATCCATATCCAGAGAAAGAACTATGGAGTCTGAATGCAGAGTGAAGCAAACTGTTTTCTTTCTTTTTTTTTTCCTTCTCATCGTTCCTCCCATTCATTCTAATTCTTCTATACAACATGGCTAATGAGAAAATATGTTTAATAGGAATGTATATGTAGAGCCTATATCAGATTGCATGCCATCTGGGGGAGAAGGGAGGAGAAGGAGAGGGAAAAAATTTAAAAGTTATGAAAGTGAATCTTGATACCTAAACTCAGAGAAAGATATAGAAAGACTATAGTTTAAATGGAGACTGAAGCAAAACTCGTTATCGTTCTCTTTCATGTTTGGTTTTGCTTTTTTTTTTTCTTTTCCCAGTGATCACTCATTGGTTACAACCCTTCTATATGACCAAACTATTGTACAATGTGAAAGTATTTGCAGATCCTATACATGATTGCATGCCACCATGGGGGGTGGGGGGGAAGGGAGGGGGGAAAATCTGAAACTTAAGTGATTGTGGAACTGAATCTTGTAAATTAAAAGTAAATGAGTAAATAAAAAAAATTTTAAAAAAAGTGAATCTTGAAACTAAAAATAAATAAACTTTTTAAAAAAAGACACAGTATAATCTGAGCCTTCAGGGATCATAATGAAAATGTAAGAAGAATTTGGAGGACCAAAGGTCATAGGGATTTGGTGAAATAATGGGTATACACACACACACACACACACACACACACACACACACACACATTTTTCTGATATCATTGGATTTCCCTGAACTTTGGCCTTGAAGAGACTTCGGTCCAGGGCTTCTGCATACACAGAGGGAGAAATAGTGAAGAATGAAGGATCAGCTGTCCTGCGACTATACTTGTTCTGTTATGTGGTAAAGGTGTTCCACACAAGGTGCTGTTAATACAGAAAAACAAAGGCAAGAACATGGAGAACAAACATGAGGTGCTAACCAGACCAGTAGTGTGTTAGAAAAAAACATGAAGGCAACAGAGAGTGACTGAATCCAAGAATTCAGTTGTAGTTGAATCAGGCATGATTAGCTGCTATGTTTAGGGAGAGTATAACTGAGTCCAACAAGTTGACAAAATCATTCTGTCCTGCTGCCTTAGGAGAGAAATCAGGGTAGTTGCCACCCAGGTAATAAACCTCATTTCCTTTTCCTTCTGTTCCACTTAAACAGGCAAGGAGAAAGCATGAGGAAGTAACTGAAAAGTCAGTCCCAGCTGTGACATTTCTGCAACCAGCTACTGGAAGCACTGTTTTGTTTTTTTAAATTTTTTAATGTATAATTGTGATTTTTTGTTATTCCTTGACTCTCAATATATCACATGACCATTAACAGTGAATTTTTGAATCCTGTCTGCTTATGGGGCTCATCTTTGAGGGGGAAAGGGAAAACATTGGTTGAGGACTAGGACTAAGCAAATGTGGTGTTAGCAAGGAGAATGTTGTAAATGTGGGCAGACTTTCCACATGGATGGTGGAACCAAAGCCTTTATTCAAGTACCAGAAAACTGAGTCCCAGAACCAGAAAGCCAAAGTCATTATACATGATTAGTGCAGTGAACACCCACATTCCCAAGCCTTCACAACAGAACAGGCTCCCTCAAGCAGGGATCCTCCTATCTCATTCACAGTAGCCCCTCAGCCTGGTTATTGGAAGTTCTCAGCAGAAATTCTCAAAGGAAAAGTCTCAGCAGAAGAAAGGTCTCTGCAGAAGCTCCAGCCTCCAGATGCTTACCCCAGGAAATTCTGCCATTCCTAGCTGGGGCTTTTCCTTATATACACTTTAGCTCCTCCCTATTCTGCTAATTCCTGTTACATCAGCAACTTCCTCCCAGGGTGTGGTAACTATTTCTGTGTTAGATAGCTTAAACAAGGTGTTAACTTGAAAACAAGATGCTAAGTACCTGCTTACTTGCCAATACAAAGGAGCATAGAAGATCTTCAGATTCCATTAACCTTATACCAAGAGAACATATTATACCCTAACAGCTACATTATTTTTGGAACAGCTTTGAATGAATAAGTTTCTTTTTACTATTATAAATGCCAAAAATGCCAAAATTAACCATAAAGGACACATAGAGAAAGATACTATCTATATCCAGAGAAAGAACTGATAAATAGAATTATGAATGGAATAATTTGATGTTCACACATTTATTTGTGTCTAACTGTAGCTATCTCTGTGGAGGAAAGGGAAGAAAAAAGAAATTTACATGATAATTTTGTACATTCAAAAGGAATAGCAGGTACATAGTAGAGTTATACTTTCATATGCACTCATCTTTTTTTTTATTATCTTATGTTTTGGAAATGCTTAATTTAGTCCATAATTTAAAAACAAAATTAAAAAAAGAGACATAAGGGGAAATGGTAGTCAAGTTTTTGGTGGTATTGGTTTGACTTGCCTGGCATATCCTGCATCCTATATCCTATTTAAACCATGTTACTATTTCAAGTAGGATGGCTTGCCAGTATGTGATAATTGGTTGGCAGTTTGTGGGGATGGCTAGCCCCCCTTCCAGAGGAGTTACATTCCTGGTGATTATTGGCTGTGAGGCCTGAGCTAGGAGCAGGAATGGTGATATGGACAGTGCTAACACCCTGAGGACTTTTGTGCCTACCTGACATTTATTAGCAGTTGATCTGTAGTTGTTGGTGGTGAGAAGGAAAGTGGTCCATTCTTCATTAGGATTTCTCTCCACAATAATGGCAGTCAGAGCTGGGCTAAAAATAGGATCAGTAGTCTGGGTAGGTATTCCACAACTGGGAAATGATTGTTTTTTTCTTCATGTTCCTTTTTGAAAATGCCAGTAACTATGGGGAGAAAACACATTAATCTATTAATTTTGTATTTGAAACCAGGTGGGCAGGGAGGTGGCACAGCGGAAACATATGGAGCCTGGAGTCAGAAAGACTTGAGTTCAAATCTGTCTCAGATACTTACTAGCTCTGTGTCCCTATGCAAGTTAATTAACATCTATTTGCCTCAGTTTCCTCATCTATAAAATGGATATGACAACACCTACATCCAAGAGTTGAGGGTCAAATGAGAAAATAATTGTAAATTACTTAGCATATAATAATTGCTATGTAAATGTGTCCTATTATTATTTATTATTATTTTCAGAGATTAGTTCAAACCTAGAGCCTGAAGGATTAAGACATTATATGGTTGAATTGGAATTACTTGGGATCAGGATTTGGGATCTGCCTGATGATGGCTAGATGAAATCTCATCTCAAGCACTGACTCAGGGGAATGCAGGTGTGAGGCTGCTCAAAGGCTAAATGACCTTGCCCTTTGCTAAAGACAAAAAATCTCTCCACTTTGAAGTTTTGCCCAGGGCTGGCCTGAGCATTTACTCTGCTTTGATTGATTCTGATTTTCTGTAGTCTTAGTATCTAAGTCCCTAAACCCTATCAATTCTGATTTTTACTACAATGCACTACTATAGTGTATTTTTTTCTGATTGTACATAGCCTGCTATTTGGGAGGAAAATCAAGACATTTATTTTTTTTGAAGAAGTGTAGCTATAAAATTGTTAAGAGATAACTCCAAATACTCAATTTGGGTAGCTCACACATCACCACAAGCTCACAGTGTGTTGTTATTTTAATGGAAGATGTTTTGAAGAATTCTCTCACTTTTTGCTACTCTTCCCTAACATCCTGTCTTTTAGTTGGTTGATAATTGTTTTCCTGCTGGTTAAAGTAGTTTGTGTCAGCACTTTATTTCTAATGATTTGCTCTGCCAAAGCCCAAAAGTATCCAACCTACTGTGTACAGGAAGAAAATGGATAATAAAGCAGTTTAATTAATGGGAACAGTACAAAATCCTAACTGCTTGGTGGATTCCAGTTAAAAATCAATCATTGGATTTTAATTCTCTGATGAATGTAAAGCAATATGGAATGAAATACCACTAAAGGCACTTACATATGGAGGTCCAAACTGATGGGAAGCCTTTTGATTTATTATACAACAGATAAGATCTGCATGATACAGTATCCTGATGGTTTATGAGCCTATGAAAATCTTATAATGAAGGTTATTCCTGAACTCATAAAATTTCATATTCCTGCCTGTACTCCATCATCAAACTGTAGCAGGAGATTTGGATTGATAAACATATTAATTATAAAAATAAACCTTCCATTTATTTCTGATGAGATTTTTTTTTTTAGTTGAAAGTTACACTATGGAAGATGAAACTCTGCCACCATACTTCATAGCAATAGTAATAACAGATGCCATTTATATACTATTTTATGTACATTGGCATTTTGCAAACTCTAAAGTGCTATATAAATGTGGATAATAATCATGATGATGATGGTAACAGTAACAATTCCTATAAATGTGATATTAACAATATACTGACATATCTGATTTTATTAATAATACTTAATATTAATGTAGCTATTATTATGTAATACATTTATATGCTATTAGAAATATTACTGCTATCATCATAACTATTATTTATAGGTCACTTTATAATTTTCAAAGTGTAAATTCACATAAAATTCTACATTTTTTTCAAAACAATCCCTTGAGGTCAGTATTGAAACTATGACCAAGTGATCTGCGTATTGAAGAAGCCAGGTATCAGAGAGGGGAAGTAACTCATTTAATCTAGCATTTTGTCTTTTATCTTTCATTTACTTCCTTTCCTTTTACTCTCTTCTTAACTCTCTACAGTCTGGCTTCCACTCTCATCATTTAACTGTGAAAGTGTCCTCTCTGAAGTTAACATTGTTTTCTTAATTGGCAAATCTATATAGCCTTTTCTCAATCTTCACCCTTTATGACCTTTCTGTTTCTTCTGACACCGGATATCACTCTCTTCTCCTTGACATTCTTTTCTAAAAGTTCATGACCCTGCTTTCTTCTGGTTCTCCTCCTATCTTTCTAATTGCCGTTGGATCTTTATTTAGGTAATGGCTGGGATATGTAGACACTTCCCAAGATTCTGTTCTGGGCCCATTTCTCCCCCTGTGTCATTTTAACCTTGTGATTTCATTAGCTCTCAAAGATTCAATTAGCATCTCTTTGAAGGTGTTCTCAGTCTTGTATAAGTAGCCCTAACCTCCAGTTTACCTTCTCCATCTGGTTTCTGGGCACCTAGAACTGTCCCATAGTCATCTTAAAGTCATCATGTTCAAAACCAAACTCATTTACTTTCCCCCCAAATTCTTCCTTGTTCCTTACTTCACTATGACTGCCTAGCGACCCATCATTCTCCCAGTCACCCAGGCTAACAATGTAGGTATCATTTTTGACCACTCATTTTCACACACAAAATATCTAATTAGGTATGAAGTTCTGATAATTCTACCTTCAAAATTTTTCTTATATAGACCCTCTTTTCTCCTTTGACACTGGACCACCCTAGCAAATAACCTTATTACATCAACCTGGACTATTGCAATAGCGTTATGGTTGATCTCCCAGCCTTAATTCTCTATTTCAGCCCTTCTTTATTCAGCTCTGAGATTGATCTTCCTAAAGTACCAATCTGTCCATATCACTCCTATATTCAATAAATTTCAGTGGTTCACTTTTAGGCCCATCAAATATAAAATCTCTTTAGCTCTTAAAGCCCTCTAGGCATTTTCACCAACTGTACCAAATGCCTGAAACTTTCTCCTTTCTCATTTTTGTTTCTTGGATTCCCTGACTTCCTTAAATTATAACCTAAAGTATAGGTTATAACCTAAAGTATAACCTAAAATTTTACTTTTTGCATGAAGTCTTCTTTCTCTCAAAGGTATCTTCTTTTTTTCATGTTTAGATCTCACATGTGCATCACTGTTTATATGTTGTTTTTCTCATTAGAATGTGAACTTCTTGAGAACAAGGACTGTTCCTCCCTCCGTTCTTTGAATCCCTAGTACTTGGCATGGTGCCTGGCATATAGTAGACAATAGATTCTAATCAATTTGAGTTTCATTTTTCAGAAGGAGGAGAAAATAATGAAAATATCATTCTGGAACTGATTTTCATAGGAAAAGAAACATGTGGGGAAGCAGAAATTACTGAAATCTTAAGAAAATCTAAGGAAGAAGTTGCTGTGTTATCTCAGAATTGATGATATATAAGGAGATTAACTTGGGTTCATGGTCTCTTCTGTCCTGTAGACTTTATCAGAGCTTATTTTAGTTGTGATGAAAAAAATGTCAGGTATTCTGGACAGAAATTTGAGTCATAATTCTCAAGTGATTCAAATGAGACTATAAATAGGGTGGTATATCAAAATATAGTTGTGACTATATATGTTGGTCCAGAAAGGTTTACCATTTGTTCTCCTCAAAACTTCTAGTGGAAGGGCCAATGACCTAAGGTTTATATATGCATATAGAGCTTACTGATAAATTAAGATTCTAAAAGGATATACATAAGAGGGGGAGTAAAGGGGACGTATGGAAGGGAAGAGAATAATAATTTATCAAGCCTTTACTACTTGGCAGACATTGTGTTAAGTGCTTTATAAATACTTCATTTGATCTTCAAAACAACCCTGAGAATTAGCTGCCATTATTATCCTCACTTTTCAGTTGAGAAAATTTAGCAAGACAAAAGTTAGGTGACTTCAGCATTTGTACCTGATAAGTATCTGAGGCTGATTTGAAGTCAGTTTTTCTTGTCTCCAGGCCTGGCACTCTATCCAGTGTGCCATCTTATTTTGAGGTAAAGATATTTGCCAAAAAGATGGTAAGGTTTAATATCCTTAATTAATAGTGACCATAAATCGAAGAAGTCAATGAGAAAATTTAGTTTCTTTTGATTCTCTGTAGTCTCCAAACTAATCTTATTATGGGAAGTGTCCAGGGTAAAGTTAGATGAAGGAAGAGTATACAATAATGCCCAAACAAGATTTCAGTAATAGGTCTGTTTTTCTCCCTTTATGACAGTTCTTAGACTGAAGCCTGAGGCTTTTTTTTAGGGCAGAAATATTTGTGGAGGGAACGGGAGTGAAAAAGTTTTGTTATACCCCCATCCAAATGTTGTCTCAATACAAAATGAGTTCAAAAAAGGAGGCCACCAATGCATTGACTTCCCTACAATTTTATCACCCCAGGCCCTGAAGCCTGGGCTCTTCCATACAGAATGAAATGACAACTGGAGAAATAAACCCATGGATGTCTAGAACACCCAGGCATAAATGTGCCTGATTGTACTGGGAAGTCTGGGATATATCATCTCTAGTGTTAACAAATTCATCTTCATCCTTAAACTTTTCAACCAGTCATCTTCCTAAATCTTCACCTTAATTGAAATCTAGGTGATACTATATAACATACAAGTATATCCAATGAAAGTTTTATTTTCTTTCTGGAAATGTTTTATTGATGCTCTTTAAAATAACACAGAACCATCATTTCTCTGTTTTATGACTCTCCTCACCCCATACCCCAATAGAGCCTTCCTTCCAAAGCAGAACATAATCAAACAATTACTCAACATCATTAATTGCAACAATTTCTTCTTCACTCCATTTCTGTTATCTCATAGAACTTTACATCTGAGATCTAACTTTTGGAATTTGAATCTCATATCACAACATTGACTGTTCCATTTCTCATATTTTCTTGTTCAATTTAAGCATATTCTTTTTTCTCAAAGTTGCTGAAATATTTTAATGAATTAATCTTTTAATTAATTAACAGTCTACCCATTTAACACGTTTCTTTTCTTTTTCTTAACTCAGATATTGCCATAGACATAAGATTTATATTCTATAAATCTTAAAGTTCCATATAAATGTGAGTTATTATTCTTCCTACCATGGCTATCATTTTATTTTTTAAAAATAATTCATTTATTTTCAGTTGTCAACATTGACTTACACAAGGTTTTGAATTTCAAATTTTAGACACATCTCTCCCCTCCCCCCACCCCAGGACAGCGTGTACCCCAACCACTCCTTCCCCCAATCTGTAGTCCCTTCTATCACCATCCTCCTTTGCCCATCCCCCTCCTCCTTCTCCCATTCTCCTCCCTTCTATTTTCCTGTAGGGTAAAATAGATTTCTATACCCTATTACCTATACATCTTATTTCCTAGTTCAATGCAAAAACAATTTTTAACATTCATTTTTACAGCTATGAGTTCCACATTCTCTGCCTTCCTCCCTCCTCACCCACCTTCATTGAGAAAGCAAGCAATTCAATATAGGTCCTACCTGTGTAGCCACACAAAACACTTTCATAACAGTCATGTTGCTAAAAACTAATCATATTTCCCCTCTATCCTGTCCTGCCCTCCATTTATTCCATTTTCTCCCTTGACTTCTCCCCACATAGTTGTGTTTGCTTCTGATTACCCCCCCTTTACCCAAACCACTGACTCTTCTATTATCCTCCCTCTCCTATCCCCTTTCCCCTGCCTTCCTGCAGGGTAAGATAGATTCTCATACCCAATTGAATATGTGTTATTCCCTCCTTAAGAAAAATCCAATGAGAGAAAGGCTCACTTATTCCCTCTCACCTCCCCCCTTCTCCTCCACTGTAAAAGCTCTTTCTTGATGTGAGATGATTCATTACATTCTATCTCTACTTTTCTCTTTCTCCCAGGACATTTCCATCTATATGTTATTTTATTTTTTTAGGTATCCTTCCTTCATATTCAGCTCATCCTGTGCCCTTTGTTTGTATATACACATTTACATACATACATACATTATACACACATACAAATATATAATATACACATACATATATATGTGTGTAAGTGCGCGTATGTATGTATGCATGCATGTATGTATGTATACATTCCCTCCAACTATCCTAATACTGAGAAAGGTCTCGTGAGTTACAAATATCGTCTTTCCAAGCAGGAATGTGAACAGTTCAACTTTAATGAGTCCTTTATGACTTCTCTTTCCTATTTACCTTTTCAGGTTTCTCTTGATTCCTGCATTTAAAATTTTTAAATTTGACTCTGATTTTTTCAAAAAGAGTTCTTGGAAGACCTTTATAACACTGACATTCCATATCCCCTCCTGAAGTATAATACTCAGTTTTGCTTGGTAGGTGATTCTTGGTTTTAATCCTACCTCCTTTGACCTCTGGAGTATCATATTACAAGACCTCTGATCTCTTAGTGTAGAAGCTGTGAACTGTGTTATCCTGATTTTATTTCCATAATACTTGAATTATTTATTTTTTCTTTTAAAAAAAATTAACTTTTGTTTATTTTTAGTTTATATCTTTTTTTCCATGAGATTTTGAGTTGCTAATTTTCTCCCAATCTTTCCCTTACCCACAACCCCAAAACAGCGATCCCATGTTTACCCCCTTCCCCAATCTACTCTCTCCTATATCCACCCCCATCACCACTCTGACTTTCTGGCAAGGCAAGATGGATCTCCTTATCCCAGTGCCTGTATATCTTAATTCCCAGTTACATGTAAATAATAATAATAATTATATATGTATATATATACATACATATATATATATATATATATATATATTAACATTTGATTTTATAACTTTAAATTATAGATTCTTTCCCTACCTCCATCATCACTCACCGCCACTGGAAAAACAAGCAATTCAATATAGGCTGTATATGTGTAATTACCTGGAACATCTCCACAATGGACATATTGTGAAAGACTGACTATATTTCCCTCCTTCCTATTCTGCCCCCAACTTGTTCTATTCTCTACTTTGTCCCTGTCCCTTTACAGAAGTGTGTGCTTCTAACAACCCTCCGCCCCAACCTGCCCTCCCCTTCATCATTCCTCCTCTCATGTCCATCCTCCCTACTCTCCTGTAGAACAAGATACCTAATTTAGAGTGTATGTCATTCCTACCCTAAGCCAAATTCAATGAGAGTAAGGTTGACCCATTCCTTTTTGCCTTCCCGTTCGTCCCCTCCATTGTAGCAGTTATCTCTTGCCTCTTCTGTATGAGATGATTAACCCCATTCTGTCCCTCCCTGCCTCCTCTCATTCTATTCCTCACCCACCTCTCAATTTCACCTTTTAAAATATCTTCCCTTCTTATTCAATTGATCCTGAGCCCTTTCTCTATGTACACATATATACACATACTCACATATGTATTCATACGCATATATGCCCCCCTCTATAGATATATGTGTATGTATACATATATAAATACATTTATATTCCCTTCAACTATCCTTATACTGAGGAAAATTTCTAAGTTACAATTACTGTTTTTCCATTTTGGCATGTAAATAGTTCAACTCTGATAAGTTCCTTATGATTTCTTTTCCATGTTTACCCTATATGATTGTCAAATTTTCTATTCAGTTCTGGTTTTTTCAGCAAGAATGCTTGAAAGTCCTCCACCTCATTGAATGACCATATTTTCCCCTGGAACATTATACTCAAGTTTGCTGGGTAGGTGATTCTTGGTTTTAATCCTAGCTCCCTTGATCTCCAGAATATCATAATTCTAGGCCCTTAGATCCCTTAATGTAGAAGCAGCTAGATCCTGTTATCTTGATTGTGTTTCCACAGTATTCAAATTGCTTCTTCTTGGCAGCTTGTAATATTTTCTCCTTCATCTGGGAACTCCAGAACCTGGCTATAAAATTCCAGGACTTTTCTTTTTGGGATCTTTTTCAAGGGGTGATTGGTGAATTCTTCAAATTCTATTCTGCCCTCCTGTTCTAAAATATCAGGGCAATTTTCCTTGAAACTTTCTTGTAGGATGATTTCTAGGTTCTTTTTTTGATCATGGCTTTCAGGTAGTCCAATAATTTTTAAATTGTCTCTCCTGGATCTATTTTCCAGGTCAGTGGGTTTTTTCTTTTTTTTATTATTTTTTTTAAACATTAACTTTTGTTTATTTTTAGTTTACATCATTCATTGCCACAAGATTTTGAGTTACAAATTTTCTCCCCATCTTTCCCCTACCCACCACCCCAAAACAGTGGTCCCACTGTATACCCCCTCCCCCAATCTCCTCTCTCCTATATCCTCCCCCATCACCCCACTGACTTTCTGGTAGGGCAAGATGGATCTCCTTTCCCCAGTGCCTGTATATCTTAATTTCCAGTTGCACGTAAATAATAATGATAATTATATATATATATATGTATATGTATATGTATATATGTGTGTATATATATCTATATCTATTTATCTATCTGTTTCTATATCTATCTATCTATCTATCTATCTATCTATCTATCTAACATTTGATTATAAAACTTTGCTTTATGGCTTGTAACCAGTCTACATTTTTCTTGGAAGCTTTTGGTGCAGGACTTCTGACTGTGTTGCCTTCCTTCCATTCCATGCTTTGATCCTTTTTGTACCCAAAAAAGGAATCTAAAGTTGGATTGCTGTTCTTACTTTGCTTCCTTTGCCTGATCATGTTGCCAGTCAATTACTTGAATTTTTAGCTCTGTGGAACTCTGCTTCCAAAGGGGAGAGCTTTGTCTGAAATCCCTGGGATTTTTGCAGCTGCTGAAGCTATTAGGAGGCCACTATCTCTGCAGCCCCCACCAGCTTTGGCTCACTGTTCATGTACCTCAGGACCACAAACCAAGACCGTGATCATGATCCAGGCAGCTTAAGGCAAGAACACTTAGCCTCTGAATGATCACTTGGCCCTCCTGCAATCTGTAGGCCATGTACTCTGAAGCAGCCACATGGAGGTGGCTGCAGGGCCACCACTTCTGGTACTTTCTTGCCCTGGAGATGGATGGCTGGACTTGCTTTTCTTCCCCACATTTAACTAAGTTCCACTGACCTTTCACTTTGTCCTTGTTTCTTATGGGTTGATGATTCTGGAAACTGCAACAGCTGCCAGTGATCCGCTCTTCTGAAAGCTTCAGCTGCAGCTTGTCCTGGCTTCCACCAGGGCAGGCTGCTGTTTCAGGCAGGCTGGTTTCAGCTCTTAGCACACTGCCATGAGCCCTTTCTGTCCTGACTGCCGGGCTGCCTTCAGTGGGAGCTTTGTACTTTGGTGGGTTCTGAAGCTCTAAAATTTGTTTAGAGTCATATTTTATAGGCATTTGAGGTGGTTGTGGGGGAAGCTGTGGAGTTTTCCTGCTTCTAAGCTGCCATCTTTGCTCTGCCCCCCATACTTGAATTATTTCTTTCTGGCTCCTTGTAATATTTTTCTCCTTGACCAGGGATCTCTGGAATTTGGCTACACTATTCCTAGGAGTTTTTCTATTGGGATCTCTTTCAGGAAGTGATTGGTGGATTCTTTCCATTTCTATTTTACCCTCTGGTTCTAAAATATCAGGACAGTTTTCCTTGGTAATTCCTTGAAAGATGATGTCTAGGCTCTTTTTCTGATCATCAGGTATACCAATAATTTTAAAATTATCTGTCTTGGATTTATTTGCCCAGTCACTTTTCCTATAAGGTATTTCACATTATCTTCCATTTTTTCATTCTTTAGTTTTGTGTTATAATTTCTTGATTTCTTCTAAAGTTATTAACTTCCATTTGCTCCATTCTAATTGTTAAGGAATTATTTTCTTTCAGTGAGCTTTTGGACCTCCTTTTCCATCTGGCTAATTCAGTTTCTTAAGGCATTCTCCTCATTGGCTTTTCAGAACTCTTTTGCCATTTGGGTTAGTCTATTTTTTTTTTTGTAATTAATTTTTTTTGCTTTTTTTTTGCTTTTTGAATGCTGGAAAGCAGGGCAATTGGGGTTAAGTGACTTGCCGAAGGTCACACAGCTAGTAAGTGTTAAGTGTCTGAGGTGTTAGGTGTCTGAGGTTGGTCCTCTTTATTCCAGGGCCAGTGATCTAATCACTACACCACCCAGCTGCCCTTGGGTTAGTCTATTTTTAAAGGTATTTTCTTCAGTATTTTTGGGGTCTCCTTTAGCAAGCTTTTGACTTATTTTTCATGATTTTTTTGCCCTGCTCTCATTTTTCTTCCCAATTTTCCCCCTACTTCTCTTACTTGATTTTCAAAATCCTTTTTTGAGCTTTCCCATGACCTGAGACCCATTTCATATTTTTCTTGGAGACTATGAATGTAGGAGCCTTGACCTTGCTATCTTTCTCGGGTTGTATGCTTTGATTTTCCTCCTCTCTAAAGATGTAAGAAAATAACTTTTCACAAAGAAAGTAACCTTCTACAGTCTTATTTTTCCCCATTTCACTTATTTTCCCAGCCAACTACTTGACTCTTGAGGTCTTTTTTTAAGTGAAGGGTATACTGCTGCTTTCAGGGGTTTTGTGGAACTCTTTTTGGAGATCTCTCTAGGGACCTGTAAATTCTCAGCTTTTCCAAAGTGGTATGATCAAAGGAGAGATGCTTACTGCTCTCCTGGCCTGTACTCTGGTCCATGAGCAACCACAAGCACTCTTTTCTGTGCTGGAGCTGTGAGGAAGATTCCTTCTCCATAGCCGCCACCAGCTCCTTCATGCCAGCACTTCTCTTTGCCCCATGACTGTGACCCAGATCAGCTACTTGATTGTCCCACTATCTGGGGGGATGGGGCAGTGGCTGCTGCAGCCCATGGGCTGAGGCTGGTACTGGACTATGCCCCTCTCTCAACACGGTGAGAGAACTTTCCCACTGACCTCTCAAGCTGTCTTTACCATTTGTGGGTTGAGAAGTCTGGAAACTACCATAGCTGCCAGTGATTCAGCACCCTGAGTCCTCCTTCAGTCTCATCTGTACAGGCATGGCCCATGCTGAGCTATGCTCAGTCCAAACCCAGAGTAATAGATCCTTCCTTTTTGTCTTCCAGATTATCTTGGACTGGAAATCTGTTTTCCCCTATCATTTTGTGGATTTTGCTGCTCTAGAATTTGTTTAATTTTTTTACAGGTATTTTGAGAGAGCGCACATAAGTTTCTGTTTTACTCCACCATCTTGGCTCCACCTTTGCTAAGCATATTCTTTACCCTCATCATGATATCCAGGCTCCTTGTCCCATTTTATTCTCTCAATCCACTTTCCAAACTCTGGTCTAACTTATTTCATGATGCAGATGTGATCATACAGGATTCTGTTTCATTTTACTAAGTACTTATTACCCTAAAATCTCTTCATCCATGATTTTCCAACATCATTGACCTGCATTACCTCATCTCTGCCTTTCCCTCATTATCTGATTTTTCAACTCCTGCTTTAGAACTACTGAGAATCACTGGAGAAAGTCTTGAAATACAACTTATTTCACCTATGAATTTCATGATTTGATTCCTTTTACATTTCTTTTTGTTGGTTTTAACCCAGAGATCTAATCTTTTGGATAATTTGGTGTTGCATAGTTATCTCAAACTCAATATTTACAAACAAAACTCATTATTATTATCCCCCCCATGTCTCACCCTTCTTCTGAGATTAGCAATTTCAATCATAAACATCACTGTCTGTCTTTTCCATCATCTAAGTTTACAACCTTGGAGTCATCTGTTGTCAACTCTTCACTACTTCACATTGTATTTGTCAAGTTTTATTGTTTGTAACTCCTCTATATCTCTAACATCATCCTCTTTTCTCTATTCACATATCCACCACATCTGTTCAGGCTCACATAGCCTACCCTCATAATTAGTCTCTATCCTTTAAATAGCTGTCAAAGATCTTCCTAAAATATAGGTCTGATGCCAATACTCAGTAGACTCTAGTGGTTCTCAGTTACCCCTAGGGTCAAATACAAACTCTTATATTATATATATATATATATATATATATATAGATAGATAGATAGATAGATAGATAGATATAGATATAGATATAGATATAGATATAGATATAGATATAGATATATCCCTTTATAATCTACCTTAAATCAGTTTTTATTCCTGTATATTACTTCATTTTAAATGCTCTATGATCCAGGGAAATATACTTTCTGCTATTTCTCATATAGGCAGGTTAATCCATCTCCCTCATTTGCACAGGCTGGGACACACTCCTCATCTTTGCATCATAGAATCCTTAGTTCCCTTCAAAGCTCAGCTCAAGTTCTACACAATCTATCCTAATAATCCAGCTGGGGATGCTTTAGTCCTCACAAATTTATCTTGTATATATGTATTTATTTTGCACATGCCTAGATAAGGAATTTAGAAACTCTAAGTGACTTACACAGGTTCACACAAATAGTGTCTGAGACCTGATTCAAACTTCCTAGCTTATGTGACTCCTATGCTACCTTGCTACAGAGTGACTGCAAGATTTTCGAGAGTGGAGATTATTTGTTTTCCCTTTGTAATCTTGGAATTAAGCACAGTGTGTGACACATGTTTGGTGTTTAATAAATGCTCTTCTATGTTGATTCTGCTCTATTCTATCTATTACCAAGATTTAAATAATGAACACACCTATATTCTCAAGTTATTGATTAACAGTGTTGAATGGTGAGGTATGGGGAAGAGCCAAGATGGCAGAGGAAAAGC
Source organism: Pseudochirops cupreus (assembly GCA_028627135.1). Lineage (NCBI taxonomy): Eukaryota > Metazoa > Chordata > Mammalia > Diprotodontia > Pseudocheiridae > Pseudochirops > Pseudochirops cupreus. The sequence continues at coordinate 260,435,343 of CM053580.1, read as the reverse complement.
AGGGACTTGCTTGAACTCTTCCTTGAACCCCTCTAAATACCTGTAAAAAATCACTCTCAACAAATTCTAGAAATGCAGAACCCACAAAAATGACAGAGTGAAGCAAATCTCCAGCCCAAGACAGCCTGGAAGGTCAACAGGAAGGATCTGTTGCAACAGACTGGGAGCAGAGTGCAGTCTAGTGTGGACTGCACTTGTATAGTGGGGCCAGAGCAGGCCTCAAGACTGAATCACTGGTAGCTGTGGCAGTTCCCAGATGTTTTGGCAAACAAATGCCAAATGCTGGTGCTGAGGCAGGATTTGCTTGCTTTGCCTGTGCTTCAATGAGGGTCACAGTCCTGGGTGGTGGTCTTCAGGTGAGGAGGAGTGCTGATGTGGCAGAGCTTGTGGAGAGGGAACCCTCCTCACAGTTCTAAGGCAGAAAAGAGTGCTTGTGGTCCACTCACAGACCAGAGCACAGGCCAGGAAAGGAGTAAACACCACTCAAAGCATACAACAAGAACAAGACAACAAAGTCAAAGCTTCTACATCAAAAGCCTTCAAGAAAAGTATGAATTTGTTGCAGGCCATGGAAGAGCTCAAAGAATATTTCAAAAGTCAATTAAGAGAAGTAGAGGAAAAATTGGGAAGAAAAATGAGAGTGATACAAGAAAATCATGAAAAACAAGTCAACAGCTTGTTAAGTGAGACCCCCAATAATAATGAAGAAAATGACACCCTAGAAAAATAGACTAACCTAATTGGCAGAAGAGCTTGAAAAAGCCAATGAGGAGAAGAATGCTTTAAAAAGCAGAATTGGCCAAAGGGAAAAGGAGGTCCAAAAGCTCACTGAAAGAAAATAATTCCTTAAAAATCAGAATGGAGCAAATGGAAGCTAATGACTTTATGAGAAATCAAGAAATTTTAAAACAGAACCAAAAGAATGAAAAAAATAGAAGACAACGTGAAATACCTCATTGGAAGAACTACTCACCTGAAAAATAGATCCAGAAGAGATAATTTAAAAATTATTGGTCTACCAGAAAGTCATGATGAAAAAGAGCCTAGACATCATCTTTTAAGAAATTATCAAGGAAAACTATACTGATATTCTAGAATCAGAGAGTAAAATAAAAATGGAAAGAATCTACCAATCACATCTTGAAAGAGATCCTTAAAAGAAAACTCCTAGCAATATTGTAGCTATATTCCAGAGGTCCCAGGTCATGGAGAAAATATTGCATGCAGCCAAAAAGAAAATTTGAGAATTATGGAAACATAATCAGGATAACACAAGATCTAACAGCTTCTACACTACAGGATCAGAGGGCTTAGAATATGGCATTCCAGAGGTCAAAGGAGGTAGGATTAAAACCAAGAATCACCTACCCAGCAAAACTGAGCATAATACTTCAGGGGGGAAATGGATTTTCAATGAAATCAAGGACTTTCAAGAACTCTTGATGAAAAGGTCAGAGATGAATAGAAAATTTGACTTTTAAATACAGAAATCAAGAGAAGTATGAAAAGGTAAACAGGAAAGAGGAATCATAAGGGACTTATTAAAGTTGAACTGTTTACATTACTACGTGGAAAGATGATTCAATCCTTTTTCAGTATTAGGGTAGTTGGAGGAAAGATAGATAGATAGATAGATAGATAGATAGATAGATAGATAGATAGATGGTACAGAGTGAGTTGAATATGAAGGGATGATATCTGAAAAATAAAATTTAGGGGTGAGAGAGGAATATATTGGGAGAATGAGAAAGGGAGAGATAGAGTGGGGTAAATTATCTCACATAAGAGGCAAGAGAAAGCTTTTACAATGAAGGGGAAGAGTGAGGAGGTTAGAGGGAATGAGTGAACCTTACTCTCATTGGATTTGGCTTAAGGAGGGAATAACATATACACTCAATTGGGTATCTTACCCTACAGGCAAATAAGGGAAAAGGGATAAAGGATGGTGTGATAGAAGGGAGGACATATTGGGGGAAGTGGTAGTCAGAAGGAAACACTTTTGAAAAGGGACAGGTCAAAGGAGAGAATAGAATAAATGAAGGGTTTTGGGATAGGATAGAAAGAAAATATAGTTAGTCTTTCACAACATGACTATTATGGAAGTATTTTCCACAACTACACATGTATAACCTACATTGAACTGCTTGCCTTCTTAATGAGGGTGGGTGGGGGTGGAAGAAGGGAGAGAATTTGGAACTCAAAGTTTTAAAAACAAATGTTAAAAAATTGTTTTTACACGCAATTAAGAAATAAGATGTACTGACTTATGTAAACAGCTAGTGTCTAATATGATATAAGGGCTGTTTCACTTATAAAATACCATAATTTCAGATGCATAATTTAGAGGGTTCCAAAATCGCATGGAAAATGATGCTATGTGAAAATGAAATGACTGAATTGGAAAATTAGAAATAAAAAGCACAGCTGTTAGTATACTAGGTTGCTTCTGAAATCAAGACACTAATAGAAAATGGATGAGGTCAGGGTTTAAGTTTACTATTGAATCTTTTAAATAAAATTAGTTCTATTAAGTAGGTCACACACGCCTCACAATAGTTTCTCTCTGCCTCTGCCTCTGTTCTGTGTTTCTCGGTCTCTCTGCTCTTTTCCCATAAATCTTAAACTCACGACTTTGTCAATTAAGTATCACTTTCTATTTTCTTGTTCATGATCATATGGGTACTAAGCATCAATAATTTCTGCCCTCCTACCTTGTCAGGTAGATTGATTGTGCATATCATTCCTCATATAAAGACATTAGAATGAAAATCATACACTTATGTCTATACCCCACTGCCTTCTAGGAAGGAGAAACAACTCTATTAAACCAAAATGTATGTGACTTTTAAAACTTCTTTTTATAGCATTCATCTGAAAATCTGAATTGTCTCATAATACACCAATTCTTTAGCACTAAGCTTACATTGCTTTATCCCCAAGAGAATGTGATTTCCCCTTGCCATACTTAAAAAAAAAATTGCTGCAGGGAATTTGCCATACTGCATTAGCATATCATACATGGGAAATATACAATATAAGTGGGAAGAGGTGAATAAAAATATTTTTTAATATTAGGATGAATGATCTGTGCATGCTTTTGGGCAACTGTTTGCTGGAAATGGATTGACTAATACATAACTGGAACAAATTATTTCTAATTACTCATATCTAGCAGTGGAACTGATAATATAATCAGACTGACAGACTCACTTAAGGGTTTCATCCCAAGGAGACACGCTGAAAACAGGAGGCCAATATTTAACAGGCAGACAAAGAGGCAGTTTTCCATGACAATTCACAGAGAAGCCAAGAAAATCTAAACTTCCATCTAAGAACAATGAAATATATAAGCTTGGAAATATATAAGCTTATTTCAAATATTTACGAGGATGTACTTTGTCTTCCTTCCTAAGCCAATACTAATTATGTATTATGTAAAAAAGTTGATTTTCTAATAGAGGAGAAGTTTGAAAGGTTTAAGTAATGTGCAATTTAATTCTCCCTTTCATTAGAGAAGACAAACTGAAATAAATCAAGAAAGCAACCAGAACAAAACAAAAAACACCTAAGGAGACATAAAACAATTGAACCTAGAGTCGAGGCTGATAAACATGACATTGAGGAGAAAGAGGAGTGAAAACATTTTTCTCTTCTACACTGTAAATGTTTGCATTCATTTCAAATTCAATTAATAACCATCTTTAGATATGGAAAGAAAGAACAAAATACTTAAAAGGAATTTTGGAAGAGTTCACCTAGCTTTTTCCAATGTTAGGTCATGTCTCAATGCAAAGATGAACAATAACCTTGAGATTAGAGGCAATCCAGCTGAGTTCTCTCATCATTTCCCTCCAAACAACTTTAAAATAATGCTTTGAATTGAATTTTGTAGTGGCAGAGCCAACAAAATTGGTCAAAGTGAGATATTTTTCTGGTCTTAGAAAACTTAGGTCAGAGAAATTTGTGACACCAGGATAGAAGCTTGTCCAGAATCCACACACATAGTGGCAGCAACAATGGCTGCAGTAGCAGCTTCAGGAACTCAGCCCAGAGACAGTAAGGGATTAGACAATTGTTCAGAAAGAGATCACAGAGGACTCTTTGCTGGCACAGGGTGCAGTTGCTGACCAACAACTCTTCATATGCAGTTCTGTGTCACAGTTCCAGGGTGGGGAGGAGCAGTGGGGGTTGGTGACAAGAAAGAAAGGGCCTTGGTCACTGTTCCAAGACAAAGAAAGTGCTAACATTTGTGACTGCAGGCTACTAAAAACCCTTTATGTTTAAATATTAACACTCAGGCAAGGAGAGCAGGAAATACATCTTTCCTAGGATCATACTACCTTGGAAGCATGACAAACTTGCATGCTTAGAACTTAGAACTAGTTTTGACAGCAGCAGCATTGAAAACCCTGAAGTTTAAGACAGTAGGTCTTATTCCCAGTTGAGCAGAGCTCAATTTTAACATAAAGTTCAATTCAAAAAGTAGGCTTGAAAAACAGGTAAACCACAAGAATAGAATTTGACCATAAAAACTACTATGGTGGCAGGGAAGACCAGATACAAACTCAAAAGAAGACAACTATAGACAAAGCCTCAAAAAATGTTAATTGGACGGCAAACCAGCACAAAGTCTTGGAAGAGTTAAAGAAAGAGATAAGAATGATAGAGGAAAAATTGGGGAAAACAAAACGAGAGTGAAACAAGAAAATTATGAAAAAGATAATTAACCACTTTGTAAAAGAGGCACAAAAAAATACTAAAGGAAACAACACCTTAAAAACAAAATTGGCCTACAGGTAAAAGAGAAACAAAAATTCACTAAAGAAAAGAATTCCTTAAAAAGCAGAATTGACCAAATATAAAAGGATGTAAAAAATATCACTGAAGAAAATAACTCCTTAAAAATTATAATTGGCCAAATGGAAACTATTGACTCAATGAATCATCAAGAAACAATAAAGCAAAGTTTAAAAAAAATTTTAAAAAATAGAATGAAATATGAACTATCTCATTGGAAAAACAAGTGACTTGGAAAATAGATCAAGAGAGATAATTTAAGAATGATTGGACTACCTGAAAACTATGATCAAAGAAAGAGTTGAGAATTCATATTTCAAGAAATTATCAAGGAAAACTACCCCCATATGCTATTAGATCCAGAGAGTGATACAGAAATTGAAAGAGTCTAACAATCACTGCTTGAAGGAGATCCCAAAATGGAAACTCCCAGGAATATTATAGCAAAATTCCCGAGCTCCCAGGTCAAGAAGAAAATACTTCAAGCAGCCAGAAAGAAACAATCAAAATATTGTAGAACCACAATCAGAATTGCACAAGATTTAGTGACTTCCATGTCAAAGTAGTAGAGGGCTTAGAATATGATCTTTCAGAAGGCAAAGGAGCTAGGATTATAACCAAGAATAACCTACCTGGCAAAACTGAATATAACACTCTAGGGGGAAATGGCTATTTAATGAATCAGAGGACTTTCAATAATTCCTAATGAAAAGACCAGAGCTGAATAGAAAAATTGACATTCAAACACAAGGCTCAAGAGAAACATAAAAAGGTAAACATGAGAGTGTAATTCTAAGAGTTTCAATAAAGTTAAACTGTTTACATTCTTAAATGGAAGATAATACATGTAATTCTTAAGAACTTTATGATTAGGGTAGTTAAAATGAATTTACATAGAGAACATGGATGTGATTTGATTATACTGGCATGATTTCCATAGTAAATGAACAAGTAAGAAAGAATGATGCACTAGGAGAAGGGGGAAAGGAGAGTAGCATGGGGAACATTTTCTCACATAAAAGAAGCATGCAAGGAAAAAATACAAGGGAGGGGAAAGTGAGAATGGAGTGAGGTGGGGTGGCAGGCATTCTTTAACCTTACTTTCTTCAGAATTGGCTCAAGGGGAAGAATACAAGTTCACTCTCAGTTGTGTATATAAATGTAACTTAAAAGGGAACTAGAAAGAGAAGTTCATTAGAGAAAGGGGAGAGGGGGTAGATGATAAAAGAGAGAGAGTGGTTAGAAGCAAAATAGATTTTTGAAGAGGGACAGAACAAAAAGAGAGAGAAAAAGAAAAAATAATGGAATGGAGGGAAATACACAGTAATCATAACTATGGATGTAAATGGGATGAAATCACCTGTAAAATAGAAGTAAATTAGCAGAATGGATTAGAAACTATAATTCAACAATATGTTTTTTACAAAAGACATAAAGACACATACAGAGTTCAAATAAGAGTCTGGAGAAAAATCTAATATGCTTCAGTTGAACTTAAAAAAAAAAAGGCAGGACTACCAATCATGATCTCAGACAAATCAAAAGCAAAGATAGATCTAATTAAAAGGGATAATCAGGGAAATTATATTTTGCTAGAAGGCACCATAGGCAATGACATAATATAAAAAAGAAATTACAGCAAGTTTCTCTGATAAAGGTCTTGTTTTTCAAATATAAGTATAAAACTGAGTCAAATTTATAAAAATAAGAGCCAATCCCCAATTGATAAATGGTCAGAGGAATTAAATGGGCAGTTTTCAGAAAAAGAAATCAAAGTTATCTGTATATAATCATAGGGAAAAAATGCTCTAAATTACTATTAATTATTGATAAGTGCTTTATCTGACCCCCCAAGGCTCAGGTTAAAGCAAATACCTGGGTTCCAGATTTCTGGCAAATTACTGCTTAGGGAAATGAAACAATCATGAATTTTACTTTTCCACAATAGATAAAATGCAGTTGACAGCAATCAAACAAGAAAAGCACACATGCACACATATGGCAATATAAACGGATATCATTTTGTGCCCACATGCAAGAAAATCACCTCAGTCTGAAGGGTGAGGGAGATGTGTTGAGGAGGGAACATGATCAAAGTTGAGGTTCATGTAGGGAGATCATATGAGGATGGGTTTGGTCAAGAATAGGTAATCAGTGCCAAATCTAGGAAGAGGTATTCCTAATTACACCCAGATATGCCTGAAAAGTTCTTATGATCCCTTATCAGTACTAAGCTTGGGTGAAACTTGAGGTATGGGGAGCTTCCTTATCAGAACCACAAACTAGTGGGAGGATCTAATGTTAACAAAGGCAGCAGAAGGAGAATGACTCAAGGCTCCTGCAGCATGTCAACAGTATATACAAAGAAAAAGCTTCAAGCCTTATTTTTGAGACACTTAGTTAACAGCAGAAAAATTACAACTGTTTGTTTGTCTATATATTTCTATGGACATTAAGACCATTTAATTTAAGTGACCATATGTTGGAATCTTATAATTTTAAATATAATGTCAAATAGTATTTATAACATAAAAATGCACATTTTACAATAATCACAAAAAAAAGTAATTGTCCCTAGAATGTCTAATCTCAAAGTGTCAGGAAGCAAACATAGAGGCAAACTTATGACTAAGTTTTTCCAGGAAGAAAGGAAGGAAGGAGCACAAGAAAGGAAGAATTTTAATTTGACAAAATGTCAGTATTGGAGAAGACTACTAAAAGATGGAGCTATAGGAATTTCAAGAACTTCAACTTCATCTTAGTCAAGTGAGGGAGATTTTATTTCTTTGTTTGTTTTTAATAAAATAAAGAAAACAGCACAGAAAGAATGAAAGCAGATTTGGGAAGGGGATAAATGTAAAAAAAATAATAACCAGAGCCATGGAAGGACAATTATAAATTCTTTAAAAATGTATATAAAATGGAAAAAAATCCAGCCTAACAATTCATAAGAAATGCATTTAAAATACAAAGGATTTTCCTAGAGTTAGATAATTCAATGAGAATGAATTATCCTTTAGCTGAATTCAAAGAAAGAAGTAGTAATTATGCAATAATAAAAATAGGCATTATAGAAAATGCTACTTAAAGGTACCATAAAATGATATAATATTAATATTATGCATATTTGCACCAAATGACATGATGTGTAATTTTCTTTTTTTGCTTTTTGGAGGGGGGAGGGGAGAGCAATTGGGGTTAAGTGACTTGCCCAAGGTCATACAGCTAGTAAGTGTTAAGTGCCTGAGGCCAGATTTGAAATCAGGTCCTCCTGACTCTAGGGCCAGTGCTCTATTCACTGCACCACCTAGTCACCATATGATGTGTAAAGAAAAAACATACACAATTATAGGAAGGTTGATGTAGAAAGAAAACAATTTTTGGGAATTTAAACATATGTTTTTCAGACTTAGACAAATGTAACAGAAAGAGAAACATGAAAGAAGATATTGATCTGGATGAAATATTATAAAAAAAGTATATAGTTGATAACTGATTATCAGTGAATTAAAATATTAAGGACTGGGGTGGAGTCAAGATGGCAGTGTAGAAGCAGGGGAACTCCTTGAGCTCCCCCCTAACCACCTCAAATACCTATTACATATGATTCTAAACAAATTTTAGAACTCTAGAACCCACACAACTACAGAGTAACAAAGCTCCCACTGAAGGCAGCCCGGCAGGCTGACAGGAAGGGGTTCATTGCTGGGAGCCCAGACCAGCACCACATGAACCAGAACTGAATAGAAAATTTGACATTCAAACACAAGAAGCATGAGAAGGTAAACATGGAAAAGAAACCATAAGGAACTTATCAAAGTTGAACTATTTACATGCCAACATGGAAAAATGAGAATTGTAACTTACAAAACTTTTCTCAGTATGAGGATAGGTGAAGGGAATATAAATTATATATATATGGATACATATACATATGTCTATTATAGAAAGGTATATATGCATATGAATACACATGGGAATGTGTGTATATATGTGTACAGGTATATATAGACAGAAGGCACAGGATCAATTGAATAGCAAGGGATGATATTTTAAAAGGTGAAATTAAGAGGTGGGAGAGGAATAGAATGAGAGGAGACAGGGAGAGACAGGATGGGGTCAGTCATTTCATATAGAAGAGGCAAGGGATAACTGTTAGCATGGAGGGGAAGAACAGGAAGGCAAAAAGGGAATGGGTCAATCTTACTCTCATTGAATTTGGCTTAAGGAGGGAATGACATACATTCTAAATTGGGTATCTTGCCCCACAGGAGAGTAGGGGGGAAGGGGATGAGAGGGGGAGGATGGAGGTGAGGGCAGGTTGGGGGGGAGGGTTGTTAGAAGCACACACTTCTGTAAAGGGAC
>CM053580.1:260410672-260425681 GCA_028627135.1 Pseudochirops cupreus | reverse complement strand
ATATATATATATGTATATATACACACACACAGACACACAGACACACAGACACACAGACACACAGACACACACACACACACATATATATATATATATATATATATATATATGTATATATATATATATAAAATTATTTACATGCAACTGGGAAATAAGCTATACAGGCATTGGGATAGGGAGATCCATCTTCTTTCTATACCAGAAAGTCAGAGAGGTGAATATAGGAGAGAGCAGACTGGGGGAGGGTGTATACGGTGGAATTGCTGTTTTGGGGCGGTGGGTAGGGGAAAGATGGGGAGAAAATTTGTAACTCAAAATCTTGTGGAAATCAATTATGTAAACTAAAAATAAACAAAAGTTAATTAAGGTTAATAAATAAATAAATGTACAAAGAACAAAAACATTTTTTTTTCTTTTTGTAAAGGAGAGCTGCCAAAACATCAACAGTGAAGACAGCATAACATTGCATCACATGATCATGATCATCAATTTGTTTTTTTTACATTAATTCTGAGGTAGGTAAAAAAAAAATGTATCTTTTTTTTTTTAACACATGAGGAGACTCAGACTCAGTGAATTTAAATCAATTGCCATATAATTACATTTACAAAGTTTAAAAGATATTATTTCAAGTAGGAGGAAATAGTAGCTGATAAGATCAGCCAAGACCTCATGTAGAAGGTGGTACCTGATCTGAGCTTTGTAGAAAGCTAAGGATTCTAAGAGGCAAAAGTGAGCCAGATTACAAAGTAAAAGCTGAATACCTCATGCTAAGTTTTTTTCTTGCAGTCCTATATTAAGTTTTCAGAAGAGACATGGGGTATGCACACTACAGGGGAAGAACTATATAATGTTCAATTCAAATAAATTTATCTTGAAGCTGTTAAGCACTTATTATGGGCCAATCACTCAGTGAAACAGTACCTGCTCTCCAGGAGCTTACATGGGAAAGGCGAGATCACCTTGTATGTATATACATAAAAAATAAATACAAAGATAATAGTAAATTCATAGTTATATATGAATGTCATACTTAGCTATATACCAAGTCAATATAAAGTTTGAGTATTGAGGGTGGAGTAAACTAACAAACACTCTGATCGGTCAAGTTCACATCAAGTAGGTGGTACTTGAGTTGGGTTTTAAAGGAAACCAGCCTAGCAGATAATGTACTGAGTTTAGACTTAGCATGACCTGAGTTTGAATCCTGCTGCACATATTTACTAGCTATATGACACTAAGGAAGTTACTTAATATCTCAACCTCTGTAGCCCATGTACAAAATGGGAGTAAAAAAAATACACCCATTTCACAGGATTCCTCTGAGTATGAAATGAGATTTCATACAACATATGTGTGTGTTTACACACACATATATACATATACACATATACATAAACCCACAAATGTATATGTGTACATTCCTTATATATAATATATATATCTGCATACATGTATGTAAAAACCTTAAAGTGCTAAGTAAATGTTAGCTGTGATTTATACTACTAATGGTGGAAGGGAAGTAGATGAGAGAGAAGAAAGAACAAGTCAACTCTTTTTTTGGTTATGTCTATTCTTGTCTTGATGCACTGTCTCTAATCTGGAAATGGTAAAACAAATATTAAGACAGAATTGATGGTCAAGAAACATTAGAAGATAATAAGAACTCTGAGCTGCTGTCATTGTGTACATGTCTCCCAGTCAAGATGAAAGAACTTACAGGGCATTAAAAGAACTTGCAGATGTGAACTCGCAGATGGAACCACTGTCAATAATCTTTAAGAAATCATGGGCAATGGGATAGGTGCCAGAAGACTGGAGATAATAATGAAAATAGCTCACATTTGTATAGCACTATTATCTAATATCATGATTGGGTGGAGAAGAAATATGTATACTGAGTATGAGTTAAAGGTAGGCAGATTTTGGAAACCTAAACCAGAGAATTCTAGAAACGAGATGTTAGAAAATGGAAAGCGTTACCTAAAGAGGTTAGCCTTGAGCACCCCCGTTAGCCAAAGTGTTTAGCAGAGGTAGATAACCATCTCTGAGAAATGATGAATAGTATAATTCTTGCATTGCACAGAAGATTGGACTAGACATCTATTCACTACCTCCCTGCACTCAAGTGAACAAATGCAGCTGGGAAAAGTATTGAAATAACAATGACTGAATCCACTATACATGAAATCTAACCTTAACAGCAATTCTTATGTTTGTCTTTTATTTCTTATCACACCCCCAACAAAGACTTCTTCCACTTCTCTTAGGAGATAACATGACTGCAACTTTATTGAGAATATTGAAACTGTACAAGGTAAATTCCACATATTCCCTCTTATAGTCTTAGCCTTTCAGTGTATTTCATCCCTCCCTCCTCTTTAAATCCAGTATCAAAAGTCACCCTTCTCCTTGCCAATGCTAACCCTTTCATCTATACCTGTCACTTCCATGACTTTGCTCTAGCTACCATCACCTCTATTTCATGAATATCCAATGTCCTCCTGTCTACTGACTCTTTCCCTTCGGTCTACAAACAGATTTATCTTTTGAAAAATTGAAACAAAATAAATCAAAACACAATAAAAGAAAACATCACACAAACCAACCAAATCTTCTCTTGACCCTGTTGTTTAATCAGCTATCAGTCTGCACCCTCACTTATATCCTCTATTTCTTAACCATCCATTTACTTTTTTGTCCACAAACAATATGTCTCCCGTGCTCATGACTCTACTGAATGAAAGTTTTCCCGGAGATTACTAATGTTTTTGTCACTAAATCCAGTAGTTTTACATATATCAATTTCATCTGCCTTGCCATCTGGGTGATCTTTGCTTTCATGGAATACCTCCTCTGTCTTTGGATTATGTGATATTATTTTGTATTGGCTCTATCCTTAATTCTCTCACCATTCTAATGTTTCTTTCACTCTTTCCTCATTTTTCTCTACTAGAATCTGGGCCTTTGTCAGAGATCTGCCCATGGTGCCATTTTCTTTTTCCACTACACACAACTTTCTAGTGGTCTCATATATTTCAACCTTATCATGAGGTCTGTTCACTTGTGTATACCCACCTCCAACAATCTACCATAGATAAATTAATATATTTGCCACTCTTTGTTGGATATTTCCACATGAGTATCCTTCCAGCATTTCAAGTTCAATATATCCAAAATGAAACTCATCATCTGCTCTTCTTAAATTCTCTATTCCTGTTCATGGCACCATTGTACTCCCAGTCAACAAGTTAGAGTCATTATTGACTTTTCCATGCCCCTCCCCCCAATTCGATCAATAGCTAATCTGCCTGAAATATTTCTTTCTTCTGTCCTCAACTTTCTTTTCCACTTACAACCATTTTTGTTCAGACCTCAGTCTCTTAATTCCTAGATGGCTGTATTATTTTCTTCATTGGTGCTTCTACCTCCAACCTTTTCCAATTCATTTTTTCATGCAACTGCTAACGTAATTTCAATAATGTATTATGGTGATCATATTGCTGCTCCATCTGGAAGCCTTCAGTTGCTCCCTATTAATTACTGAATAAAATATAAACTTTTGAACCTTGCTTTCAAGGTCTTTCATGATTTCACTTCAAACCTTATTTCCAGGTTTTCCTCAAAACCACTTCTTTTCAAGTACTTAACATTCTAGTCAGGCTGAAATGCACACTTTCTAGTGACCATTATCCATCTCCATGGTTTGGTTCTTCCATTGCCTTCCCCTAAAATGATTTTCTCCCCTCTTTTTTTTCATCTGCTGAAGCTCCTTCTTTCTCTCTTACATATAACAGACATTGCTAAAGTGAATCAAATTATTTTATATCCTAAATACAGACTTTATATTTCACTTTAAAATATTTCTACAGGATAATCATATATAGGTAATATCATTTTTACATGTATTTTCTCTCATAGAGGTGGAATTTAATTATTTGTTTAGACACAATGTAACCTCATGTCACAAATTATTTCATATGCAAAAAATATTATCCAGGGATAAATGAAGAATCACTCAAGTGTTCCACCGTTGTTCTGTGCATGTCAAGAGAAAGACAAGAAGGTCCCAACCATGTTGGTAGACATCTTTTAGCAAATTTATAGAAAGACAGACATGAATTAAAGAAGTTGGCTAGAAATATATGAGTTCTGATTTTTATTTTTTTAAGAGAAAATTCAAACTGAGAGATCCCAGAGTCATTAAAATATTTGCATATGGATAAAGCTATACATTTTTTTTCCCTCTTTGCTTATGTTATTATGGTTTGCAAAGAATGTTCATTGTTTTTCTGAAATATTCTGGACTTAGAGTCATGAAGGCATGACTTCTGTAACCATGGGCAAGTCCCTTAACCTCTCTTGGTCTCCATTTTCTCATCTATAAAATGGGGATAATAAAAATACACATTTTCCAAGATTGCTGTGAGGATTAAATAAGATAATATTTTTAAAGTGTTTTTCAAATCTAACATGCCATATAAATCATCATTATCATCCTACTGTTATTGTCATTACAAGCTGTCACTTTGACCCATATCTTTTATTGAATATTATAAAAGAATAATGAGGTATAATGTGATAATATTTATTTTCTTCTCACTATTGAAACCACAATGCTGTAAATTTAGAATTTTAAAACAATATTGAGATTAAATACCTCACCTCATACTTTAATCTTTGTGATATAAACTTAGGTTTTTATCAATGGAAAAGAACCTAAAGAATTTAATCTATTATAATTATAATGTACTTTGCTGCTTGCCCTTCATGACCATTAAGCCATTCCCTCTGACTTGCAGCAAGTCCTCATATATGTCTTTTCTCCCTTATTAGACTGTGAGCTCCTTGAGCCTTTCGTTTGGTATCCCTGGTATCCACACATTAGAAGTGCTCAATGTTTTCTCTTTTAATCATTTGTACATTTTCTCTATACAAAAACAATGCAAGAAGTAAATCCCACCTCTGAAACTCCCAACATTTTAATCTAACCCCCCCCCCCCACATATATCTCAACTATAAAATCAGTAACATACTTTGTTGACTTTGAAAAACAGAATTTGAAGATCAAAGCTCAGGGTTGTTAGGTGGCACAATGAATAGAGCACCAATCCTGGAGTCAGGAGGATCTGAGTTTAAATCTGGCCTCAGACACATAACACTTACTAGTCACGTGACCTTGGGCAAGTCACTTAACCCCAAATGCCCTACCCTCCCACCTTCAAAAAAAAAGCAGTTCCTACTTGACAAAGGGTAAGATTGAAGTAATTTTCAGTTGTTAAAGGCTGTACCAGCCAAGCAGATGCACTGACACTGATTGTGCAACATGTGAAAGGTTACCTATACTTTCCTATCAACAGAAGATGTCTGCTTCAAAGACCAGCCTGAAGGAGAAACTAGGGTTTGTTGTGGTGGTGGTGGTTGTTTTTGCTATAGATTTGCCACTTACCAGTGAATTCTTTTCAGTTTCTCCAAAGTTATCCAGTTTATTCTCCTCTTTCTGTCCATTGGGTCCAATATTATCCATTTGAAGTTTATGTCCAATATTTATTTACTGACAGACAAAACTAACTGAATATTACAAATTCTTCAACAAAGATTTTTTGGTACACTTTACTTCTCAGTTATCATTAACTGGGGCAATCAGAGAAATCTCTATGACTAAGTTACCATTTGAGGACAGAGAGAGAGAGAGAGAAAGAGAGAGAGAGAGAGAGAGAGAGAGAGAGAGAGAGAGAGAGAGAGAGAGAGAGAGAGAGAGTTGATATGAGCAATAGTATGAGATAGGGGAAACATTAGAAGACATATTTCCTGCTATAGCAATGGTCTCAAACTCCAAATGAAAACATCCTTGTGGGCTGAATACTTATTTATGGAATCAAAAATTAACATTATCTATGTTGCATTGTAGTTTTATTTATTTTCTAAGACATTTGTCATTTATATCATAATCTGGTTCAGGCCATATTTGGGAGGTTTGAACTGCTTGGGAAGGTTTGACACCTTTGAGGAAGAGTAATATGAGATAACCTTAAAAAGGAAGATGACCATGAAGGGCCTTAGAGAGAGGGGGTAAGAAGTCTGATTTTTATTCAGTAGGCATTAGGGCACCATTTAAGGTTTTTGAGCAGAGAGGTAACATGATTAACTGCATGATGAGGAAGATCAGTCTGGTGGTGGTAGTAAGGATAGAAAGGAAGATACCTACTTTCCTTCAATTAATTTGAATCACCAGGCCCAGATGAAATATATCCATATACTGATAGCAGTAGTTTTCCAGCAAGAGGTAGAGAGAAACTGATATCACTTCAGTAAATAATTCTCAAAATCTTTTAAGAATGAATATTTAGATGATGGGCTTGCTAAACTCCACTGAATGAAGAGACAATTTTTTTATTTCAAGAGAGGCAGAGACCTATTTAATGTGGCATACAAACATTATAAAACATTTTCAAGAAATATCTAGCTCAGTGCAAAAAAATCAGATCCATCAAAAATAACTTCAATTATTAAAGGTTTTAATATTTAATAGGTCCACTAAAGATATAGACAAATAATCTTATTTTTTCAAATAGAGAGAACTAGATGACCTCTCTTGGTTCCATTTGGGACAGTCTTGTTATAGCAAAGGACTTTGCAAGCCCTGGAATGATAAACAAAAGAAATATATTCAACCACAGAGAGATGTAGAGAAAGAGGGATACTGTCTTTACTTCTTTGCCTGCCAGAGAGAAAATGGATGAGAATCGCAACATTGCCAACTTCTTCTCTACACTCATGATTCAAAGGATGGAGGGGCTACCTGCCCAGCCATTTTACTTGCCAGGTGAAAAGGACACTGTCCCATAATAAGAGGCAATATAGTTTGATATCATGGGGATATCTACAGAAACCACCCTCTCCAATCTAGTTGTAAGATTGCATTGGAGCTCTACTCAAAGCCTTAGACACATAGTAAGAGTGACTAATTTATATTTTCTGGCCAGCTGTTCTCTCTACCACCCTCTGGCCCAATCTCTCAACTTCCCATTATCCTTGGATTTGACCTAGGGACAGAGCACTGATGACTCTGACTTTGGGAAAGGTGCTTGTGACTGGCAGCAGCACGAAGGCAAAAAGAATGGTCATCTGAGGTCAGTGCAAAGCAAAGAAGAGGAAGGCATGTAAAACTCAGGTGGTATAGATGTTGTGACTGAAACCTGCCCTGTTTATCACAGGAGATGGGGTGAAAAAAACAGGTACACCCTTTTTCTTTTTTTCCTTTCTCTGGAAGGAAAGTTGAATTTAAGGTGAGTTATTTACTGAGTTTAAATTTCTTGTTTCCTTCTGGATTTAGAAAGCCTTAACCTATATTCTAAATGTTTTTTTTTTGAGCTAGAAAATGTGATAAAACTATTGATATGTATAAACCTAAATTGTGGCAATATTTCCTAAGACTGGTAAAACTGAAAAAGATAGGAATTCCTTGCTTAGAGATGAGGTATTTTCCCTTTTACATTGGGGGCTTGGAGGCATACTGTATGACAATTGGGGATAATGGGAGTCTATGGTTATATTCTTTGTTCAGTAAAGGACTTAAGACGAAGTTGCTCCTACTAAAAAGCCATCCTATACAAGGGGAGAAATCCAAACTCTGGATAGAGAATGGGATGCTAGGGACAATTAGGTGATGAAGTAGTTCAAGCTCAGAACTAGAGCCAGGAAGACTTGACTCTGAATCCAGCTTCAGACATTTACAAGCTATATGACCCTGTGCAAGTCACTTAACATTTTTGCCTCAGTTTCCTCAATTACAAAATGGGAATTATAATGGCACCTACCTCCAAGGGTTGCCATGAGGACCAAATGACATAATATTTGTAAAGCACTTAGCACAGTACCTGGCATATAGTTGGTGCTTAATAAATGTTTATTCCATTACATTCTGCACGTGAGTGGGAGTGATGTGTACAGGCATACTCTGATTGGTCATCTGGATTGCCAGTGCCACTTGGTGGTTTATACAGTCATGCTTTTTTTTTAGATATACCCTTTTCCAGAGACATAATATTTACTGAAGTTGAGAGGAGGGAGTAATTACTATGCCCTCATTTGAAATGTCTATGAGGTAATGAAATATCAATCGTTAATTATGACATTGTCAAGAATTATTAAGCAGTCAGAATTCTACCACCAAGGTAATGACATAACATACAGATGTAATGGCAGAACCAATGTTGGTCATCTTTGTAAAAGTGAGGCAAGTGGAAGAGGTGTAATGGGGTGGAGATCTGCAAAGCCACCTCCTTTTTAAATATGATTAGGACTATGAATTATACTACAGCTCAATAAATTTGGTACTCTACAATGAATTAATTAAGGACTAGGGAGATCACTATGTATCAATATTGATTCACTATGGATAAATTATGCCAGACTAACTACATTTCTCTTCTTTCCTCCCTCCTTTCTTCCTTCTGTCCTTCCTTCCTTCCTTCTTTCCTTCCTTCTTCCCTCCCTCCCTCCCTTCCTTCCTCCCTTCCTTCCTCCCTCCATCCATTCCTTCCTTCCTTCCTTCCTTCTTTCTTTTTTTTCTTCCTTCCTTCTTTAACTGTGCATCAGAAGAATAGTACATGAATTTCATTAAAAATTTTTACAAAAAAAATTATAACAAAATTGTGGAAAAGATAAGTTGTGGTCTGGATTTAACAGTGAAATTAATGGTTCCAAGACTGGCTGAATGACTTGATCCAAAGTGTGTTGATGGAATGAATCATTGTGAGTCTGAAGTGAAGCCTTTGATGCATGGGTTCTTAATAGATTTTGTTATGCATCATTTTGACAATGTAGTAAAGCCTATGGACACCTTTTCAGAATGATAGATATAAAATAAAAATAAAATACATAGAATTTCAAAGGAAATCAATTATATTGAAATATGGTCATCAAAAATGTTTTTTAAAAGAATTTGCACAGTACCAGGAACATAGTAAGCATTTAATAAAAGCTTATTTACTAAATAATTGATGCTAGGTTAAGAACTTCTTCTTCAGTGAGATGCAGTGAGTTCTAAGGAAAAATACTGGAGCTAGGAGAACTAAATTCTATTTTCACATTACCCAGTTAATAGCTACGTGGTTATTGGTAAGGAACTTAACTTATCAGAACCTCAGTTTTCACTACTGTAAAATGATGACATAGGGAGTGGAAGACCTGAGCATTTTTGTAGGAAACAGGGAAGGAATACAAAAATAGGACAAGATTGAATGGTGAATATGTGGTGTGTGTGTGTGTGTGTGTGTGTGTGTGTGTGTGTGTGAGAGAGAGAGAGAGAGAGAGAGAAAGAGAGAGAGAGAGAGAGAGAAAGAGAGAGAGAGAGAGACAGAGAGAGAGACAGAGAGAGAAAGAGAGATACGATGAGGATGAGGGTGAGGACGATGAGGATGATGATATGACTAAGTGCTTGTATATTAGAGAAGTAGAGAGTTCAGCCTTGGCTAGGAAGAGGGCTACCTCTCCCTCAGAATCTGGTGCACCTGAAGTGAGGGTAGATAAAAATGGAGAGAGGTTTTGATGTGAGGTGGAGGAGGAAAAAGCACATACAAGAAGATTTTGATCTCTGCTATGCAGCGGCAAGGTTACTTTATGAGATAGACTGGGGATAAATTAAGGGGATTGAAGTTTGTGGAGAAAGAAGGTTTAGAACAGCTTTGGGGAATGATATAATACTAACAGCAATACTTAATATTTATATAGCACTTCTAGATGTATGAAACACTTCGCACATATCTTTTGATCCTTACAAAAATTTATAAAATAGGCACTATTATTATTCTCATTTTATACCTGAAGAATCTGAAACTGAGAAATTTTAAGTAACTTGGACAGAGTTATACATCTACTGAATGTTGTGGGCAAGATTTGGACTTAGGTATTTGTACCTCTACCCAATATACCAAGCTGCCTTTATCAAAAGATGAAAGTTTCACACTTAAAAGTGACCTTTTGAACATTTAATTCAAACCTCATTTTTTTAAAAAATAGATAAGACACAGAGTGATTGAGAGGCTTGTTCAAGGTGACACAATTAGTCAGCATCAGAGATAACTTGAACTCAGGTTCTCTGATAGCAGAGTGCCAGTGCCCTTTCCATTTTGCCTCTATGCCTCCCTCTGGCATTCACCTATGGTGAAGGAAAAATGAGAGCAGGGACAAATAGACAGACAAAGATACAGAGACAAACAGACATACAGAAAGAGAAGAAAAACTAGTTTTAATTTTAGATGTATAATATTGAGACATCAGTGTTCATTAGTGTGATGCATAAAGAATATCGAGATTTAGCAAATGCAACTCCACTTATCAATGAGATATATTGATTAAAATATTTTAAAAGTTCAAACAACATGATAGTAACTTTCTAAGGTAATTTTAGCTATCTACAGCTACAAATATAACATTATACCTAGTCATGAAAACTCTAGGCAGATAATTATCTTAATTATACAAAGAAGCTTTTGTTGATAATATAATAATAAATCACATACCTTTTTGCAGTTTAAATTTTTTAAATTCTATACATATTAGCATGGAATTAGACAATTTTAATTCTGAAATAACTAATGTATTGTTGTATTAATATTAAACATTTAGTTATAACTAGGTGACTTATTTTGATCTTTACTCCAGCAATGTTACTTTACAGGCATATAATCATTCCTAAACTTCTTTAACACATTGTATCTAGCTCTTAATAGTGAATGTCAGCACATCTTATTGTGGTGAAAGTTAGTATGGCTGGGGTTCATGTTCTGCCTCTTGGCTAGGTGACCTTGGGCAAGTCACTTAACCTATCAATGACTTATGCAGTTCTTTAAGTCAGTAAGTCACAAAACAATTGCTGATCAGCAATTGTAGAGAAAGTTTCATCCCGGTGAGTTCCATTTTTGGAAAACAAAAAAATAACAGATCCCAACAAACAGTAAGATAAGCTAGACAAATACCTGCTATTGCATATACTTTGTTCTCCATCACATGCCATGAAATATCTAGTGTTTATTCTATCCCTCTGTTCAACTACTGTCTCTCCTCTCCTCCCTTCTGACTATAGAGGTCAAATGATTTTTGATTACAAAAAAGTCTCACTCTTGGTACAATGAAATCTTGACTCCAGATCTCTGACCCTGTTGTTTTATGAGAGCTGGCACTTCCATTCAGGTCTGGTTTCCACCGACTTCTTTGACATGCTTCACTAAACCTAATAGCTCCCTATTACCAGTTACAATTTAGCATCTGAGCCAGGAGCTGGATGAAAAAAGGGGGGAAAGAGAGTGTAAATTATACGGAATAGCAGTGAACAAAGGTTTTATTTCTCCTGAGCACAACCCTTTGATAGGAAAACGGGGGAGACAAATGTGTTGCTAATTTAATTAAGTAGTATGAGATTGCAGGGTCTACAGATGCCATTTAGGCCTGGATTAATCAAGAGCAGGTGATGAAAATGAATAGTCACACATAATGTTAGCATTTTTAACAATCCGACACAGTCTAATGGAATCAAGGGCTATTTAACAACAGTGCACAGTTTTGCTTGCTAATCCAAATTTATCTACTCTTCTCCTTCGCAATACTCAGCATGTTCTCATGCTGCATAGACTATTTTACTATTTTCCTGGACCTAATCAAAGAGTTCACAATCAAAGAAGAAAGGGTTGAATCATCTAGATGAAAATTCATTTTCTTATGCTTTCTTCTAGCACCAATTGCAAAAAAAAAAAAAAAAAGAAGTATATCATTAAATCTTATGGTATCCTTCTGGGAACTTTACCAAACCACCAACTTCAGCATTATGTTAAATACTGTATATACTTTATATATGATACCCATAATGAATCAGTTTAGAATTAATTGACAAATCATTGTCAATGAGGCAGCTGGGCTGTGCAGAACTTAGCATGTTAGACTTGGAGGGAGAAAAATTGAGTTGCAATACAGCCTCAGACATTTACTAAAGCTTCAAGGCCTTGGGTCAATTATGTAAATGCTCTTAGCCTCAGTTCCCATGTCTATAACATGGGGATAACAATAGGTCCTCCCCTACAGGGTGGTTGTGAATATCAAGTGATATCATATTTGAAAAAGGCTTTGCAAACCCTTACACTCAATATAAATGTTAGCTCTTACTGAGGTTCTTGTTGATGAATTATTATCTTAATCACTAAGTGAATGACTAAAAATTATCCTCTTCTGAACATTAGCAAAGGTTAGCTAGGTGATACAGTTCCTAGACTGCTGACTCTAGAAGACTCATCTTTGTGAGTTCAAATCTGACCTCTAGCTGTGTGACTCTGGGCAAGTCACTTAACCCTGTTTCAGTTTCTTCATCTGTAAAATGAGTTGGGGAAGGAAATGACAAACCACTCCAGTATCTTTGCCAAAAAAAACCCCAATGGGGTCCCAGAGCCAGCCATGATTGAAATGACACCAAAAAACTAGAGAATAAAGGGAAGTTCTAAACAAAATTAGAGAGATTGGTTAGAGCTTGATTGTGAAGTGCTTAAAAGCTAAACAGAGGAGCACATATTTCACATCAGAGGTGATGCAGAGCCACTGGACTTACGGAATAAGAGAATGACTCCCTCTGGCATGCACTTTAGGAAAATCATTTTGGCAGCTCTTAGAAGATATACTGGAGAATAAAGAGAAAATTCGTAATTTTCTATTGTACTCCTGTCTTATCATAAAAAGCTATATAAGAAAAACACAAAATGGGATGTCTTTCATGTATCTCCCTCAGCTATAGACACATTGCATTGCACATAGTAGGCCCTTACTAATTGTTGGCTGAGAGAGGAAACACAGAGAGACAGACAGACACAAAGACACACACACACACACACATACACACACACACACACACACAAAGAGAGACAGAGACAGAGACACAAAGGTACAGAGAATACAAAATCACAGAGAGAGATGATTTTAATGTACCTGCTAATGGGAGATATTATGTTATTATTATAGCTAGAGTAATGGACCTGCAATCAAAAAAACCACAGTTCAAATCCTACCTCTTAACATTTCCAATAGTGTGACTGTGCATAATTATCCTGGACTGAGTTTTCTTGCCTGCAGATAATAACTATAATACCTACCTATCTCACGAAGTTATTTTGTGGCACAAATGCAATTGATGGGCATATGATTTCAATGGAAGCTAATATCATTCCTAGAGTCAAATTCTTTTATTTCAACTGTCCTCAGTACCTATAAAAATTCTGTCATCACTCTTCATTCAGTTATCATGTTGGATCATTCACTAAATTCCTATTTTCTGTATTTAAACATATCACATATAGCAATAGAAATATGGGCATACAACAAGCCCATTTACTGCTGAATAAACTCATAAATTCCTAAGCTCA
This sequence comes from Pseudochirops cupreus, assembly GCA_028627135.1. Taxonomy (NCBI): domain Eukaryota; kingdom Metazoa; phylum Chordata; class Mammalia; order Diprotodontia; family Pseudocheiridae; genus Pseudochirops; species Pseudochirops cupreus. The sequence continues at coordinate 260,412,275 of CM053580.1, read as the reverse complement.
CCTTACCAACTCTACCAAATCTCTCAGATTCTCTACAATGACTCATGAATATCACCACTTTCCTTAAACCCCTTGACATAAGAGAATGCTTATAACATAAGAAGCTTCCTATTTCTTCTGTTTCAGGGTTCCCCTGGTGAGCAACACAATAAGTTCTTGTTTTTTCATGAGTGATGCCTCCTAGAAGAGAGATGATTCATATATTCTGAGCACAATAAATGTCACCTTGGTCCAATGTTTGCATTTCCCCCTGATAACTCACTATAAGGTCAAGTCTCCTCTCCACCTTGCCTCACTTGCCACCACATAGCTCCCTGATGGGAGATATGCTACTGGCTTAAAATAGAAATACAAAAGCAGTTTACACAACAGTAACAGGAATAGAGCTGTCAACAAAAGTAAGAGAAGGGTCTTTCTTTTATAACATCTAAGGCACAGGCTTAGGGAGAATTTTCTGATTTAACATTTTTTCTTAACAAATATTGTACTTTGATATCCTAGTTAATACAAATAGTGAGAAAAAAACATAGGCATTTTCCTCCTAATTAATTCCATACCATAAAATGTCACACTGATTCAAATATGGGCTGAATTTTCCCTCCCATATCTGAATTTAAAAATAGAAACAACACTGAATTTATACCCACATTTGGTGATTTTTTTCATTGTATACCATGTACTTTTTTCCCTTTAGAAATATAGTATTTGAGAAGTATGACCTATATTTGGGGAGCAACCTATATCTAGACTCATACAGGATGCTATTTTTCACATAAGAATGTTTAGATTAGGAAAATAGCACCTTAAAAAATAGACTAACTCAAATAGCAAAAGAGGCCCAAAAATCCAATGAGGAGAAGAACGCCTTAAAAAGTCTCCTTTGCCAGATGGCAAAAGAATCTCAAAAGCTTTCTGAAAAGAACAATTCCTTCAGAATTAGAGTGGAGCAAATGGAAGCAAATGACTTTATGAGAAATCAGGATACTATGAAACAGATCCAAATAAATGAAAAAATAGAAGGCAATGTGAAATATCTCCTTGAAAAATCCACTGACCTGGAAAATAGATCCAGGAGAGCCAATTTAAAAATTATTGGATAACCTGAAAGCTATGATCAAAAAAAGAGCCTAGATAGCATCCTTCAATAAATTCTCAAGAAAAATTGCCCTAATATTTTAGAACCAGAGGGCAAAATAGAACTTGAAAGAATTCGCCATCACCTCTTGAAAAAGATCCCAAAAAGAAAACTGCTAAGAATGTCATAGCCAAATTCCAGAGTTCCCAGATCAAGGAGCAAATATTACAAGCTGACAAGGAGAAACAATTTGAATGCTGTGGAAACACAATTAGGATAACCCAGGATCTAGCAACTTCTATATTAAGGGATCAAAGGGCCTGGAATATGATATTCCAGAGATCAAGGAAGCTAGGACTAAAACCAAGAATGACCTACCTAGCAAAATTGAGTATAATATTCCAGGGGAAAATATGGTCATTCAATGAGGTGAAGGACTTATAAGCATTCTTGATGAAAAAACCAGAACTGAATAGAAAATTTGACATTCAAATATAAGAAGCATGAGAAGGTAAACATGGAAAAGAA
>CM053580.1:260389074-260410172 GCA_028627135.1 Pseudochirops cupreus | reverse complement strand
AAATCTTTCTTCAGCTCATCTCTAGCTTTAAGGCATTCTTCATGTTTATTGGAGGCCCCTGGTGGGGGTGCTCTGGCTGCGCTCTCCTCCTCCCTCTCTCTCCCATGATCTTTCTTTTCCCCAAAGAAGGAATCAAGGGTTTGGGAGCTGTTCTTACTTTGCTTCTTATGCTTATTCTTACTCATGGTTCTTCAGACTGGGATTTTTTTTTAAATCTCTGTGAGGCTCTGCTTCCAGAAGGGAAAGCTCTGTCCCAAATTGCTGGGGTCCTCCTAGCTGCCGTAGCTCTTAGGGAGAGGCTGGGAACTCTTCCTATTTACTTCTGGCTGACTGGATAGTGAGGACTCCAAGACTGAGGCCCAAGACGGCGATATGGATCCAGGCCGCTCAACGCGCGAGCCCTGACCTGAGAACATTTGCTCAGTCCCCCTGCTGCCTGCAGGCCTCGGGCAGGAAGCTACAACACAGACGTGCAAAACCTCTGCCTTTTGCTTTTCTGCTCTGGAGGCCTTCTGGCCCGGCTGCTTATCTCCCTCTTTCACAAATCCCACTAGCAGCTGCTGCTAATCTGCTCACCTGAGAGGGTCCTCAGCTCCTCCCGTCCAGCCTCCCCCGGGGCACAGCCGCGGCTTCAGGCCAGGCTGGTTTTGGTTCGCAGTGCTGATATGGTTCCTCGTAGCTGAGCTGACTTTAGTGGGAAATATCTTTGTGTGCGTTTTGGAGTTCCAGGATTGGTTTAGAGTCCTGTTTTATGGGTATTTTGGGGTGGCTATGTGAGAGCTGCGATATGTTGCTGCTGCTATGCCGCCATCTTGGCTCCTCCCCCTCTTGCATTCAAATCTAACCTTGGACACTTAGTAGCTGTGTACCCTGGGCAAAATAACTTAACCTACTTGCCTTAGTTTCCTCATCTGTAAAATGAGCTGGAAAAGGAAATGGCAAAAATCTTTGGCAAGAGAAACCTAAATGTGGTCATGAAGAATCATACATGACTGACAAATGACTGAACAACAGATATCAGACTTTTTTTTTTTGAGGGTGGAAAGCAAGGCAACTGGGGTTAAGTGACTTGCCCAAGGTTGCACAGCTAGTAAGCGTCAAGTGTCTGAGGTCAGATTTGAACTCAGGTCCTCCTGACTTCAGGGTTGCTACACTGTGCCACCTAGCTGCCCCAAGACTTATTTTTTAAAAAGGTAGCTTTTCCCTGTGGTTCAATACGCAAAGTGAAAGGTATGGGGGGGAGAGCGTAGGGACAGCATTACAACAAATGTTAAATTCAATCAAATGATTGGTCAATAGCACTGAGAAGTTTTTTTTTATCTTTCTTTTCTAAAGTAACTAGCCATTTGAATGTAATGTTTTTACCCCCAGACTTTTTTCTGTATGTAAAGGTATATTATGAATAGAATGGACAGGTAGTTCCAGACTTATAATAACCTGACTTTAAAATGATATAGACACAGATGTGCTTGACCCAGCAGAAGGAGTTGAAAGCAGGGCAATGAAAAAAAGTTGTGTGAGCATATGTTTAATGGATGGTTGGGGACTCCAGGGACTGAGAAGATAGAATAAAGATGATGAGAGGGAAGGAGCCTGCTGCTAAGAAACAACATTAACTTATTTCAGAATTTTGCATAAGTATGGCCCTGCTCTCAGGAAATTGAGGTGCAGGAGGGGAACAGAGGAAGAACTCTTGCTCCTTTTTCTTTCCCTGGTACTAAAGGCTCTTCCAAATACACAGATTGGTAATTATCTACACAATTATTGCTTCATATTTTCCTGTTGAATGATACTAAACAGCCAGTATCTAAACTCAGATACTATATCATCAACCAATTAACATTGATCAATTAAGTGCCTATTATTTGCTGGACACTACCCTATATGCTGTCCTTCTATATTATAGGTTAGAAAGGCTTTTGAGTACTATATGGGTATCCTAACCGCACTTTCAAAACATGGTTTTATTCAGAACTTGACTATGTATGTATGACTTAATATGTGACCTAAAACAAGACATATAAACTGTGTAGTCTTTAATAAGATGAGGATGATGAAGTTGTTAAGATTTTGGAATTAGCTGAACCAATTATTCTTTAAAAAAAAAACAAAAATTCATAACAATTCCAAATAAATCACTTTACAACTTTAAAAGAAAGTGGCCCGTTTTAGAGTTGGAAACTATTGGTTTAGTTATGAGAATAACATTTAACACTTTTTTTGACAGCTAAACTTTCTCACAAGTACATACTCTTCCTTTATGACAACAGTATCTGAAAAATTGAGTATGTGTGACTGTAGCCAAGAATCTTGTAGCTCAAGATTCCTCGGGTGGGGGTGGGGCATGAATTAACTTAAGGAAATCCCTTAACTATCAAATGTTAAGATCAGATTCATTGGTACTAGAGGTCCACTAGAGTTAGAGAACGTACTCTAAGTGCTCTGACTTTTCTTTATGTAAAACCACTCTCAATTCCATTTTGGAGTATCCTACAATTAGTTCCATTTTTAGAGTTCCTCCTGGCAATTGCTTAATTCCATTTTGATTTATATACTTACTTTCCATATTTTCAAGCCATGTTCCCCATTGAAAATTGTCTGCCAATAGAAGTACAAAGTTACTTTTCTATTTCAATGTTAACTAGTCAGGTAAAAATGGTATACAGGAAATTTATTATTAATTTAAACTTATATAAGTGAAAACAATTTTGAATTATGGAAAAAACTGAGCTAAGCAATATTTTTAAAAAGATTCATTTATATTACTCCCAAACACATATAGAAAGTAAAACACTAAGATAAAAGTGTTCTTACTATTGATGCTACATGCTGCTTGTTATTGAAATTCTGGTTCCAATCTATCCTTACATTTTATTTTATTTTACCACCCTCTATATATTCTACGTTCTAGAGAAACTGTTGCATTCCAGTTTCTCATCCATGACATTTCATCTGCTTCTCCCATGTCCTTCCACAGAGTCCAGTCCTTCATATCTGAAATACCCTCCTTCCTTACTGTTCTCTGGTAGACTCCCTAGATTCCTTCAAAGAACAACTCAACTCCTATACAAGTTCTACTTTTTGATCTACTCTACTGTTAGTGCTCCTTCCTTCTTGAAATTACTTTGCATTCCCTTTGATACACCTTATCAACCAATCATTCATTGATGATGTACAGCAGACTGCTGTATATGAGACACCATGCTAAATTCTGAGAATACTAAGAAATACAAAAATAGTTCCTGAGCTCAAGGAGCTCACAGTGTAATGATATATATTATGTCCTGTCAATAGAGTGGAGCCTCATTGACAATAGGTCTATTTATTTATTTATGGCCTTGTATACTCAATGCCTTTCTCAAGCAATTTAACAATTTTTTAAATTGAATTTAATTTAGCTAGTAAATCCCCTGGGGACTGCTTTTATTTTTTAAAGATAACAATGAAGTGATTAACATATAATTTGAATGCATGTATACATTTTAATATAATAAACAATTTGGGTTCCAATGATCCACCCAAAAAAAGATGAATTTTATAGAAAGAACAAAAATTAATTTTAGCCTAACCACAATGAAAATAATAAGAAACTCCTAAGTTAAATGGAATCTGAATGATTTGGGTTTCCTCTATGTTTAAATGCATTATGCAAATAAATATTCTATATTGATGGCTTGTGAGTAAAGGAGGGATTTGCAGACATACCCCTTACTGATTTAGTGGGTCTCCAAATCTACTTGGTGATTTATAGCATGCAGACATATGGTAAACTGGAGTACCTCTCATAAAGCCGGATGTCTGTTCCTTTATCTCCTTGCTCAGCAACGTGAGATTGACTGTTAAGGAATTATGAGTGGCTCTTGGACCCCAGTAACTAAAATTATCTCTTAATGATTGATTGACTGAAGGCCAGAAGGACAAACTTATTGGAGGGACCTCCCTTTTGTGATCTCTAAGAGATACAAAAGTAATCATTTCTGCTCAACTCTTTTGAGACTATTTTGTAGCACTTTCACTTTCTCTTCTTTGGACTTCCGACACAGTTTTGTTTGTTTTTATTTTCTCTTGTTTTTGGTCGCTGTTGTTTGTTTTTGTTTTTGACATATGTAGCTTTATCTTCTCTCTTCCTTATAACAATGTTACTTTAGAACAGAAGCACATGACGACCTGAAACTTGATGTCTTGGCTACATTCTTCTACTTTTCTCTTTTGTCTCTGAGTACAGATGAGCCGAAGGTCCCACTGAAAACTACTGATCACCCTGTTTCATTTGCAATTCTGAATTACCTAAATTGTAGACCCTTTTGATTTATGATCATTTTGGCAGAATTAGGTATCATTGCATGTCTAGCATGAAAAAATGGGGGAATTAAAAGAAACAATGGAAGAGTATAAACAATATAAAAAGAAAAAAAATACCATTTAAGAATAGTAAATTAATTGATTTAATTTTTGTTTTACAAATAATAATTCAGAATTATTCATTTGGACACACACAAATAAAAAGAGCAAAGCATTATTATACTCCAATGTATATTGTATTATTACTAGAAAGGGAGGATGAGTTTTTTTTTAAATTAAAATGTGATTTGATGTAAAAATACAGTATGTAAAAATACAGCTATTTGAGTGCTACTAAGATAGAAAGGATGAAATCTGAAATTAGCTGAGTTAGTTTTTTTTTTTCCTTATTTCTTTCAAAAGCCTTCCATTCAAGAGTAAAATGTGACGGGAAAAATGTGTGAGCAATTATCAAGTCATGCGACTCTCATCAGTATGGTTCCTAACCAGAAGCAGGTATGAGAACATTAAGAACAAGTGAATGAATACTGATTAGCAGATACAGATGACATACATCCAACTCAGTGTGGTAAATTAAGTCACTAATTCTCTTCATTATTTCCATTTAGTTTTGTATAAAACCAAATTTTATAGAATTAAAGTGATAAGAGAGGTAGGAGTTAGAAGGTAAGGCTGAGATATGCAACAAAGTTAATATAATTTGGATGGCTGTGGTGGGAAAGAGCATTAAAAATTATCTAATAAATTTTATTCAAAGATGAACGCTACTTATGAGAGAGGAAATCAACAAATTTCCGGATGACAAGGAAAACAAGAGTATTAAGTATTGGATTTACAGCCAAAGCACATACATACACACATATATACATACACACTCACTTTTAATCCTAAATTTTAGTGTGGCATAGTGGAAAAGTGGTATACTGGGCACTGGATGAATCTGGTAGTCAAAAACCTGAGTTCAAACTCCACCTCTGATATTTATAAATTGTGAAATTGGGTAAGTTATTTAGTCTTCCTGGGCCTTCATCATCATATCTGTAGAATGGTTGGAGGTGAGTTACTTTGCTTCTTGCTTCCCTTCCATCTTTATTTCTATGATGTTATGACTGAGGTAGGCAGGGCCACTAGTTTCAACTTGTTAGGGCAAAGGTAGATGGTTCCAACACAGAGAAATGTGGTTTTGCCCCTTAATAATAATAATAACATGCTCCCCCCTCCTCAATCCTGTTTTTATGTCTCCTTATGGCATGGAGGCAAGCCAGAGTTCTAGAAGGCTGGGCCAGTGACAGAAATCTCTGGCATGTCTTGGCAAACTGGGAAAGCTACAAGGATAGGAAGCACAATGGACTTTGTGTCTCACCAGAAGACTAGCTAAGTTGGGAGAGGTTCATTATCAGAAGGTAACCACCAGGAGGAGAAGTTTTTGAAAGACAGTAGTTTGAGAATGTCCTTGCCTAAGACAAAGAGGGTTTATGGTCTGCATTCAGGAAGGAGGGCCTTACTCTGAAATAATAATGTCTTGGGAGTATGTGAGTAAGATGAATAATAATAATAATAATCTGTTTAATTACTTGATTGAGTTTGCATGCAAGGCACCCAGAATGGGGGTGGGGGGTTGATAGTGGGCAGGGAGAAACAAAACAAAACAAAATTGTGAGGTAGGTAGTGGTTAATAGTGTTTTTCTTCACATTTTCCAGATGAGATTTTATTGTATAATGTTTCTCTGAGACTACATATACATATGCATATATATATGTATATATATTTATATACATATATATATAATTTGAGACCTACCTATAATTTTCTATTGGCTCAGGTGGAGGCATTTTCTATTTATTTTTATCATGGAAAACTGAGATTAGTTTTGCTTCTATCTGAAAAAAGGAAACAAGAAAAGGTAAGTGACTTGTCCAAGATGATAGACCTAGTACATGCTAAAGCTAGGATGTACATCATGACCTTCTAATGCCAAATTCAGTATTCTTTCTACTATAGTATTATAGTATGCTTTGTGAATGAAAACATGTTATTACTCTAAATTAGGGAAGTATTGGAGAGAGTTTTTAGATCACATTTTGTTTCTTTTATTTTGATATCACATTAATTTTTGAAAAGATGACTTTCCACTTCCTTACTCAAAGAGCTTCCCCCTTGTAATACAAATTTAAAAAGAAACAGATATAAAGAGTTCAGAAAAACCAATCTAGTGCATTTAGCAGAGTATGAAATATTTTCCATATTCTGCAATAAAGTACTTTTTATAAACCTCTTCTCTAGATCCAAGTTTTTTTCACTTTTAACACAAAATATTTATTTTTATTTTATGATTCTGTTCTTTTTAAGTTGTTGTGGTTATGATAATTAGTTTTGGGTGTTTTTTTATCCTATTTATTATACTCAGCACCAGTATGTAGAAGTCTTTTTACATTCCTCTGAAATCTTCATATGCTTGTTTTCTTAAACATAATGATATTCTATTACATCTGTACACAGTTGAACCAGTTTTTTTTCTTTTTCTTTTTTTTTAGTCATTAAGCAATTGTTGGACATCTTTGTTTCCTGATTCTTTTCTACCAGAAAATATACTACAATTCATATTTTGTATACATGAGAACTTTGACCTCCTTGGAATACATGTACAATAACTCCAGCACAAAAAGTAAAGACAATTGTTACTTTTTAAGTTTAATTCCAATTTCACTGCACAAGACTGGAACCAATTTACCACTTTTTCAGCAGTGTTACAGTATGAATATCTTCACTTTGCCCAACCCCCTTTTATTAACTAGTTTTATCTTTTGTTGTCATCTTTGCTAATATACTGGATTTGAAAAAAGCAATATCAACTTTTTTAGATTTGATTTTTCTCTTCTTATTAGGTTAGTAGGAATTAATAGAGTTTATAAATAAAACATATTTGAATCTATTTTCCTTCATATTTCTGTAAATAGTCAAACCAGAACAGACTATAATTTTAGTTAGTTCCAATTGGCACTCAACAAAACTTTGTTGATTGTCTTGAAGGATCTATGGTAATCCCCCCGCCCCCCAATTCTTTATTCAATCACTGTCTCCATTTTCCAGTTCAAAGATCTAAAAGTCCATTGTAATTTATTAACATTCTACTTTTCCTGAATCATTTTCATCAATTCCTAACAGCATCCAATTCTCTATTTTGCTTTGTAACACAAAGAGCTGGCATTCTAAGTGTCAGGGGAATTGTAAATAAACAGGCAAAGAAGATGTGGACAAAAGGACAATGGGAAGGATGCTGTTTTGCACATCAGAGAAGGAACAATAGAAGAAAAAAAGAGGAAAGTTAGGTAGAAGTAAGTGGAAATTACATAAAAAAGCAAGCATGCCTCAAGACTTCTAAACAGATTCTGGCCTGACTTGTTTTTAAGGCTATAATTTAACAAATTATCTGATCTAATCAGGGGAAACAGAATGGTGATTCTAGCATATTCCTATTAGTCATAATGATTAGCATTTATATATCATTTTAAAATTTGCAAAGCACTTGATATATATTAGATTATTCGACCCTACCAACAGCCCCATGAGGCAGGTGCTATTAGCCAATGTTAAGTGACTTCTCAAGGTCACTCAGCTGGTTAAAAAAAGTACTTTAGGATTAAAACTCATGTTTTCCCTTCTCCAAGTCTGGCAACATATCCATTATCTGCCACCTAACCTCCTTCTTAATTATAGTCCTTATGCTCCACAGAAAACATGACCATATTATATGACCAAGCCAGGACAGGACACCCTGTAGGCTATAATAATAAGCATCCCTTTACTTTATCAAATACACAAATTGTATAGCGCTTTTTGAGCTTGTTCTTTTCAGCTTCTTATTTTAGAAGAGACTTCAGAGGTTGTCTCCTCCAATCTGAACCTGAATAAGAATCTTCCCTATACCAACCTCAACAAGTATTCCTTTGGTGTTGGTTGACAGAAATGCAGGAAAGCTTGATGTATCTCCCCTCTGCATTCAGCCATTCTACCAGAGCTGAATCTACCTGCTCTGACAATTATCCAGCTCCTCTCACTCCATTTTTTGCAGAAAGAATAGAATGAGAGATTTGGTAAATGTTTTGCTCAAATTGAGATAAACTATACTTTTTCCTCATTTACCAGACTATTAAACTCATCAGAAAAGGAAATGAAGCTACCATAGCATGACAGGTTCTTTACTAAAGTGAGCTGACTCTGTGTGATCTATGATTTCTTCTCTTAATGGTCAGTAATTGATCTTTTAATAATATATTCTGGAGTCTTACCAGGAATTAAAGACAAACTCACTGGCCTATAGTGTACAATCTCAATTTTCCTCCCTTTTTGGAAAAAAATACATTAATGGTGCAAACTGACATTTGGACAGGGAAGGGGGAAGCAAGCATTTATTTAGCACCTTTTATGTGCCAGGAATTGTGTTAAGAATTTTACAAATATTTTATTTGATCATCACAACACTCCTGTGAGGTAGGTTCTATTATTTCCACATTTTATAGTTGAGAAAATTGAGGAACCAAAGGTTAAGTAACTTCCCAAAGTCATATACAGTCAGTAAGAGTATGAGGCCAGATATGAACTCAGGTCTTCTGGATTCCACATCCAGGATTCTACTGTACCACTTACCTAGCAGTCTAGATAACACTTTAAAGTTTGAAAAGCAAATCTTTTTTGAACATGACAACAGCTTCACAAAGTAGATAATCAAGATATTATTCCCATTCTAAAAGTGAGAAAACTGAGGCTTAAAAAGGTTAATTGAATTACCTATATTCCCCCAGTTTTAGAAATAGAGAAATGTGAATGGAGGTGTCCTATAAAGAGCTTGAATTATAGGACTAGAGTGCAGGGAAGAGGTGAGAACTGGAATTACAAGTTGAGATTCATCAGCATAGTAAGTGATCACTGAAATCATAAGAGTAGATGAATTTATTCAGAGGGTAAGTACAGAAAATCAAGCCCCAAATACATAGCCTCCTGGAGAAATTGAAGGTAGCAAAGGAGATAGAGAAACAGCAGTAGTCAGAAGGGGGAAGAAAACAACCAGAAAATTGCAGTGTCACAGAAACCAAAGGAGAAGAGTTTCAATAAGCAGTGGGTGGTCAGCAATGTCAAATGTCACAGAGGTCAAGGATGATGAGGACTGAAAAAAGTCAATTGGATTTGGCAAGGAGAAAGTTACTGCTGACCTACAAGAGAGCAGTTGAGTACTTTCAGTGGAGGGGATGGGGGTCGGTCAGGCTTTAAGTTAGATCCCAGAGGCTTAACAAAAGAGTAAACTGGGAATCTTACCATGTATTGCATTGTTTTGTTTGTTTTTTATCAGTAAATATATTTCAAATTCTAAATGTCCAAATTGTAAATTAACCCTTTGGAACATAATTCCATTAAGGTGAGTACCAATGGTAAAATTTTTCTTCTTTTGTGGAAGCACATTAAAGGATTCCTTTTTCCAACAGCAGAGTCTTATGTTTGGTTTTATTTTTGTTGAGTGAGGTAGCTGGTGCATTAACTCCAAGTCAAGGCAATGTAATAAAAATAAAATAAAACAAATATTGCTTAACTGACAATCTTCAAATGTTATGAAATGTGGGAATTGGCCAGGCCGTCCCTTTACTCACACAACTATCATCAGGAACTGATTCTCTCTTGCTCGTATTACTGCCGTAGCCTCCAAATTGGTTTCCATACCCTAGGTCTGCTGCCTTACCATGTAAGTACCTCCTGAGCTCAGCTATCAGTGATCCTCCTGAAGAGCCAGTCTGACCACATCACTCCGCAAATTCGATAAGCTCCAGGTGTCTCTTGGATCAAATACAAATGCTCTGTTTGCCTTTTAAAAGCCTTGAGAGCCTGGCTCTAGACTACCTTTCAAGCCTTATTACATATAACACCTCAACACATTCAGCCAACCTCCTTCTTTCTATTCTCCACAATAGCAAAGTATATAGAGTGCTGGACCCAAAGTCAGTAAGACCTGAGTTCAAATTCAGTCTCATGCATGTACTAATTGTGTCAGGTTGCACAATTTATTTAACCTCTGTTTGCCTCAGTTTCCTTAACTATAAAATTTGAATAATAATAGCACTTATCTTCCAGGGTTTTTGTGAGGATGAAATGAGCTAATATTTCCAAAGCAATTAGCACACTGCCTAGCACACATTAGATGCTTAATAAATGCTTGTTCTGTTCTCTTCTCTTCCTCTTCCAAGCTTTTGCACAGGTTGTCCCCTTCACCTCCTCCCTGGAATGTACTCGATTGATCCGTATTCCTGAATTTTAGAAACCTTAGTTTCCTTCAAAGCTCAGCCGGAGCAGCAACTCCTACTGAGGCATCTTCTGATGACCTTTTGTTCAACTCTTGCCTCTGATACATACAGCTATTGGAACAGAAAATCACTTACCCTCTCAGAACTTGAAACAACTCTCTAAGTTAAAGAGAAAGTGCCAATATTCATTAGTAGAGGGAGTTTCCTGGTCTGGGGATCCCTTTTTCCAATGAAATCGCAGGTCTAATTCCTATCACTTCATTTTGTTCTTACTGGTATGTATATTCATTATTTCTCATAATACAAAGTAAACTCCTTGAGGGCAGGAAGTGTTTAATTTTTGTCTTTGTATCTCTAGCATTTAACACAGTGTTTACATAGAAGAGGTAAGAACTTAAATACTTCTCCAAGGATTGGTTGGTAGGTATCAATATCAGCAAAAGGAAAAAAAAAAAGTTAAAAAAGAGGGGCCCATGGGGCAGCTAGGTGGCGCAGTGAATAGAGCACTGTCCCTGGAGTCAGGAGGACCTGAGTTCAAATCCAGTCGCAGACACTTAACACTTACTAGCCGTGTGACCTTGGGCAAGTCACTTAACACCAATTGCCCTGCCCTCCAAAAAAAAAGCAAAAAAACAAAAGAGGGGCTCCATTTCTGAGACCTTATCACTTTTCTTTTAGCAAGGAAAAAAAGACATTATAATACTGTGATAATTTGTTCAGTCATTTCAAACTCTTAATGATGCCATTTGGGGTTTTCTTGCCAAAGATTTTAGAAGAGTTTGCCATTTCCTTCTCCAGTTCATTTTACAGATGAAGAAACTGAAGCAAAAGGGTTAAGTGACTTGCTCGGGGTCACACAGTTAGTAAATGACTAAGGTCACATTTGAACTCAGGAAGATGAAGTCTTCTTGACTCCAGGTCCAACACTCTGTGTATTGTGCCACCTAGCTACCCCAATAATACTATAGTAAACAGCCCTGAAATTTAAACACCTGTCTTTGCCCATGGAAGGACAGTAGCTTTTATTAACTAATCATTCTGATTGGAGACATCATCAGAAACTTCTCAGTCCTTAATGTTCATATAGATAAAATGGTAATTGAACAATGTCTCAGAGGGTGAATGTGTGTCGTCTTTTTTTTTTAAGTTTGTCACATGACCTCACCATGTGACATCACAAACCTCCCATCTCTGCTTTGTTGGCCTCTATGCATGAATAATTTTCCCAGTGCTTGTTTGTAGCAGGACAGGAGAAAAGGAGAATTACCCTAGCACAATCTCTTGTTGTCCTCTATCAGCATTCTGTGGGTCTGAGCTGGCTTACAACAGTGTAAAGACATCAGTGGCATGTGTTATAATATATTGGGCATTGTACTCCTGAAGAACACACGAAAGACAGAACATTGTTCTACCAGGGAGCAATTCATCGGGTTTTTCCCAGAGACTCTTGGGTCAAGTTTTTATAGGCCTATTTGATTTTCAAATTCTCTCTCTCTTTTTTTTCACCCTCTTTCCTTTCAGTGAGCCATAGTGTCCAAACTTGTCTACATTTACTTCCCATGTTTTGTGCATGGTAGATGTCCTTTAAAAAGAGTATCTCAAATAAGTCTTTATTCTTGTTTTGTTGGCTCTTATTCTGTGTTTTCATGAACTCTGGCCCCAGCCATGGCAACTGCAAGAAAAATGTTAACATTGATTGACAGGATTAAAAAAGCCTCCGTCCCTATCCGCATTTCAAACACTTTGGGAACAATGGTGTTTGGTGTGATTGAATTAATGAGATACCGTGGACTGTCAAAAGAGCACACATACTTTACATAAACCTGATTATCTTTGCATGGCAGAAATGAAAAAAAAATAGGAGGGAACAGAGGTTTGGCTTTTACTCATACCTCCAAAGGAGCCATCAAAGTGTAGGCCCTGGCTCCAAGACTGATGGGCCCACTCAGCTGGCCTGCCCTCTCTCTCCTCATACTGCCTGGCCCTGTTTAGCATACATCAGCCATGGTATTTAACAAGTCTATTCAGGAAACCAGGCCCAGAAACAACACTCTTTTCACAACTCAGCAACTCTGTGCAGCACTTTTTTCCCTTCTTTTTTTTTTCCAGAGAACCATTGTTTAACTTGAACTAAGCATACATTTCAACAATTAAACCTGAACTGGCTCCTCCAGCCCTATCTTAACCCTGAAGAATGACATCAGTCATGACTATAACACATTTTAAAGATGGGAGTCCTAGCTGGTCCTGACTTTCAAAATCAGTTGATTTCAGCAAGCATGAGAGTTAAGGGATAAATTATCTTCTCCATCCATCGTTTGAAACCATATTTGTTGCATCTAAGAGCATATATACAGCAGGTATACTCTGAAGTGGGCAGAGAAATGAGAATTGTCCTCTTCCATTATGATAGTCTATGACAAAAAGAATAATTATACTATTACCTCCATTCAGGTTTAAAAGATCCTGAGGAGGAATGGAATCTTATGAAGATCCAAGGAAGCAGGGCTTGAAAAGTTCTGGTTTAAATAGCTCTAAAGAACCAGTCGAAAATAAAAGGGCATACCAAGTAAAGGACAAATAAATTTTCTTTTCAACAATCGTGGGTCATGCATTGGGTTTGATTATTTCAAAGTTATCTAAAATAGCTAAATGCTCTTTCAGGTTTGGATCAGATGCAATCATCCCATAAAATGTGTTGAGACTTTCTTCAGATAAAAGCCTAACTCAAGCTTAACACCTAAAGACCAGGGAAAAGAAACAAATAAAAAAACTCACTCTGTCTTCCCAACTTTTTCCTTTACCTTTCAGCAAAAGTGGATACTTTGGCATGTGCCAATCACTAGTGTAGAAACAGCAAAAGATTAGCTGAAGGATGACCAGGTTTTAAAACGTTTTCCTCATTTTGAGTCTTACATCTGGTACAATTTAGAAAGGGGTAAGAACATTAGAAAACCAAATAATTCTCTTGAGCTCTTCTAACCTTCAGTTCTCTCAGATTAGGTCTTAAAACATATTCTCATCTCCAGGAACATCTAGGAACTCTGACCAATACAAGAGTTAGAAAAAAACATTTCACTTCTCCTCTCACCCACCCACAGAATAGGACCCATTGACCAATGTGCCCTGGAAGCTTGAGAGCAAGGACATAGTAATTTGGTTAGCAAATCATCTAATTTGGGACTTATTAATCACATCAACCAAATTAGTAAAAATAATTTAGACTTCAAATCATTACTTGTATTAGAATACCAGTTACAGAGCCTTATTGAGAGAATGTTCTATTATTGCCAGAAATGGTTTGTTTGAATTTAGTCAAAATTTGGAGCAGGAAAATGTTAATATTTCATCTCTGTAGGTATTTAGTTTAAGGACCCAACCCAGGTACAAAAACCACTGGAAGAAGCTCAAAACCTGTCTCAAGCTTAGTATAAAGAATTTAGAGCAAATTTTCAATTAAAAGTATTTATTAAGCCCATACTGTCAGATACTATGGTTTACAACTATTATCCCATTTAATTTGTAGGATTACTATTTTAGGGGATCTGAGTTCTAAAGCCTTGTATTTAAAAAATCCATATCAGCTGAAAAGTCTCTGTAACTTTTTCTTTTCTTTCATGTGTAAAATGAAGTAACTTTTATCATGAAAATATGCAGAAAACTACCAAATGCATTTTTTGGGATAACTTTGTGCATATATACATATATACACACACACATATTTGTGTGTGTGTGTATATATGTGTGTGTATATATCTTTATCTATCTATCATATCTATCTATCTATCTATCTATCTATCTATCTATCTATCTATCTATCTATCTATCTATCTATCTAATGTATAACCATACAAATACCAGTAAAATAAAACCCTATTGGAGTCTCATTTGGTAAAAGAATGGGTAATTCCTCATTCCTCAGAATGGATGGATGTGGGGGGTAATATGCCCCCACCCACCCATTAGATTAGCCAGCAGATGTCTCTGTTTCACACATCCTAGTTAAGACACTGCTTGCCACTTCCTTTCCATTTGTAAAATTCTCAATTGCATGTGTGTGTGCGCGCGCGCGTTTGTGTGTGGTGTATTTTCTTTAAATTAGCTGACATGAAAGGATATAGAGAAGTGTAAGTAGCTCATCTTTCTGGTGGAATGGTCATATTTCTTAACTTTAAGAAAGTTCTTAGGCAAACTCTGGTGAACCCAGAAAACAAATGTTAATTGTGTATTAGTTAACAAAATCTTTTACCCTGTTCTAGTGTGGGGAGCCTGAAAATACTTTCATTTGGTCTTATGCTTCAGCAGAGACATAAAGTGATGACAGTAGCCCTGGAAATGGTCAAGGGGAATTGTTTTTAATATTATGTATATATGTGTGTGAGTTTGTGTGTGTGTGACTACTCAGATTATTTCCCTTCCTTTAATTAATTCTACATTAAAGTGGTACTTGTTTGGTTGAATTTAGTGGTGGAATGGGAAAAGAACAAATATCCATAGAAAACTGTTCTGCCCACAGACCTTCTTCAAGCTACCATGTTAAAAAAAATCACCTCTTTGGAAGATGAAATACACATTTCCACTCTTCCCTGGCTCTGTTGACTTTGTTACATGAATACTCCTGTGTATTTTATCTCATTTTGAAAGTCTTAAGGTGTTGGTGATTCATGGAATTATATATCTATCATAGGGAGCAAGGAAAACAAGGCTGCTTTCTTTTTTAGTTCTAATTTTAATAAATTGATTTCCCTTAGCCCCAGAAATGTTCCTAACAATTCTAGAAAAAAGATGTGATAAGTATCTTGGAGATCAGAGAATGGGTGGTCTCAATCTGGTCATTTTTAACATAATATTTCTTATAGCTGGAATGGGAAGTTTCATGGAAAATGTATTTTTGCCCATTTTCTAGTGTCCCAAGAGACCTATGGAGTTGTATCTCTAGTAATGTAACTCATCTATGCCTGATTATCATGTTTGACTTTTGTCTGTGTCCTCCTGTAAATCTTCCATGGGGGTGAGGGGTGGGGGTCCACTGTACATGTCAAGTCTTTCTCTACCTTTAATATCCCATGGATACCAAAAGAGCCCAGGCTGGTCATCAATTTTCTCTTTCACTACATGCTTGTCCCATCTTTTTCCCCCCATCCTGGTCATACATTTCTCTCATGGCAACTTTTATACTACCTCTCCTTTAATTCCTAATGATCCACAATTGGAATTGTGGAATGAGAAATGACCAATTCTTTTACCAAATGAGATTTCATTAGGTTCTTATTCTTTTACTTATTTTTGCATGGTACTTTATATATCTACAAGATAATTAAAATAATATATTTAGTGGTTTTCAGTCCATTTTCATGGAATAAGTGGCTTCATTTTGCTGGAAGCTAAAGCAAAACTACAGAGACTTTCCAACTGATGGATGAGCATTTTGAAATCTAAGCATTAGAACTCAGATCCCCTGAAATCCCAGTCTCATACATTAAAATAATATTTGTAAAACACTTAGCAAACTGACTGGCACATAGTACAGACTTAATAAATACCCATTCCTTCCTAACCGCTCCCCACCCATAACTTCTGTATGAACCAGCTCCACAGCACCACATTTTCTCTTATTACATTCCTATGTCTCGCAGAATAGATTTTTTTTTTCAGATGTAGCCAGTGTAATGATTTACTGCACTGGGCAATACATGATTATTCCAAGGGACTATTATTCAGAGGTAGGAGTGGTATGTTAGCGGATAACAATAAATGAGCAAAATGTCATTGATAAGACATTTAAAGTACAAATAAGAACACACAAAAAAATACGAATAATACAAATTGTTACAACCTTAATTAACATATCAGTATATTTTATATATGTATTCCAATATAGTCTGCAATATTATATATAAACTACAATATAAAATTATTTATGTGTATATATGGTAAAAAAAAAAAAAACCAACAACAAATTCTACCTAACCAAGATCCACAATTTCTTATACAATCTTCTTCTCTACATATTGAACTGTTTGTATATTTAGTGATGATTAAGTTCACAATAAAAAGAAAATTTTAAGTAAAAAATTCTTTATTTATTTATTTTTGTTTCATAATTAGGATGCTGTAAGTGACATTAACACCTACTTTAGTTAGGACAGATTAAAGACTTTTGCCTCATGACTACTGGCGTCTGTGAAAGGACTGACTACTTTCTCTCATGATTCTCCAATTTGCTATCTCTGTCCCACGCCCATGCTATCACCACTGAATACCCGTTTTTTTAGTCTACTTTTGTCCACTCTACTTGTCACCATTTTTGTCCAGGGCAGGTTCAGTTGGACTGTAGTCAGTGATGGTTATGACTAAGTCCTAGTAAGTGCAACCACCTCAATTCATATGTTAATAAAGGTCTTATATATAGTAATATGTTCCCCCAATGTTTGACTGGAAGACTAAATGGCATATTGTTTAAATTCACATCCTAGAAAACCTCTGCTAGAGTGGGTCTAATTAATATTTGGTTTTTAAATCTCACTCCATGCCCCAACCATCTTCAAGTCCAAGAGCTGAATTTTCTCTGGCTGTAAGAATGCCTAGTTAAGAATCTGGACTTTTATAGAGAATTGCTAAACTTCTTACCAACCGTCTTCCTATTCCTTACTAAGGTAGAAGTAAAGGTAGCTAGATGGCATGGTGAATAGAGTTCTAGACACAGGGTTAATAATCTTGTCCTTGAATCTTGCCTCAGTCATTTACTATCTATGTCACCCCCGAGTGTGTCATTTAACCTTTTTTAGCCTTAGTTTACCCTTCTATAAAAATGAAAATAATAATAATACTTATTTCACAGGATCATCATGATACTGTAATAAAATATTTAAGTACTCTGCAAACCTTAAAAACAACTTGAATATTACTTTTCATTATTATAGGAACCATCTCCCTGATTTTTCTTAATTTCTAGCTCAGTAAGACACAACATAACACCCAGAAACACAGAGAGATTAGAAGTCTTCATATATAGTGCTCTCAGATTTTCTTTTGTTAATTTGATTTTATTTTATGTCTAGTACTAATTCTTCCCTTTTCCCTATCCCTCCCCCAGACATTGAGAAGATAAGAAATAACAAAACTCATTACAAATATGAAGTCATACAAAACAAAATTCTACATTAGCCATCATGAATCTTTTGACATTGTGGTCAGACGTTTTCTTAATCAGAATTACCAAGTCTTCATAGATGAATATCTTTAAAACCTTGCTTTTACTGTGTAAATTTTTCTCCTGGTTCTGCTCACTTCATTTGGCATCCATATTTTTTGGAAATCATCCCTTTTCTCATTCCTTACAGCATAACAGTATACTGTCATGTTCAGCCATTCTCCAATTGATGGGCATTCCCTCAGCTTCCAAATCTTTGCCACCTCAAAAGGAACTGATATGAATATTTCTGTACATATGAGCCCTTTTCATTTTTCTTTGGTCCTGTTAGTGTATAGATTATGTTTATTGAATGTGGATTTGGAAAGGATTTGAACTCAGACCCTTCCCAAATCAGGAAGACTTTTTGTACCTGTTATGCCTATTATATGCCAAAAAATATAAAGACAAGAAATGAAAACAGGGAACTTACAGGGGAGACAATGCTTATCTATCTATCTATCTATCTATCTATCTATCTATCTACTTATCTATCTACTCATCTATCAACACACAGATATGTATATCTACAAATATGTATATCTATCCATACATGTTTATGAATATATACATATGTGTTTATATATGCATAAGCAGTGGATAGATCAGTATGTCTATAGGTGTACACACACACACACACACACACACACACAGAAGCATTTGACAAATTTTATAATATCCCAAATTAAGTGGTGTGAGCAAAGAACTAGTAAATCTGGGATCAGGAAAGCACTTGGAGAAGATGGGACTTGTGATAAACACTGAAGGAAAATAGGGGCAAAGTTTAGGAGGGAATACATTCCAGGGAAGAAGGGAGAACCGAGGCAAAAATACAGAGATAGGATATAAAGTGCCATGTATGAGAAATACTGAGTACATGAAACATAGTAATGTATTACAAGATTGGAAAGATATGTTGGATGTTGGGAAAGCATTTAAATGTCACATAGGTAAATTTTTTTGACCCTATGGGTAATAGGGAGCCCCTGAAGCTTACTTAATAGGGGAGTGACATAGACTGAAGCTGAAGGGAAATTATTTAGGCAGGTGTGAGGATTAATTAAGAGAGGAGGTTCTTGAGGAAGAAAGTTAATGAAAAAGACCAATGACAAAGCTAGCGTAGTAGCTCAGACCATCCGTAAGTGATGAAGACCAGGACTTTGCCCCTTCTACATGACAGGAACAGGAAGGATTAGCATTCAATTTTTTAGGAGACTTTTTATATTTTAATAATGAAAAGATTCCTTGTTATCTCCAAGCTATTGGAGTGGGTCATACAATATTCTCCTCCAAAGCATCCAAGAACTAGAGGACTCAGAACAGGTCTCAGGAGGTAAGGTATTTGCATTATGAATGTTTATATTAACAGGGTAAAATCCACTCAATTTCAAACTAGCCTGTAACTTCAAAGAACATCAGTAACTTTAAAATGGAATCATAAAATCCAAGAACCACTTAATATCAGAGTTGGAAAGGACCTCAGAGACCATCCCAACATGACCAAAGTAATGGGAATGGAAAAAGTGAAATTTTGCCTCCAACCTTCAGGGGAACTGAGAAGAAGGCTTAAGGAACTTGGGAATTCAGAAGACAATTGTTGAACTCTTCTTGCATGTAACCTGACTAGATCAGAAGTAGTACAAAGCTATAGGAGAGATATGCACAGGACTTTCACATGTTTCTTTCTAACTTCTGGACAGACTTGTGGTTACTGTGCCCCCACTTATTCTCTCTCTTGGCTACCAGTTGTCAGTATAAGCCACAGTGACAAATAAAAGCTAACATTTCTAAAGTACTTTCAGATTTGCAAAGCTTATATCATCTAACTTACATTATCTCACTTCTATAACAACTCCCTTTTAGAGATGAGGAAACTGAAATGGAGACTAAGTGGAGAGGAAGGGAATAAGCATTTATTTTTGTAGTTCACTTGTTTTCAGTTGTGTTCAACTCTTTGTTCCCCCCTTTTGGGGTTTTCTTGACAAAGAAACAGGAGTGGTTTGTCATTCCTTCTCCAGCTCATTTTATGGATGAAAAAATCTGAGGCAAACAGGGTTAAGTGACTTGCCCAGGGTCTAATAAGTATCTGAGGGTGGATTTGAATTCAGATCTTCCTGACTCTAGATCTGGTACTTTATCTACTGCATCACCTAGTTGCCCTAGTATTTATTAAGTGCATATTAT
Source organism: Pseudochirops cupreus (assembly GCA_028627135.1). NCBI lineage: Eukaryota > Metazoa > Chordata > Mammalia > Diprotodontia > Pseudocheiridae > Pseudochirops > Pseudochirops cupreus. The sequence goes on along the minus strand of CM053580.1, from coordinate 260,390,203 downwards.
GTTCCAGGCACTATATAAATATCAATTCATTTGGTCCTCACAACAACCCTGGGAGGTAAGTATTATCATTATCTCATTTTTATGGTTGCAAAAACTGAGGTAGACAGAGTTAAGTAACTTGCTCAAGGTTACACAATTAATAAGGATCTGAGACGAGATTTGAGTTAATATCTTTCTGATTCCAAATAGGAAAGACTCAACCAATAATCCTACCTCCCTGTCAGTCATGCACATTTTCTCTCTTTGTGAAATTAGAAGAGGCAGACATCGGGGTGGCTGGGTGGCACAGTGAATAGAGCACCAATCCTGGAGTTGGGAGGACCTGAGTTCAAATCTGGCCTCAGACATTTAACATTTTCTAGCCATGTGACCTTGGGCAAGTCATTTAACCCCAATTGCCTTTTCTTACCCCCCTCCAAAAAAAAAAAGCAAAATTAAAAAAAAGAAGAGGTGGACATCAAAGTGATAGACTTTGGGTAGGCCTCTTCCCCTCCACAATAGTAGCTACAGTAACACACATCCTTCTACTCTTTTTTTGCTGCCCTTGCCTTCCCCTGTCACCTACGAGATGGAGGCTGTCTATACTGGACTTCTGGAATCAAATTTCATATATGTTACAATAATATAATTTTTTAATGGGTAACTATAATTACATTCTTAGTTCACAAGAAGTCATTTATTATATGAGGCTATGTTCTATGGTTCTGGAAAGTGAATTGGTTAATATTATGTAAAGTAGGAAATGATATATGAAGAATTGAGAGATACTTCAGAAGATTTATAAGAAGTGATACAGAATGACAAAAGTTGAACTAAAGGAATTATATATACACTATACAGAAATGTAGATGAAAAGATGACTAAACTATAAAGTAAGATACCCTCTGTATAAATGAAAACAATATAATGGTTCTGGAAGACAGATAATGAAATATATTTGCTTCCTCATAGCAATGAAGTAGAAAACAATTAGAACTGGATGATATGGGGGGGCGGAGCTAAGATGGCGGAGAGTAAGCAGTGACTTCTCCAAGCTCCCCAAGAATTTCGTCCTTGGGAACTCAAAAGTAAATTTGAGCGGATTTAAGAGTGACAGAACCCATTGGGAGACAGAGAGTGACAGATTCCC
>CM053580.1:260351972-260388574 GCA_028627135.1 Pseudochirops cupreus | reverse complement strand
CACTAAGAAAGCAAGTTAACTTTACTGGTTTTTCCCTAATTTTCCTTGTTAAATTTTTATTATCTATTAACCTTCTTTCTTCAGAGAATCCACAGGTTTTACTGAGTATTATGAGTTATACTGTAATTGGTTACTCTCAAGCCAGAAAGTAATGTGCACAATCATCGTTTATGAAGAAAAATGGGTGCTCATCTTTAACATCCAAGAAAACTAAATGATGTCATTCTCTTCATGTTATAAGATTACAGAAATTACATTTCTTTATGGCAACAATGAAAATATTCTGAATGTTCTCAATAACTTTAAAATAACTACTTTTCTGGGTAAAGGGTAAGGAACCCTGATTATCACCATATTTTTATATGAATCAGAACCACTGGAATTTAATTGGATTGGTAAACTGCAAATCTAGTTACATACAGATACCCCCTCTAGTTTAAAGAATTAATAGATATATTGGATATGCGTAGCTAAATAGAAGGAAGAGGAAAAGATAAACTCAAATGATGAGAATCTCAGATCCTTGGGGTAAGGGATTATTTCATTTAGGTTTTTATATTCCTAGTAATTGTCATGGTGTCTTGTACATTGTAGGTGTTTAATAAATGTTTGCTGAATTGAACAATGGGACACTGAGTCAACACTGGTGCCAATGATGCAAAAAATAAAATTATAAAGAGGAAGAAGTTTAGAGGGAAATCCAAATTCTTCCTCCCTTTTTTGAACATGTTGGCTTTTGTATGCTAGGAAGGCTGCCAGATGGAGATGATGTCCTGTAGACAATTGGAGACATGGGCCTGGAACTTGAAAGAGATGTCAGGCTTGAAGAAAAGGATTTGGCTATCATCTCCATGGAGAATGCTAAAGGAGAACTTACAGACTGAAGGAAGTAGACAATAGAATCTTGGAAAGTATCCACCTTACAGAGCAAAAACATGGAGGAGAATACATCAATGTATCAGCAAGTATTTATTAAATGCCTATCACATGATAGGCATTGGAAATATAGATATAAAAGTTAAAGAAAACTTGTCCTCAGGGACAGGAGGATAAGACATCTGATATCCAAGAATTTTAAAGGAGAGAATATTTAGGAGGCAGTGGCTGAATGTCAAACTCTGCAGACATGATTTTTATGTATAATTTATTATTTTAAATTTATTAACAGATAATGTGTAGTTATAGCATCAATGTCAGAATCTTCTTATTCAGAATGAAATTAGTTGAAGTGTAAGTATATCTCTATATAAATATTTTTGTCTTTTAATTTTTTATTTTAAAAATTATTTTGAAATTGATAAACATGAATGTTACCCTATATATAAAAGAGAAAAAGAAAGTTGCTTATGAAACCATGAAGCTCCATCACATCCAGCTTTATTTCCTTTTTTAAAATTTAATTTATGGAATAAAAGAAGTATTTCCATAACAGTACAATAAAAAAGATGATTGCACATGAAATTGAACATCTGTGTACAACTTGCTATTACTTTCAAATATACAACAAAATTGTCATGTAAATTTCTATTTTTTTCTCCCCCCCCACCCCAGAGATGGCTAACGTTATGCCTTAAGATCCAGTTATCAGGAGAAATATAATTTATATATGGGTGAGAAATCTGCCCGTATGGAAAAGTCCTGTGAATGGCATCCTTGGGATTTAGCCAGGCCTTGCAAGTGTTGTATTATATTGCTGATATAAAGTTAGCAAGTTAATGTTGTTCCTCATCACCACTGCCAATAACTAAGCACCTTTAATCCATTTTCAAATGGCTTAATTTACAGTGCTCAGTCAGTAACACTTGTTCTATTTCTGTTCTTTACTTGAGGCTACTGTAAGTGTGAGGCATAATCATTGTATAATGATTAAAGCTTGGCTACATGAAGGAAGTAGAAAAAATAAATTAATCATCAGCATTTGATATATCTCTAAATATACATATGAATATACATATATACATACAGAGGTATATGAAATGTTGATGACACACATATGGATATACATACATATATATTAATATAGACACACATATATTTCAAACTTAACTAAGGTACATTTTTTTAATTTGATCTTAGTATTCTGAAGCAATTTTCCATCAGGAATAATTTTCCATGGCACCCTTATTATAACTTACCTAATTTTACAAAAAAAAAAAAAAGATGAAAGAAGAAAGACCTCAAAGCCCAAAGGTGTCCAGAGATATTACAGAAACATAAATAGTTAGATCTTGGACACCATGCCCCCATTGATTGTGGGGAGTAGATTAAGTTGACAGCTATTCTGGGGAAAGGTATAGGTTTCCTAAAAATATTTAAGTCAGCTTTTTGAAAATTACACAGGAATGGATTGAGATTGGAATAGGCAAGAAGCCTTTCCCAATCCTCATTAATTCTAATGCCTTCCCTTTTTTGGGATTTTTTACCAATTACTCTGTTTATAGTTTGTTTATGCATAAACTATGTATAGTTGCATGCTATTTCCTTGAATTAAATTGTGAGAGCCTGGAGATTAGGGTCTGTCTTTTGCTCCTTTTTTCTATCCCCAACACATAGCACAGTGCCTGGCATATAGCAGGCCCATTAGAAATGTTTGCTGAGTAACTCCAGAATCAGAGCACTGGGTAGCACAGTGGATAGAGCACTGGAACTGGAATCAAGAAGACCTGAGTTCTGACCCAGGCTCAGAGACTTACTAATTGTGTGATTCTGGGCAAGTCATTTAACCTCGGTTTACTCATCTGTAAACCTCAGTTTCTTCATCTGTTAAATCAGGATAGAAACAGTACCCCACTCCTGGGGTTGTTGTAAGGATCAAATGAGATAACAATTTTAAAGCACTTAGCAAAGTGCAAGCCATATAATACTAGCTATCATCATTATCATCATCAATATTGTTATTATTCAGGAAATCTGAGTTCAAATCTACTCCCATCTACTTCATAGCTTTGTGACCCTGGGTACTTTAACTTCTGTCTGCTTTAATTTAATTTGTAAAATAATAGCAACAGCATCTAATCCCCAGTGTTGCTACAAGAATAGAATTCTGAGACATTTGTAAAGTGCTTGGCAAATTTTAAAGCACTAAATAAATGCTCATACTTTATTATTATTTCCACTCCTAATTTTACGTCTATAGAGGAGTTACATTATATTACTCCAAGGTCCCCTGGTAGGGTCCCAAGAGCACTTTGAGAGCAGCATGCAGGAGTAAAAATCTTGGCTTTGCCATCTTACCCATGTGACCTTAAGCAAGACATAATTTTGTGGGCCTTAGTTTCTTCATTTATAAAAATAAAGGATTGAGTTCGAGGACATCTAATATCCTTTCCAGCTATTCATCTTTGACAAGTAAAATGAGAGAACTAGACTCAATGGTTTCTAAAGTCTCTTGTAACTCTGAATATGCACATCTATGGACTTTTAACCCCATGATTCTAGGTTGCCAAAGGAATCTTCATCAATATCATATAAAACATGTATGGGTAGTTTTAAGCTCTGAAATTATTTTTCTGTTTTAGTTGCATATATTTTGTCTTTCCAAATAAACTTTAGTCTCTGATGGGAGAGGTATCTCTCACCTCTTTTCTCTGCCCCTCCCTGCCCCATGTTGTGCAAAAAATGGAGGTCCAGGAGGTTAAATAATATTCCTTATCCTTTCACAAGTTTTATTATTATTTTTTTCTTGTACATTTTTAAAATTACCCTCTAATCAAGCTTAAAGCTTCTGAAGATCTCATTTTCCTCCTATTAGTTAGAATTTATTATTGCTTTTACTATGTCGTGGGTTGGTAATGGTTTAAAAAAGTTTATGGACAAAGTTTATGCTCATAGTAAGAATTCACATCAGGATTTGGACCCATGTCTTCTCACATGAGAACTAGTGCTATAGCACAAGAGGAGATAAAATTAATCAAGAATCCATTCTTTAATAGCTACTTTTTATAGGCACTGTTCTAGGTGATGAGGATGCTTCCATTCTGAAAGGACTGAAAACATTCATATACATAGACATTCACAAAATATATGTAGGATAGATAACCTTGAAAGGGTATTAAAAACTAGGTTGGAAATAGGAAAGATGCAATTGATGTGAGTCTCTCAGAGTTTCTAGAATAAGAATAGCTCACCTGGAGTAAGTTTCAAGGATTTCTGCCTTGTCCCTGATGTTGATCCTAATCTTTAGGTAGCTAGGTGGCTCAGTGGATAGAGTACCAGACCTGTAATCAGGAAGATTCATTTTCTTGAGTTCAAAACTTGAATTAGATATTTACTATCTGTATGACATTAGGCATGTCACTTAACACTATTTGCCTCAGTTTCCTCATATGCAAAATGAGGTGAAGAAAGAAGTGGCAAAACACTCAATGTCTTTGCCAAGAGAACCCTAAATAGGGTCACAAAGAAGCAGATACAATTTAAATGCCTAAACAACAACAAAATCTTAATCTTTAGAATGACTTTAGAGGTGATCAAATCAGTTTTAATTCTGAGATTTAAGTGAGGGACCCCCAGTTCCTAGTGATGCTGAATAGCTATTCATTAGGTCAGAATACCTAACTGGGGCCTTTTGTAAACTTTTGCAGCTGTTTGTCATGCCTTGAGTCTAGGTTACTGGGAATTTCCTGTGCTGGGGATCCAAGCTGCTCACCACAATGTTTGTCCTGTACTTAGACCAGGAAATAACAAATACCGTCAATATTAGGTTACTTTTTTCTTGAAAAAAATACAAATTCACAAGTCTTACATGTGCCTGTTTCAGAATTCTTAAGAAGTCTAAAGTATTTGCTCTTTATACTTCTCTATGAATAAATATACATATACACATGTATTTATATACACATGAAAATATATGTTTTTATACATGTGTATAAACATGTATGTGTTCGAAGTCTGCAATAAGACCAAATTCTTTTTGGGGGGAGATACTGCGGTATTTTTCAACATTGTTTGTCATTGGCTTCCTTTGACATCAAAGCATGCATCTTACTATATTCAGATAGCATTGCCTCAATGACCCTCTGTGGACATAACAAATTAATTGCACTCTCAATGAGGATGGGCCTTTAAAATTGAACCTTCATGGTTCAGCTTTGTGGAAGTGCTTCCAAATACCAACACCACGGGGGCTCTGCCAGCAGTTTGCACTGGCCAAATAAATTTTCCTTCTCCCTACCAAGTCTTCTTCAAACACATCCTTTCTCTGTAGGGGGCAGTCACCTCAAGGAGCAGCCCTCCGGGGCCCATTGGCATGTTGATCTGTGGATGCACTATTAATTACTTTGGTTTCATTTCTCATCCACTGGAACAAATTGCCAGAGCTACATCTCTGCAGGCGATGGTCCCACCAGGGGGGGCCTCTGGCAGCATTAGGGTTAATTTGCAGTGGCCACTGGAAAAAAGCAAACAATCTGGGTGCAAGTTTGTAAAATGAATTTTCAGTGGGTAGCCCACAGATGATCATTGATTGTGGTAAATAAATAAAAACACTCCTGACTTTTATTGTTGTAGGGAGTAATTATAATTCATAGGGCCAGACTCTTTGTGTTGCTGAATGCTTCGTTTGTGGTTTGCATGAGCAGATACATTAACTTCGGGAAGCTCTTTTCATTAGAGCACTATTACTCATTGAGGACTGATCAATATATCATCTATACAACATCTTGAATGTGGATGTCTGGATCCATTGTGGACTTGCTGATAATGACTTCTTTATTCAAGCCAGCTTGTAGGAACAAGAAGATAAAGAAAAGGGAAGAGAATTATAGCATATGCTCATGGAGGTATTGTAAGAGTTATAAGGAGAAAACAAGAGTAAACGCTACAGGGTAGAGGGAAAAGAAGATGATAAAAGAAAATGGGGGAGAGAATCCACAAGTTAAAACAGGAAGAAAGGAAAGTAGAATGTCACAGCTTGTCCTAGGTGTTATGAAAAACAAGGCGTGTTTTAGTAAATCCTCTTAAAGTAGACCTTCCTTTAAGGATGAATTAAATTCACCTTTTGATTTCAATGATGCTATATTTTTCCAACTCCCAATCAAAGAATTCTCTCTGCATATAGGAAATTATTTCTATTCTTCCTTCATAAATTATTACCTTATTTGTTTTAAGCCAACTTCTAATGAAGGAGCTTAAGATGTAGAACTACTTCAATTTTTTCCTATTGATTTTAATTCAGATGCTACTTTTACTGTGTAATGATTGGAAATGGTTTAAAAAAACATGAGCATGGACTAGAGTGACTCAAGAAGGAACAGGCTCATATGTGTTATGTTAAAATCTCATTCACTGCATAGAGGGCCCACATTCATAACATAACAGACCAGGTGAAATACCAAGTATTGGGACATCATTTTTTATTTTTTTACTCTTTGTTTCCCTCTACAGTGGGGTAACATTTTATTCTCACTTATGGAGAGCATATGTTGTAAATTGTCATCAGAATGATGTGAAGCCCAGTTTGTACAAAATTATGGAATTAAGTGTTAGTATTAGGCAACAAAAAAGAGCATAGTAAAAAGGTAAAACATTTCAAAGGTTGTCTCAGAGTAACGGGACACATAGCAAGTGCTATATATGCTATACATTAATAGCATAGATTGCTCCAAAGAGACAAAAGAAGAAAGGCCACTTTCTGGAATCCCAGAAGCTGGATTCGAGTCCGTTATCAGTGTGACTTTTGGCAAGGTACTTTAACTGGATTTCAGTTTTCTCATTTGTAAAGCGAGGTAGTTGGACTAAAGGTCCTCCTAGATCCCTTCCAGTTCTAGGATTAAGTATGATCCTAATTTTTAGCTAATATAAGAATCCTCAGCCCTCAAGGACCTGTGATTAACAGTGTGAATTCAGAACAGTTAAAACAACAAAGATGAGCTTGGTAAGTAAAGGGGAGAGGGAAAACAGAGATAGCAAAAAATAAAAAGTGAACTGTATTTGTTACAATATTTAAAAAATAAATATCTACAGATAATCTTCTTGGAGAAAATGATTTGAGTTCTTCTGAGCATTAGTGATGTCTTTATCTTCACCACCTCTAAATCATAAACTTCTTGAAAGCAGGTTCCCTGAATTGCATTCAAGACACCCTAGGTACCCCAGTTTCCAGATCTAGATCCCATTGCTGCTATTTTTTAGCATCAAGAACCCTAGCCTACCCAGGATGGCTACTAGCACAGGCTCTTAGATCTGTTTTTCTAAAGGAAGGCAACTCAAAATGGGTTAACAACCCTACTTTCATCAAACATATCATTTCTCTAGCTCAGGGGAAAAAGTCAGCACCCTCGAACTTGAGAGAATACAAATAGAAGTTACAAGTAGACAAAAAAAAAGTACAGACAGAGAAAGAGATCAGCAGACAGGCCTTCCAGCTGTCTGACCATTACATTCATACCTTGTTAGTTACCAGAGAGGGAAGCACCAACATTTGAGTTTTCAAGGCCAGGGGGCTCAACAGCTTCCCAGAGTCTCATCTGGCCAAATCATACAACTCTTCCCAAAGTGAGCCCCAAAACAAAACCTCACATCAGGGTATATATAGCCTTCTCCTGGATCAGAGAATGTCACAACCCTCTTGACCACTGCCCAATCACAAAGTAATAAGGTGTGGGCATTCCTGAAAAACAAGCCTCCCACCACAGGATTCATGTGATCACATTCAGCCTGTTAGGGGGCAGAGCAAATTTTCAAATCAGGGAAGCTTCTTAGATTCACTTAAACCTATCAAGGGGCCAGGGGACAGGGAAGATCTTCAGATCCTCATTACACTGTTCTATACCTACTTTTACACCCCTCCTTTAAACCCTTCTCCCTTGTACCTCTCATTCTGTGAAGATGCATGTCATTCAGTAGCTCTAAAATTCCATTCACCATTTCCGTGATTTCTCTGACAAAAAAATACCTTTCCCTGTCACCACTCTCTCTCTCTATATATATATCTGTGTATATTTGTTAGAATGTAAGCTCCTTGTGGCCAGGGGCTCTCTTGCTTTTTCTTTTTGTATTCCCTCCATCTAGCACAGTGCCTGGCAAATAATAAGCACTTTTGGTAGGAGCTTTTTGATTCACATTTTATTCATCTATTTTTATTATAATATAAGTGGAATTCAAATTTCCCCCATTTCCATTTTAGGATAAGCAAGTGAGAACAAGTCTTAATCAATCAATCAATCAATCAAAATCCATTCGACTAACTGTGAAAAAATCTTTGAAAGCCTTTGGGTGAAGTGGAATGATCCTAGATGAGAAACCTATTCCAATAGGCTGGGAAACCTGGTCATGCCTCTAGGGATCATCTATAAATTTTCAAGTAAATTGAAAAGGGAGAAGAATTCCAGACATTGGAGTGTGTGGCTTTCCAGAATGTGTCTGAGAAGCAGATGCGGCAGATAAGGTAAGTATCTCTAGAGCAGAAAAGTCTCAAGAAATGGTTAGCTAATATAATCTGCCGTTTCTTTATGCAGAGGTTTCAGGTAAACTGAATGTTGCCTCAATCACACAGGTTAGGACTTAAACTAGAAATAGATATAAACGTAAAGTTTGGCAGAGCACATAACCTCTACTTAAGAGTTAGAAATTGTCTTAACTGGGTGCTGAATGACTATAGATTCATAACTCTTTATCTAAAATAAATTCTGGGGAGCTGAAGAAAGAATCACATGAACCTCAGGGGCCGTTCTATTGTCTCCTAGGCTTTAAACAAACCAAAAATTGTAACAGGGTATTACATATGTTTGAAGTCTTTCCAAATTGGTAGAATCTACCAGAGCTTGAACTACACTGGTATAGATTTTAAGGATCCAGGATGACTTTCAAGAAGCAGGAATATTGACTAGAAAAGAAAATATAAATTCACAAAGAATGTAAACATTTTCACATCTTGCTAAGAAAAACTAGGAAAAAATGACAGAAAAGAAATGTCATTTACAATGATTATAAGCCATTTCAAATATTGAGCATTAATCGACTATGATACATGAGACCTAGATAAATACAAACAAATGACTCTATCAGATATGAGGGAAGAATTTTAAAAGTTGTAGTAATTTCAATTTATACTACAATTCAGCTACTATAATAAAAATGTCAATATTTCCCAAATTATTATGCATATACAATTAACACTATTTGAATCAAAATACCAATGAAATAATTCACATAATTAAATAAGATAAAATCAAATTTATGTGAAAAAGGTCAAAGGGAGCCATTGGAGCAAAAAACCTGGTAAACAGGGATTTGGGCGGTCAGATCTCACTTTATACAAAAAGTGGAAACAAAAAATCTATCTGGAACTGGTTAAAATAAAAAAATGAATATGAATAATTCAGAATATGAAAATCTGAATTATTAAAAAGTACAAAACAGATTAATATTTGACAAATCTATAAAGAAATTTTTAGATCTAAACCTCACCACATATTATTATCATAGATTCAAATTTTATCAATTATCTAAATACTCACCTATCTACACACACACACACACAACAATGAACATGAACTTCAACAGACTTTGAGAGATAGTGAAGGATAGAAAGATCTTGAATGCTATGATTCATGGGGTCACAGAGAATTGGAAATGATTGAATGACTGAACTACCATAACATACCCCACCCTTCCACAAGTTTGTATCCTTCCTGATTCTTTGCCCCTACTTCCTGAAAATGTGGGGTTTTGCAAGAGGGATTGAATAGGGAAGAAAAGATAACCAAACTCTAAGCTGAAGGAAAAAAGAATATTCACTTTTCCTATGCTGTCTTATATTTACCAATATTTTCCACATATACTTTCTACTGTTGTCATTTTGAAGGGACTTTCTATATTTTCAAGTGAATTCCTCAACACATAGAAATGACAACATTCTCTCTTTAGTAACATAGTTCCTTTTAATTTTCCATTATCCCTTCATCCCAAAATGTAGCACCTAATTGGAAGCCAGGAACTTGCTCTCTTCTCTCAGCTGTCATCAATTAGCTGTATGCTTTGAAGAAGGTCATTTTATCTGGACTTCACTTTCCAATTGGTTGGACTAAATGATGAATACAGTTCCTTCCACTTTAGTATTCTATGAATCCACCATTATTAATCATGCTACAGTTTCCATTTATTTACCAAAGTGACATTATGGATCTATGAGTAGTGAGATTTGTTTTTGGATGATTTTATTTTTCTAATTCCATTAGTCTCATATATATATTGAGAGACTTAAGTTTGGAATTGAAATTCCTGTAAGTTTAGTATATATAGGCAGATATCACTGAAGTGAGAACTACTAGACATTTAGATACAACTAATAAAATCTATGGAGTATGGAATGATTTTTAATTTTTAATAACCTTTTAGAAAGTTAAAATTTTAGAAACGTTGACAAATGAACACAGTTTAAAGTACATCATGGAGTGGGGTGTCATATTGCAAACACTGAATTTGGAATCAGAGGATGTGCATTCAAGTTTTGGATTCACTACTCATTCGTTGCTTGTGTGACTTTGGTCAAGTCATTTAGCCATCTTGAATCTCAGTTTCCTCATCTGCAAAATGGGACTATGATTGCTAGAATCCTTTTCCTCTCTAGATCCTATTATTGAAGTCAGAATTTGATTATTTAATTTGAATGTTAGATTTTAGACATTTTAAACTTTCTAAATTAAGTGGTATGGTGGATAGAGTGTCACACCTGGAGTTAGAAAGACCTGAGTTCAAATTTATCTGTAACCACTTATTAGATATATGACTGGGCAAATCACTTAATATCTGTCTGCCTCAGAATAAAGAGGACGTGCCTTATAAAAATAAGGATAATAGCACTTAGTTCTCTAGATTGTTGTGAAGATAAAACAGAATGATATTTGTAAAGCTCTTTGCAAACTTCAGAAGAGTTATATAAATGCTCTTATTATTACTTCCATCTGGCATCAATATCACTATTATTTTCTTTGGAAATACATTCTTTCCTAATTAATTTCTACTTGTGTGACTGTTGTGCATGCCATAGCCCAACAGTGTATATTAGCTGTACTTGTTTTAAAAATCCAGACAATGATTATCGCTGGAAGAAAAGGAAAGTGAAAAATAATGACTTATTTTAGCTTAAGACCAGGTTAAGTTCAGTTTGGATGGGTCCAAGCAAAGTTCCAAGCAATTATAAACTTGGCTGAGTTGAGAAGTAGAAATATTATAGCCAAAGTCAGCAAAGGGACCATGTTTCTTTCATTTGTTGAACCAAAAATATTTGCTCTGCTAATGGACCTTGTGGAAGAGGTAATGGAGAAGGGGAAAGCACTCTTGAAACTAAGTTCAATATGCCCAATAGAGTGTTGAAATTTTCATTCACCCAAGAAAATGTCTGTGCTAAAGGATATATGCATCAAAATTTAACATGTGAGATAGTAGTTGAAGAAAAAATAGATTGATACATATGTACATATGCGTATGTGTATATTTTCCTTCAAATTTAAAGACTGAATTTCCATATATGAAATTAGCTCTAAGTTGGAATGTTGTAAGGCAGGGATTTTTAAGCATTTTGGGATTTCAGGAATGTGTTTGGCCTTCTGGTGAAACCTTTGGACACTCTTTTCAGAATCGTGTTTTTAAACACATAAATAAAATACATAGGGTTACAAATGAATTCAATTATATTGAAATATAGTTATCAAAATATTTTAGAAGTTCACAGACCCCAGGATAAGAACTCCTGTTTAAAAAGATTCATTGTGTATATGCATTACTTTGTCTTATTTACATATGTCTTTTTCATTGTAATTTCATTTATTTCCTCAATTTTATGATGAAGGCTTTAATGGTAAGAAAACAATAGCAGATTCCTCTCACCAACTAGGGTTAGAGGTCTTCACCAATGAGAGTGGCAAGATCTCATGAACCCTCTAAGGATAGTTTCCAAGTTATAACTTGTCCCTGATTTTTGAAGGTAGAAATCTTGTAAGCTGAAAAAGTCCATACTTCGTTCCACAAGTTACCAGAAAATGCCTGAAAATTGCCTAGAAATAGGTACCTAATTAAGTAAACACTTTTACCATACTTTCCTTACCTCTTAATTTTAGTTTTTATCAAGATTTGGTTTTTATTGTGTATCATATAAATGTCTTTCCCCCCATTTTAAACTCCAATAGTTCCACTCTCATTTTGTTTGAATGAAAAATAAATAACAGCTCTTTATTATATAGTATGTTCTAACTACATAAACTTTTGCATATGTAATCTCATTTAATGTTTACATCAACCAGTGAAATAAGTAGATAATACAATTATTGTTATACCCACTATGCAGAGGAAGAAACTCAGGCTCAAAAACATTCTATGACATTTTTTTTGCCTTTTGAACAGGGAAGGGCAGGGCAATTGGGATTAAGTGACTCGGCCAAGGTCACATAGCTGGTAAGTGTTAAATGTCTGAGGCCAGATTTGAACTGAGGTCCTCTTGACTCCAGGACCAGTGCTCTATTCATTGTGCCACCTAGCCACTCCATTATATGACTTCAACAACAGAGTTAACAGGTTGGAATAGATATTAAGTGTTCCACTTTCTTAATTCAGGGTTGTTGTTGTTTTTTTTTTTCCCTATGAGGCCTTTCTAATAGAGCCAAAGAGAATCTAGATATAGATATACACATATCTAAATGTATAGTAATATGTATAATAGAATATCTGTGTGTTCAAGGAGGACTAACACCTCTGGTGTGAAGGCTGCTAAGCCCTCTTCAGGGCTGCTCATCCAGCTTTGGTTTCTACCTGTCACCTAACCCTCATCTGTGGCTCCAAGAAGCTCTAGCATGTGCAACTGTAAAAATGTTTTGGCAGATGGGCTAAACCAGATGGAGGGTAACTAATAAGCTTCAAACCTGTTGGTGAGTTGGGAGGATTTCTACCCCAAGCACGTGAAGACTTCCCCTGGTGGAATGAGCAGATAAGAACAATCTACTCCACTGGCCATGAAGGTGGCTAAACAAGTGCTGTGGAGTGCTTAGATCTTGGTCAGACATCAAAGATGCCCAGGTTATCCATTACATCACAGGACATTGCCAGTGATCCTGACTTTTGTCTCATTGCTAGATTTTGATAACTCTGGAAGAGAGAATGAGGCTGATGACTTCGTGCAACACTGAGTCATTTCAATTCAATTCAAGCACCAGTCAAGACATCACCCTGTGAGGTAACTCATCCTCTTTGAAAGTGAAGGGTAAACAGCATTATGCATAATATATAATCATATGTATTGTATTACATAATAATTTTGTTTCTTATGGCCATGGTTTTTTTTTCTTCCCTTATCTTACCATCTTAAGTTTACCTAACAGATTTGAGAGATAGAGCATGACAATGGATAAAAGACTGGACATGGAGTTGAGAAGATGTGCATTCAAATTCTATCTCATCACTTATTTGCTTCAAACATAGAAAAATCACTAAAACTGAGCTGCAGTTTCCTGTTTTGTAAAATGGGGAAAATATTTCTTGTACTTACCTCACATGGTGCTTGTATGTCTAACTTGAAGAAATGTATATAAATGACACATTAATTATAATCACATCAATTTTTACTAAATGAGTATATTTGTATAACTTAATTGCTATATTTTAAAATTTAGTTTCTGACTTCACCATTGCAGCTGTCTGCTTTTATCACTTGTTTTAATCATTGTGTAACACCAAGATACTGTTAAAGAAACTTGAAAATATGCCTGAAACCATGTTAGTTTCATAAGATTAAATGATTATTAAACTCCCACCCCAGTTCCCCACTCAAAAATCTTATTTATATATGTGTATATATGTATATATATATATATATATATACATATATATATATATATATATATACACACACACACACACAGACACATATATTTACATATATAAACACATATATAAATATATATATAAACTTGGGGCTGGGTAATGTCAAGGAAAGTTTGAGCTAAATTTCTGTCTAGTTCTTTATAAATTCCAAATTGACAGGACCATTTTTCTGACATAGGAAAGGACCTAAAAGATCATCTAATCCAATCCTCCCATTTTACAAATGAGGGAATTAAAACCAGGGAGGTAAAAGGATTTTTAACATCACACAAATAGTAAGTATCAGAATTGAGAATCAAACTGGAGACCTTTGATTCAAAAGTCAGTTTTCATTCCATTGTACATGTTATTTTTCATTCTTTTTGCCTCCCTCCCCACCAAAACAGTTCCATTATCCTTCTTTTTTTTATGTATGTAGGACACATTTATTTCAGGTTCCCTAAGTCAAAGAAAGATTTCAGAGTATCTATAGAGATGAAGTAGCCTTGGAAAGTCTTCTATTGGGCCACGAAGAAGGAATTTTCATGATGGTGTTGCCAGTCTATGGGGCCTAAGAATGACAATTGTAGGCTTTACCTAGTTTGATACACTAGACACAGTTAATACCAGCTTTTATTGGCATTGACTCTCCATCGTCTGCTTCTATGAAAGGAGGAATCTGCATGTTTTCAGAACTCTGTCAGCCAGTTTGCCTCAGAGATAGATGTTCCTTTTCCCCTGAAACTGTAATTTAAAAAGAAAAAAAAAATCAGAGGATTTGTTCATGCGAAAATTTCATATCCAGTACTCATTCCCCTGTATGAGTTTGAATAAAACAATAACATAGAAACTATTTTAAGTGGTGTTCCCTCTGCTGGGAGAGCCAATACTGAAAATAAAATCCTAGGGCTAGTGTTTTAAAAGTAATCATATAAATTTAAATGATCCGTCAGTATGCTCACTGTACCATTTGACTGATTCTTCACTGGGCAGATGTGCTAAGGGCTTGGGGAGGTTGAGCATACAGCCACAGAGCTCTGCTGGTCATTGAGTCTATCATAGCCTGGTGAGTGGCTAATTTGTGTATCAAGATTCTCCTGTCAATCAATATTCAGGGTATGAAAAGTGTCTATTCATGCAGAGAGTGTGGGCCCAGCTGACTATAGGAGAGAAGGTTCTATAATCTGTTGGATTGTATAAATATGAAGAGAAGAGAACAGATATTTTCCCCATCCTATCAACCCCATAAAACCCTTAAAGATGTAATTAGAGATCACTATGATGTTTTTCCCTGTGTTATTTCATATTTTAAAATACACTGAGCTAATCTCAGTTCTCAGAAAGTGAAGGCTTCTCATAAGTCAGATATAAATTAAAAGTGAGGTAAATTCATGAACAGGTAAGGAATTCAAGAAAACAATTAGCTGATGTGAGGATTTTTTTCCCTCTGAGTTAACATATTTTTTCATCATTGTTTAGTGGAATGGAGTGCAATTAGGCCCTTAATGAACATATGGTATGCAAATAACTGAGCAGTTGAGGAGTATGTGCTCAGCACAACTTGCCGGAAGATCAGTCGAAATCTAAATTTAAACTGGAACCTGGTATTGTGTGATG
The DNA here is from genome assembly GCA_028627135.1 of Pseudochirops cupreus. Taxonomy (NCBI): domain Eukaryota; kingdom Metazoa; phylum Chordata; class Mammalia; order Diprotodontia; family Pseudocheiridae; genus Pseudochirops; species Pseudochirops cupreus. The sequence continues at coordinate 260,373,163 of CM053580.1, read as the reverse complement.
GAAGGGTTGGGAAGCAGTTGAGTGGGGGTAGGGGGATGGAGGAGGGTAAGGAGAATCCTGTGTGCCTTGTATAGTGATTCTTTTACTAGAAATATATTTTCCTTGGAATAGCATTCTCCTTATTTAATCTTTCTCCATAGTGGATATGCAAACGATTTGTTTTGGATTTGTTTTCAAATGGTAAAGAAAGTGTCTCTCCCAAAGAGATTTCATATTTCTACAATCCAATGCCTAAACCATGTTCAAAACCTTTGTTTTCAGACTGGTTCATCTGCCTTTCCCTTCTACACAACAAAAACATACAAAAAATCTCACACTTGTGAAGTTGAAATTAGATAATCAATAACATGATCTTTTATTCTTTCAATATTTGTGTAAATAGTCTAGACCAATGGCGTTAAACTTGTCTTGGAGTAGGGGCCAATAAACCATGCATAAGGTTTTCTATGGGCCACATATTGACTTAGAAAATTACATACTAACATTATCTATGTTTTCTTTTATTGGTATGTATTTTGTTAAAATTCCCCAAGTACATTTTTACCTAGTTTGAGGCAGAACTTTGTGGGCTTCATGAATAGCGTGTTTGACACACCTGGTGTAGACTATGCTACTGTTTATTTGCTATTTTATTACCTTTGGATTCTTCTCTGGTATTCATTTTTAAGATCTTTATGATATTAAATGATCACAAGCTTTAATTTAATTTAAACAATTATTTTTATGTGACATGCTTATGTAAATATTTTCTTAAAAGAAGGGGGGATAGATAATTACTTGTTCTCCACTTTCAGTTTTGCTTATGATCTAGCTGGATCTAGAAGGGACCACAGACAGTGATTTCTAGTCAAATCCTTACGTTTTGCAGAAGAAATATTTTACAGATGAGTTTCAGAGAATTTAAATGAATTGGTCAAGGCCAAATATATAAGTAAAGTAGAGAGAATCAAAGGTGAAATTGGAGATCAGACCTTCTTATGTCAGTGCTAGTGCTTATAATCAGCAAGTGTGTCAAATGTTCATGATTTTATAGATTATGTCTAGTACAAATTTTTAGGTAATACACTAGGTCCTTTAACTGTTTTACATTAGGCTATATATATATATATATATATATATATATATATATATACATATATATATGGCAACGTGGATTATAAACACACACATATACATATGTATATATACACATATCTATATGTATATTTTTTCTTTTATTCTCTGCCATAGATTTAGTGCACAGCCAATATTCAGACACTTCCATTTTCTCAAAGTAGGCACCACAGTGAAATTTGAGCTCATTTTCCTCTTTTTCCTGTAAAGAAATCATATCCAACCCTGTGATACTAATGAGAGATTACATAACAAACAAATGCAGCATTGTTCAGATTGCAGGTACACATGCACTGTTTAAATGGCTTAATGAATTTTCTTTTTAGAATTGATTTATGAAATTGAACATTCATTGACCTGAAACAGCCCTGTTATTTCGATCCTGGAGTGAGCAGAAGCTGCCAGTAGTGTTGTTCTGTGCCAAACTATTTGTAGGAACTCAATGACTCCAAACATTGGCAGCTTCACAATTATTTTTATGTGACATGCTTATGTGAATATTTTCTTAAAGGAAGGGGGATAGATAATTACTTATTCTCCATTTTCAGTCTTGCTTATAGAAACTCCATTAGAATTGATCTCTGTGACATTATTATTGGTAAATCAACTATTCCATTGTTTGGTATATACTATTTGCTTTCAGATTATAACAATTAATAACAATAATAGTAATAATATTAATAATAAAGCAATAGCTAACATTTACCCAGTGATTTAAGCTTTGGAAATTACTTTGAATATACATTATTGCATTTGCTAATCAGGTGACTAAACTTCACGAAAGCAAACAGTTGTGGATTGATTTAATCACATCTTTATAGTTTATTTGCTGAGACATTAGGCTTCTCTATACACCATATACTCACCATCCAATTTATCCCAGCAAGAATTTATTAAGCACCTGTTGTTTGCCAAGCGTCATTCTAGGTGCTCTGGATGCAAAAAATAAATATGATATTCATTGGATTGTGATTCTTCCAACTAAAATATGCTCGAAGAAATACTCAAATTATTTGGGAACTGTGGACAGCACAGAGAACCAAGGGGTATGAATCCTTGGAATTAGAGGGAGGGGCAGTTTAGGCATAAGGAAACTGTCAAAGGATTTCAGAGTTACTACATTCTTTTCTCATCCTAGATGCTCTCAAGATACTCTCAGCCCTTCTAAGGAGTTCATATACTATGGATTATACCCCTGAAATTAAAATTTATCCAGAAAGTAAATGCAGGATTTTTGGCATATACTAAAAGTATTTCTTTTACCCCTAAACCAGCCAAGGTGTCTCACGAGCTCTTTAAAGTTAGTGGCCAAAAGTGATTGTGATCTAATTTAGCTCTTATATATGTAGGACTTCAGATAAAGGAAATGGGAGATAGGAATACAAGACTACATGTGTAAAAGGAGAAAAAGGAAAGGTCCAGTGACTAAAACACGTCTAGTTGCATTGAGTGAAAAATAACTTGCATTACAGCTTGAGCAGCTTGATTGCTTTGGTCCATATAACCATAAGCAGAGAAATAAAATAGTAAGAACCATTGGATTCATTGAAGTTACATTATATTAAGTAAGGGGTTGAATCATGTCCTGAAACTAGTGCAATGATTAAGATAGTTCCTAGTCATTCAAAACAATCAATTCCTAATGACTCTACCAATTTTTTGAGTTCTTTGGAGTTTTGGAAATATAACCAATACCAAGGAGAGAGTACAAGTCTTTCTTAAAATAATATTACTCACAGATTTAGAGGTTGAATTGGCTTTGGAGTTGGATTCCCTCCTGTTAGAGCTGGAAATTGAGTTGAAAGATGCTATCTGCATCCAGAGAAATAACTGATAAATAGAAGAATGTATTGAATAATTTCACACACACACACACACACACACACACATTTGGGTCTAATGGTAGTCATCTCTAAGATAGAAGATAGGAAGGTGGAAGGAAGGAAGGGTGAGAGGGAGGAAGGATGGAAAAAAAGGAAGGAAAGAAAGAGAAAGAAAGAAAGCTGGGGGAGGGAAGATTAGTTATTTAAACTATAGTCTGGTGATTTTGGTGTTAATTCCTAGAAAAATTCTTCAGAAGATTATTCAAGGCTTGACTTGTCAATACCTAGAAATGGAAGTCATTATTAACCACAATGAGTTTATTAGAAAGAATTCATGCGAAATTAACCCTATTCTGATCTCTTGATAGAAATAATATGCTTGGATTTCAACATTCCTTTTATAACTATCTTATGATACCAGAGAATAGACTAGGAATTGATGTGAAGTCTCAAGAGACCTCAGGCTCCAACTACTAAAATCTTGTTCTAGTCTAACCATCAGTCCATCTGCTTCAGGTGTCACAATGGATAGAATGTTTGAATTGGTATCAGGAAGATCTGACTTCAAATTTTACCTCAGACACTGACTAGTTGTTTAACACTTAGCAAATCACTCAACCTGTTTGCCTTAGTTTTCTCAACTGAAAAAGGAGATAAGAGCATCTCAGAGGATTATCATGAGGATCAAATGAGATTATATTTGTAAAATGCAGCACAGCAAGTGGCATATAGTAGGTGCTGTACAAATGTTTATTCCTTTCCCTTCCCCTTCATGATGATAACACACTTGGTGGATTTAAAACTGTCAAATGAATGGACACAGAGAGTGTTGACTAGTAATGGCCATCAACTAAAAGGAAGATTGCTCATAGCCTTGCATAGAACTCCCTGCTTTCTCCTATTCTGTTTACATTGTTTTTATTAACTGAGATGAAAGCATGCTTACCAGAACTGTGGTAAACCTGGAGCTGGAAGCACTATCAAATATGATGTATGGCTAAGTGAAATCTGAAAAGATTTTGTAAAACTAATAACAAGAATAAATAATAAGAATAAGAATAAAGGGCAATAGGGATGATTATAAAGGTATTACATTTAGTCTCAAAAAAAATTACAGAGCCAGACAGAGGGAAAGGATGGCAGACAAATGGAAGATGTGAGTACAGGAGTGCCTGTATAAAGGATTTAGGATTTTAATGGAATGCAAGATCATTGCAGCTAAAATAAGATAACAACAACAAAAAAATATGCTGCAGCATTTAGTAATATCATGCCAAAAATAAACAAAGGCTATGATCACACTCTGCCTGGGTCATGACAGACCTATAATATGGTGGCCACTTCTGTGTATTACATTTTAAAAAGGAACGTGATAATCTGACCTGTAGAGAATAGCCAAGCAATGGTAACCAAGGTATGAAGAGACTTGAAATCATGTCCTATGAATCATAAGAAATAATGGGGGAAATTTTAGCTTCCAGAAGAGAAAACTTAAGGGGAACATGATAATGTTCTAAAAAAATCCAGAGAGTTCTTACACAAGAGAGGTAGGCATTTGTCCATTCCTTCCTTCCTTCCTTCTTTCTTTCCTTCCTTCCTTCCTTCCTTTCTTCTTTCCTTCCTTTCTTCTTTCCTTCCTTCCTTCTTTCCTTCCTTCTTTCCTTCCTTCCTTCCTTCCTTCCTTCTTTCCTTCCTTCCTTCCTTCTTTCCTTCCTTCCTTCCTTCTTTCCTTCCTTCCTTCCTTCCTTCCTTCCTTCCTTCCTTCCTTCCTTCCTTCTTTTCCATATATTTTTCTTCTTTTCAGTCCACCCTATTGGTCCAGATCCCATCTAACTCCCCAGATTTTTACATCCCCACGGACACCTCATTTACCAGTTTTTCTCATCCTCTGTTTAATTTAGAAAACTATCAGAGTAACTAGCCACAAAAGGTCCATCTAGATACTAGGGCAGATTGTATCTAAAGAAAAAAGGACTAATTAGCAATGATTCAAAGACTTAAAATCCTTTAGGCATATTATAATGCTGAATTTCTGAGAACTTTAAATCTTTTCAACAGTATTTGAAACAAAGAAATGCCATAATTGCAACTTTCCCCATGTTTAAAGTTGAGTATAGACGTCACAAAATAACAACATGAACATTGGATTGTCTTATCACCTATTGAGATACTTGAAACACATAAATACAAACACTCAATTTTTTTTTGGAAATATGAGCTGACTGTTTTTTGATTCATCACTAGGATGATTGATGTCATAGATGTAACCAAAATAGCTATGGGGTAAGGGAGGCATTTAGACATGGAAGAGCAAACTTCTCATTTTAGGTCTATTTTCAATTCCCTGTATGACCTTGAACATATTAGCTAAACTCTCTGGGCCTCAGTTTTCTTATCTTTATATAAAAGAGTTAGACTCCATGATATTTAAAGTCTAATCAAGTTCTAAATGATTTGGAAGATTGATAATGGGATGTAGCATCTTCCACTCCTATATATTTTATTCTCCTTGTCTTTTTGTTTTTTGTTTTTGCTTTTTGGAGAGCAATTAGGGTTAAGTGTCTTGCCCAAGGTCACACAGCTAGGTTTTTGTGTTAAATGTCTGAGCCCAAATTTGAACTCAGGTCCTCCTGACTCCAGGGCCGGTGCTCTATCCACTGCACCACCTAGCCATCCCTATTCTCCTTGTCTATGAAAGAAGAATATCATCTTTTATCTAGAGCTATCATTTTAGCAGTTTATCCTCAACTATGTCCATACTTACATTGTATGCTCCAGCCAAATTGGACTTTACACAGTTTCTGAAACACGTCAAACTCTTTTTCACATTTATGCCTCTGTTAATTCTTTTCCCCTGACTTGGAACAATGTAAGCCCACAACTCCAGTTGATTAAATACTACTTAATCATTCAAGGCTTATTCAAAGAGCTCCTTCATTCATAAAGCCATCACTGATATCCACACCCATTTAAACATAAGCTCTTCTTCCTTTTAATCTCCATAGCACCTTGGATCTTTGCCTCTTTTATGCTGTGCATGACTTTTTCTTATATTCTTCCTTTTACCATATTCATTTTTGCATTAAAAAAAAATTCTTCCCTGTTAAAACATGAGTTCCTTGAGAGAGTAGACTGTGTCTCATTTCCCACAGAAGTCACAATGCCTTGGTTAATAATTGACTTTCCACCCACCTCTGACCCAGACCTTTGACTTCATTACTATAAGGACTTCCTGGTAAGGCAAAATCATGGTATATGTCTAAAGTGTGGGCCTAGAGATGCTGGAACTATGCAGCTTGGTGTTCTCATTTTTTCTCCTTTCACAGGCCCTTGTCCCTAGTAGGCATTTCATATATATATTTATTATATTGGATTGAATCCCCACATGAACTCTTCTCAAATGAAATTCTTGCAAAGTAGAGGCCCAGCTTGTAAGGAATTTGGTAAATGTCTGAATTCTCAGAGAATGTCATGGAGAATGGAATAGATCTAGTCTGACTTTGTGGTGGATTACAAAAACAGAATAGTACTGTCACCAGAGAGTCATCTTGCCAGCGATTTATGTATATCTATGCGCAAAGCCCCATACAGGTCAGCAGCAATTCTGCAATCTATAGTCTAAGGGAATTACCTGGGAGACCAAAATATAAAGTGATTTGCCCAAAGTCACTCAGGAGATGTCAGAGGAAGAACTTGAATCCAATTCTTTTCGATGCTCACTTAATACATATTTGTTTAAATATTCATTATCAACTATGTCTTTTTACAATTCAATATTAAAAATGAGTGTAGAGGTTTTAAAAATGAGTGGAGGTTTTCTCAGGGAATATTTTAAGGTGATTGCTCTCTCCTCTTGTATTCTACCACAAAGTCAGTCTAAGTTTAGTGTTTCTTCTTTGACATTCTCCACAGCTACAGATCTTTGCCAGATTTCCTAAAAGCTTGACCCCAGTTTTTCTAGCACTTCCTCTAAGAAGAGTTTTTTGTGGAGGATTCAATGCAATCCATCTGTTGCTATTAAGCTTTCATTTTTGAAGAGGACCAATGACATCATGGAGCTACGTCTTAACTTGCACATGAATTGGATTTAAGTGAGGCAGAGGTGCACAAAGTCATCACCTTCATTCTCTCTTCCTGAGATATCAAAGATCAATGGCAGAAAAAAAGTCAAGATAACTGGTGATAGCCTGAGATGCAGTGGTTGACCTTGGCATCTTTGATGTCTGACCAAATTCCAAATGTTCCACAGCACTTGCTTCGGCTGCTTTCATGGCCTTTGGACTAAATTGTTCTCATCCTTCCATTTTTCTGGGGGAAGTCTTCACATGCTTAGAGTAAAATCCCTCTAACTCACCAATGAGTTTGAGACCTATCAGTTACCCTTTACCTGGTTTAGCTCCTCTGCTGAAACATCTTTAACAGAGTGGGGTTGCTACACGTGCTGTAGCTTCTTGAAAACACGGGTGAAAGTTAGGTGACAGGTAGACACCAAGGTGGTGGAGCAGCCCTGATAAGGGTTCATCAAGTCCTCAAACAAAGGTGCTAGTCCTTCCTGAAGACCCCATACCCTCCATCTAACATGTGGTATGTATCTGTTGAATGCAAGGGACTTTTCTAGGCTCTAATTTTAGCCTTTAAATGGAGGTGTCTTCTGTGGCAGAGACTGTTAATCTACCAAAACCAGAGCTAAGGTTGCCAAATACTACTTTTCCTTGCCAAAGCAAATGGGGAATGTGGGGGTGAAAATTCTCAGAGCCCTTTAGTGTTGCCCAAGCATAACTCTTCATCTTTTATCTTCATCTAAAAGGGACAAAGCAAGCTAAAAAGCCACGGCTTGCCACGGTTTTTGTCAATGGGCATAAATTGATGTTACAAAATTTCAAGGGTAAGGAACGTTCTTTGCTACAGTCCCAAGGAAATTCTTACTAAAGGCAAAAACTTCATAAAATAATGATGTTAAAATTGCCTCCAGAAGGTAGAGTTAATGACATTGTGACAGTAAATATTCTAATCAGGGCAAAAGAAATGAACTCATTGAGGAAGGAATATAAACTCTTTGAAAGGAGGTGTCTAGGAGGGACCTTTTCATCTGATAGTTTCTAGACATTTAAATTCAGTTTTTCTGCCAGACAAAGGTCATTCATTCTTTGGCCAAAAAAAAAGAATTATATTTTCTTGTAACAGCTCTGTATCTGAACAGCACAAGAGGCAATGAGCCAAGCATCTCAGGTACTGCATCTGCTCAAAGCTTTCCTGAAGGTGGATAATGTTTCCTAGAATGTCGAGGTTCCAGATACATTTAGACTTGTCTTTATGAATTCATTAGTTGTGATTAGCTAAATGAAAATTGTTTGAATAATATCTAATTTAACAAATGTTTATTAAGTATCTTACAGGCAAGTAACTATGTAAGCACTAGATATATCAAGTCAAAAATAAAATAGTCTGTTCTCTCAAATATCTTGCAACCTACTGGAGAATAATTATTATTGCTAATAATAACTAACAATAATTTATCTAGTGCTTTAAGGTTTGCAGAGTTTTGTACATAAGTAATAAAATGCAAAGCAGACAGAAATGAATTTCAAGAAGAATAAAAGGTTAATAACTCGAAGGGGGCAAGAAAGGCCTTGTGTTTTTGAAGGGGCACTTGTGCTTTGAGGGAAGCCTAGGAGTAAAGAGGCAGAGGTGAGGAGAGAGTATATTCCAGGCATGGGGAACCATCTGTGCAAATGTCTAGACCAGGTTATAGAATCTCATATGTGGGAAGTAGGTAGCAGGTCAGTTTGCTTAGGATGGGCAATGAGAAAGGGGAGTGGTATCCATCCACTGTAACATAAGGCCTTATGTAAAATATATGAATATTAAATCCTGTACAAGCTAATTTCAGATTCAAGTCTTAATTATCTCTCATCTGTTCTATTCCAACAATCTCCTATTTAATCTTTCTTCTTCAATTTTTTCCCCATCATTTGCACATTTTATTTCAGCGATTTTCCTAAAGTTCTGGTCTTTTCCTGTTATTCCAATATTAATTAAATTCCCATTGGTCCCTGTTGCCTCTAGGACAGAGGATCTCAACCTGTGGGTTGCGACCCCTTTGGGGTGACAGGGGTTGCCTAAGACCTTTGGAAAAATCATATTTCTGATGGTCTTAGGAACCAAGACATGGCTCCTCTATCAGTCTCCAGGCGGGTCCTCCCACATGCAGATATGCCCACATACAAGTATTAAAGGGTCGCAGCATTAGGAAGATTGAGAAACACTGCTCTAGGATGAAATATAAACTCCTCTCTTTGATCGTTAAAACTCTCTACAACTTGGAGCCTTCATGCATTCCCAATCTTCTTATTCTAATTACTAGCCAGATGTATGGGATTTTCAGACAGAACTAGTACCTCTGGTATCAGGTGCTATGGAATGCTTAGAACTTGGTCGGACACCCAGGTCATCCACTATCTCCCAGTCCAAATACTGACTTTGGTTTTGCCACTGGACTTTGAAGAATACGGGAGTGAAGTTGATGACTTTGTACAACTCCTCCTCACTTAAATCCAATTCAACCACAATTCATCACTTCCTAATGTCATTGGTCCTCTTCAAAAAAAAAGGAAGAATAACAACAACCATTTAGCCATATTGATTCCCTTGCTGTTGCTTTCATTTGAGGCTTCTTCTCCTTTGGCCCTCGAAATACTTAGCTTCCTCAAAACTCACTTTGAAGAATATTTTCCACATCCTAGTGTTATACTTCTCAAAACAACCTATTTTTTTTCACATATTCTGCCTATATTTTTATATGTACCTGCTATCTCCCCACTTGAATATAAACTCTTTCAAAATGGGCACTGTTTTATGTTTGTCCCCCACTCCTACCCCAATGCATCACATAGTGACTAATTCATTATAGATGTTTCATGAATTATTGTTGATTGATTGATTTATCAGGAAAGGCTTCATGTAGGAGATGCTAGAGCTGACCTTTGAAGGAAAACAAGAATTTGAGAAGAAAGAAATGAGGGGAGAGAATATTTGAAATATTGGGAGACAACCTGGAGAAAGACTCAAAAAATAAAGATGCAGTGCCATGTGTGAGGAAAACTTAAAAGTCTATTTGACTGTATTATGGAGTGTCCAAAAGGGAACAACATGTAATAGACCTGCAAAGATAGTTTGCAGCAAAATTGTGAAGAGTTTTAACAGTCAAACAATCAAGTTTGTTTTCAGTGTTAAAGGGCATCAGGAGACTCTGAAGACTCTTGGTGAAGGAGATAATATCATAGACTTAATTATGCAAGTGCTTTCAGAATATCACTTTGGAAACCCATCTGAAGGATAGGTGGGATTGAGACAAGACATGAAGCAGAGAGACCACTTAGTTATCTATTGCAGAAATCCAGGCTAGAGGTGATGAAAGCCTGCTTTAGGGTGATGATTCAGTGAATAGAGAGAAAATTATATCTACAAGAGATGCTATGGAGTTAGATTATATAAGAATTGGTGACTGATTTGACATGATCAGGGTTAGAGACAACTGAAAGATACAGAGAAATTTTGGGTTGTAAACTTGGACAGTATGGTGGGGAACATCAACAGCAATATAGAAGCTTCAAAGAAAGGTGGTTTGGAGGAAAAACACCACATTGAGTTTATGAGACCTCTAGGACATCTAGTTTAAAATACATAATTGACAATTAATAACATAAGAGTTGACCTCAAGAAGGAAATCAAAGTTGAATACATAGATTTGGATGTCATCTACATAGAAGTAATAATTGTGACCAAAAGAGCCTGTGAAGCCACTGAGAGAGTGTGTAGGGAAAGAAGAGAAGGGGATCTAGGACAAAGTTCAGCTCTCAAAGAACAAGATGTGAATGATGTTCTTTCAAAATAAGCAGTTAAGGAGTGTTAAGACATACATTGAGGAATAGCTGAACAAGCTGTGATATATGATTGTGATGAAATACTATTATCCTATAAGAAATGAAAAGCAGAATGATTTCAGAAAACCTGGAAAAACTTCGATGAACTGATACAAAGTGAAATAAACAAGAACCAGGAGAACATTGTACACTATAAAAGCAATATCGTAACAATGAAAAACTATGAACGACTTATCTTAGCCATAAAATGATGCAAGACAATCCCGAAGGACTCATGATGAAACATGCTATTCACCTCTAGAGAAAGAACTGATGCCGTCTTAATGCATGCTATTTTTCACTTTTTTCATTCAAGTCTTCTTGGGCAAAATGAATGATATGATAATGTTTTACATGATTGAATATGTATAACCAATATCAGACTGTTTACTGTGTCAACTAGGGAAAGAGGAAGAGAACTTGGAACTCAAAACTTTTTTAAAATGTTGAAATTGTTTTAGCACATAATTAGGGAAAAGAAAATATTATTTTAAAATGGTCTCAGGTAATATGTCAAATAGATATATACACAGAAAATTACAGGATATTAAATTTTCAAGAATTTTTAGTTTTCATTTATCTTAACTCTTTCATTTTGCAAATAAGAAAACTGATGACTAGAGATGCAAAGTAAAGTAGATATTTATGCTAATGCTCTGACTCAAATATATACAATTTCAATAAAATGTTAATTCCAATATGATTTCAGTATGTTGTATTTATGAACTGGAGAAAAAATGGCAAATCACTCCAGCATTTTTTGCCAGAAACAAAGAAACAAAAACAGAATGGGATCACAAAGGGTTGTACATGACCGAGACGACTCAACAAGAAACAATAGGACATAAATCCTTGAGATGTTTTTGTAGATGTCCATCAAACAACAAACAAGTGCTGACTATGTATCAGGGACTATCCTAGGTATTGGGGACATTAGAAACAAAATAAAAATAGCTCCTGTGCTTGAGGACTTCGTTTCTATTGGAGCAAGCAGTGTGTGTACACACATATAATTACATGTTAAATATGTAGAAATATAAATATAGATGTGTATACACACATATAATTACATGTTAAATATATAGAAATAGAAATATAGATATATGTTAAATCAATATAAGGTGTTAGGTGCTGGGAGAATTTCATCACTGCTATTTTTCTTTCCATCTACATTACAACCATCATGTATATTGCCCCTTTTTGTTTCCTTCACTTTGCATCAGTACGTGTAAATCTTTTTGTGCTTCTTTGTATTCATTCTGTTTGTCATTTTTTTTCTGGATGGTAATAGTCTATTACATTTATGCATCACCATTTCTTTATCTATTTATCACACAATTTCTCAGTGCTGTTATAAATAATTTGGTGTACATGGAGCCTTTCTTCATTATTAAACTCCCTGACATACATGTGTAGCACTGGAATTTCTAGGTCAGATGATACAGACATTAGTCATTTACTAGAAATAAAATGATTTTCAGAATAATTGGACCAATTTACAACACCATCAATTATATAGATATATCAAGTAGATCACAAAGATTTTCATGTCTTTCTTCCACAACATCTCTGATATTGACTATTCCCAACTTTTTTCATTGAAGTCTCTCTTAATGCAGCCTAAGATCACATTATCATTTTTAGTCATACTGTTTACTCACATTGAACATATAAACTGTTAAAAGCCTCTAGAGCTCCCACGCCCCCCCAAAAAAATCCACAGGAAGTCTTATTATAGAAATCATACCATATAAGCATCAATTTCACCAATTGTACCTAATGACTATTTTACATGACTCAAGCAATCAAAGAGCATATGTCAAGTTTCACACTGAAGGAACTTCATGGCACCACTCCCATTAAAAACATCCCACTTCGCCAAATTGGGGGATCTCCTGATCATCTTTCTTACGTGTACTTTCTCCTCTTTGAAGTTTTCCCAGATTCGCTTCCATCCCCAACAACTAGTTCTTAGTGCTCACTGCCTACCTTTAAGTATATCTTCAAATACTCCCCAAGAACTTTGTCTGATTTTTGTTTTATTCCCTTCATTCCATACTCTGTGTCACATATATCTTTCTTCATGTTGTATGCCCACAACCCACCCTCTCAGCGCTTCTTATTTTATTTTGTTTTTTTTTCTTTGCATCACCAGCATCTAAAATAGTGCCTTGCACAGAATAAACAATTTTTGTTGAATTTTAAAATCAAGTAGAATTGACTAGTCATGACGCTGCTATGTTCAGGGATCTTTATTGACTTCTAGTTGCCTAGCAAATGAAGTTTAAATTCTTTTTCTTGAAATCCAAGAATTTCTACAAGTTGATGTCAAATGTTTCCAAACTTAGAGCATTTTCTACTAGACCATGTCACACCACACTTTACTCTTTAATCAAATACTTTTTTACTTTCCTGTCTGTGTGTATTTAGCCATGCTATTCTCCACATTTGAAATCTCTTCTCTTTCTTTCATGGATTTGTGCAGAACATGAGCTGGGTGTTCCCTGACTTTACATTTGTTTTTTTTTTTTCCTATTCCATCCCTATCCCTACCTTACAAACTAATTAATGTGTTAGGCCCTTTATGAAACATGTTCTCTCCAGTCAGAAGCATGCATATTTTGTATTTGAGTTCTGGATTTCTTTTTTTTAGCATCATTTTATATTTATTGTACCACCAAGATTCCTCTGAATGCATTCAGACCAAAATCTAATTTTGCTTATTATTTATATTAGGCACCTGATGAAACTAAATATAAGACCCTCTTACATAAGATTCTCCCATTGGGCTCTTTCCTTTGCATAATGCATCTCCATTCCTACAATGTCTTACTGGGGTTCTCTAATAAGCTACCTAAGAGCAAGGCCTTTTGCACCTCCACTGACACCTAACTTATTTGTCTGAACTCAATGGATAGTTAATTTTTTTGTTCAACTTCAAATTCAATTAAATTATTCATATGCATAAAATTAAAGTGAATTATAATTAATTTTGCTTTGAAAGGTTATGAATATTATAGAATTTGGCATTGGAACTTATTTTAGAAATCATTTAGTCCAATTTCTTTATTTTATAAATGAGAATCTGAGGCTCAGTGGTTAAGTGATCTGCCCAAGATCACATAGTTAGCAAATAGTAGAGCTAAGACTTGGACCCAGGCCTTCTGACTCCAAATTCAATGTTCTTTTTATGGCACCAATATTACTTTTTATGATACATGATACTCCAGAGGATAATTGTAGATTATTCTTTAAAATCAGATCTTGGAAACTTTGCATGAATAAATGTAATCTCACAGGTTAAAATAACACTCTCACTTGTTCCACTGCAGGGCACATGAATTCCCGATTTGGTGTACTTTTCTTCCTATGAAACAGACCAACACCCCTTCTGAGTAATACTGGAAAAGTGGATGAAGCATGTAATATAAGGATAACATTCAAAGGCAGACTTTTAAAATTGAATTAAATACTAAAGTGAGTCAATAAAACCTATTCTGTAATATTACTTTTCACAAGGAACTCAGATTGTGAGCGTTTTCACCCGTTTCCTGCTATAGTACAATTTCTTTCTTCCTGTAAGATTTAGTATGGATTAATAACTTGTATACTGGCAACTACCCCATATAGACTTAGTTTATGGAGTCACAGTATTTAGTTTGCATGGTTCTTCCCCCTCTAGTCTCTTATCTTGTTCCCTTGCTTCCCAAGTTTTCTCCCCTTTTCTATCTACCAATACTTTATAAAAGGTAGAAACTCTCTTCACTCTCTTTTCCTTAGCATCTAATAATTCTCACATTTTGGTTGAGTGGAGGGAATATATTTTTATCTATCTATCTATCTATCTATCTATCTATCTATCTATCTATTTGACAAATATTTATTTTCTCTTCCTTCAATCTCCCTGTATTCGAAAAAAAGAAGAAAAAGAACATTCTATTTTATAACGAATATGCACAGTTTCAAGTTTGCTCACACTGTTATTGCATAATTTTGTATCTTGGATTCAGCACCTCTCTGTGAAGCAGAAGGTAGCATACTCCATCACTGGTCACATGGCATCATGGTTGCTCATTGAAGGGCTTCTCTTCTTGTGGAATCTAGCAATGGAGGAAGAGTCCCATGGCCAAGAGGGTGAATGAAAAGTTCATCGTTCATGTTGCCTGAGACTGGTTGAACTCAGGAGAGTTCTGAAATGTCATTCTTTGTAAGAACTTATACAAGAGTGATTGATAATATATCTAAATTTGTTTATTTCCAAAAATGAAAAGTCTATATGTCTCTAAGAAAAAAAGAAATTTTATAAAGAAAATATAACACTAAAAATTAAAAACCTTTTGTAAGATCTAGTTTTTAAATGTGAAATTGCTCCCATTGAATGAATAATAAAAGGACCTCAGAAATGCATACAATGATTTTACATTTATTATTAAGGAACACACATTTAGCAGATCATTCAAAACATTTATTGGGGCTTCAAATGCTTCAAAACTAGGAAGCTTTTTTCTTTGGGATTTACAGCCTAGTACAAAAGTCTCCTGATATGTCTTTCTTTTATTTTCTTTCTTTCTTTTTTTAAATAACTATTGGTCCCAGAGAAACTACTAGCCAGTGTGGTTAAAAAAGTAAACACATATAAAGCATAAGAAAGAAAGTAGAGCTATAGCTATGCCACTGATGGTATGTTTGTAGGTAACACAATTTGGCTGTGACCTTTAGATTCTTGGTTTCTCCCATTAAAAAATGAGAGATAAATAAATACAAAATAAATGAATACATTAAAGGTAGTAAAGAATAGTACCCAAAGGACTAGCCTTGAAGTCAGGAAAATCTTGGTTCAAGTTCTAAATCTGACAAATGTTTGCTATGGTACCATGGGCAAATCCCTTCATTGTCCCAAGCATCTCTTCAAAACAATATATTACTGTAAAATGAATTGCCCATCCACATCAGTGGAGGAAGTCTTCACACTGGCAGTTCACTTACCTCTTGACTTCACTTGGCTCTACAAAACAAAACAAAAACCCTTTCCGAAACCCTCAAAATTTATTTTACTCCATTCTCCAACCCCATCTCCAAACACATCTCTGTTGAGTTTTAATGCAGAAAAATTCAATCTTCAGATATGAAAACATTTTGAATGCCATAGGGGGAAGAAGAGTGACAGTCTTACAATGCTGCCTGAAGCCAGACCCTATTTACCATCCTGCTTGTCCTTTACAAGCCCTTGGGGGGACCCCTTTGGATTTATTTCAATTCAATAGTCTTTTTTAAAGTTTATTAATTAAGCAGAATAATGCCAGGCCCTAGAATAGAGAGGCAAAAACTAAACCATACCCTACCCTCAAGGAACTTTCATTTTAATTAGTGTTATTGTTTATAGAATTCATATTATGCTTCAAATTCTGCAAAGTCCTCTACAAATATTATCTCATTTTATCCTTACAATAATGCTGGGAATTTGATATTATTTTTATTCCCATTTAGAGATGAGAAAATTTCAACAGAAGTTAAGTGAATTGCCAAGGGTCAGTCACATGGCTAGCGTGTGAGGTCAGATTTGAATATAGGTCTTCCTGCCTTTGGGTCCAGAGCAATGTCTACTGTGTCACCTAACTCCTTCCAGGGAGCATGATAAGAAATTAGAAACCTAAACAAGGTCAACCTTGTGCCCAAGTTTCCTACACAAAAAGCATCCAGACTGCACAGCAAATTAGTCGCTTGGTGTTCATTTTTAGTGTTTCCCAAAGAAAATATATTGATTATTTCTATACCTAATTAATTGTTCTTGTATGAATTTTTAGTTTTATCTTGCATAAGATAAGAAAGCATGATCAGGCTTTTTACACAGAAGTAAAGAATGTCCACATTAATGAAATCACAGAGCTTTTGAGATGTGGAAATCTATCAACTAAAATACATGTCCATACTTAGGCAAGTAAACACCCTTTCTTACACACAAATATGCCCCTTCAAAGTTTCCGTTAGAGTAATATTAGTGCAAAATGGGCATTCTACCACTTGAGCAGAGCATTTTGGCCATGAAGGGATTCCATTTGTTTTTTAAATAGTATAGGAAAAATCATGATTAGGGTCTGGCTCCAGGCAGCATTGTAAGACTACCACTCCCTTTTTTCCCCCTATAGTATTCAAAATATTTTCACATCTGAACCTATGTGTATGAAAACTCAACTGAGGTATGTTTGGAAGTAGTGACAAAACGTAGGGAAAAACAAGTTTTGAGACTCTGGGGAGATTTTTGTTTTTTTGCCTAGCCCAATGAGGTCAATGGTTCAGGCAAATTCTAATGTGGAGACTTCTTATACTGGTACAGGTTGGCAACTCATGTTGGCAGTGTGGATGCATGATAGAAATAAGAGATTTCAGTTACTATAATTTAGAGTTGTGGGGAAACGTGGAGTTCACTGTGTTTAATCCTTTCATTTTAGAGATGAAAATGAAGCTCCAAGGACTGAAGTGACTTGACTAAAGTCAGTGGTAAGTATCTGAATTGAACTTTTCAGTCAGGTGAATTGACTTTACATCCAGAGTTCCTTCCACTCTTCTATACTCTGGGCTCCATCACTAAGAGTCTAACTGACTTTGGGCTAATAAATTTACCTCTCAGGTTCTCAGTTTTTTCATCACTCAAAGGTGACAGATTAACTAAATTATCTCTAAGATTCTTTTCAACTTTCAACTCTATGATTCTATGTTTATTAATAGATTAACTTGGACATAGGTGTCAAATGATTTTGCCTAAACAGAATTACTGCAAGTGATAGAAAAACTAGATATGACAGAATAAAATGTGTTAGTTCTGTTTACTGGAACTAGCATTTCATTTTTTTTTAAAATTAGCACTCTGTGAGCTTTTTCTGCTGTTTACAAGAACAACTTAGTAGGATTATTTTGGCATGAAAACACTAGGACAAGAACTTGGACACAATTGTCAGGAACTATGATACCCTAGTCACCCCTCATTTTCATTTTTTCTCTCTGTTTTTTATTATTTTTTAAAAGAAGAAATGAAATGAAAAGTGGTATTCACATATATAACCTCCAGCTTTTTGACTCACCTGGAGAGCTTCTCTACCCACAATGCACTAAGTGGATGATTAAAAAGAAATGGGGGCTTAACTGAGGGGTAAGCGTGGGGTCCCCGGAGCTTTGCAAAGCACTGAACCATGCAGCTACAGCTGTCCTCCAAACAAGCCCAACATTCTTTATTTATTTGTTATGAAATATTTATGGGTGTTATGAAAGGTTTAAAATAATGTGTCTGTCTCTCTCTCTCCTTTCCTCTCTCTCTCTCTCTGGCCCCAGCACACTGTTTTCTAATGCATAAATAATTCTGGTCTGTGGACAGTGGGACGGCACATTAGGTGGGATGTATCTGCTGTATCACATTCTTTCTGCCTGAGAGAAAATATCATTCCTAGTAATTTTCTACACTTATACAATCTTCGTTGACAGTAAATAATTGATGTATGAATTTAGAACTAAACTCCAACACAATATGACTTTATGTCAAGGGTTACTCCCAGCAGATTTTGAGCTAAATCATCTTGCAAAATGGGTTCTTTCAGCGGGAGAAAAAAAGCTTTTTGAAATTATTTTAATGGAAAGATGGGACCTCTGTGTAGCTCCTCTTTTGATGAGGTCTTGCTTTGCATGGCTGGTAATAAAACCAAGCAATCTACCCATTATGAGATTGGAAATGTTTCATTTGTGATTACAAATGGTTTTTTTTTTTAGACTGACATAAGCTGGGCTCTCTCTTTTTTTTTTTATTTCTTTCATTTTTTTTTTCTGTTCTTTTTTATTGTGATGGGAGAGTTTGTATGTGATAGGCTGCCCTCTGCTTTTCATCCCAGTATCTTCCATAGAAAGCACAATTATGTTTTAAATTACAAGCTGGATGTATTTGCAACTTAAAGATATATAACTAGAAGAAAGGCTTCAAGTAAAGGATTACAAATTTACTCACATTGCCTCAATTAAAATCCTTTTCATCATGTATGTGTGGGAGGGGGGATGGTTACCACAGACAAGAGAAGAAGAAAAAAAAAGGAAGAGAAATAAGGAACAGAAACCTTTCATGATACAGTCAGAAGAGAAATTCTCTATACCTTTACAGCCACAACTTGAAAGCAAGACAAGAAGATCAAAGAAAACACATTACATGAAAGACCCAGAGTGGAATTCTCTTTTTGTTTTAATGTAATAAGGGGTACCAGTATGGGGGTTAAAGATCTGGAACTCAATTGAACAATATCTGTATTGACTTCCCTTACTGTTGAAGTTGCAGAAATTAAAAGACTAATTAAAATTGAATTAATGTCCTCCCCTTTGAACAAATCTTATCTTAATCACTATTTTCCTTATTGTTTAAATGGCATGGAATTTTTAACTTTGTAAACCACAAGTTCAAAACATTATATAATAAATTTCTGAAGTTTTTTATAAATGGTGACAAATTCCCTATAAGATAAGAAATGTAGGGCTCCTTCCCTGTTCTTCCTTCTTCTTTTATTCCACCCCACCACCTCTTTTACTTAATTCCTTCTCTATTCTTTTTCCTTTTCTCCCTCATGCTTGTTCTGTATATGCCTCTGATTCCACTCCATAGATGGCACTCATGTCTCTATGCATGAGTTTCTGAAACATGTTCAGGCAAAGAATATTCATAAAATAGCCCTTGCCCTCAAAACAGTACTTTAATTTCTGGGTCAATATACCTTCTGTTTTTTTAATTATAGATTTTTGATGCTCTCTTTCATAGCTATGTAAGTTTTCAGGTCACAACAAGAATTGAAATGATAGGATGTATACAATGGGAAGTACTGGGAAATCAGGATCACTTAACATAAACTTTGGATAAAACTCACTGATTAAAATTGACTTCATGTTTTAATTAGTTTAAATTCCATATTGGGTTTCAGGATAATTGTCTGATTATTCCTATAGAAACAAACTTGTTACTGATATTCAAATCTGCGGTATCTTTTGGAAATCTGGTGATGGAGAATGAGTGTTCCCAGGTTTCCCCAGTCGAACCTCAAGATTATGGGAATGACTCAATTCCTACAAAACCTGACAGTCCTGGTATTCAGGAATAGTACCCAGCTGAGAATGGTCCACAGATAAGCAAAAGAGGTAGCCAGTGTTTGGTATGCTGTGGGTGGTGCTAAATGTATCTGTTTACCCAAATATCTAATCTTCTGGCCCACACAGAAGCAAAAGAGGTAGCCAATGTATGTTGTGCTGTGGGTTGTTACCCCAGTATCTAGTCTTCTGGTCTTCTACTGTGCCTGAAATTTCTCTCATTAGAGTCTCTCTTTTGGGTCAAGATACTACCCCTGGAAAGTCCCTGCCATATGGTAGAAGACAAGAAATGTAGGTCTCATTTCCTGTTCCTACTCTTCCTGGTATTCTCTACAGCAATGCATAATTAGGGATCATAGGAAACTAGATTCAGGACTGTGCAGACAAAAAAAAAAGAATGAAAGAAAGTAAAAAATAGTATGCTTCAGTCGTATTCAGATAATATTAGTCTTTCTCTGGAGGTGGATTGTATGCTTAATCATGAGTTCTTTAGAATTGTCTTGTATCACTGAATTGCTGAGAATAGCTGTTAGTCAAAGTTCTTCATTGTACAATATCATTGTTACCGTGTACAACATTCTCCTGATTCTACTCGTTTCACTTTGCACCAGTTCATGTATGTCTTTCAAAGTTTTTCTTAAATCATCCTGCTTGTCATTTCTCATAGCACAATAATATTCCACCATAATCACATATCATAGCTTGTTTTGCCAATTCCCAATTGATGGGCATCTTTTTTATTTCTGATTCTTAGTCACCACCAAAAGAGGTTCAATAAATATATTGTCACCATGCTTTTCCAGCAAAACATACTATCTAAGAAGGACTCTTCAGGATAATGTCTTGACTCATGGGAGATTCTACTGGTAGAAATTTCAGGCATAGTAGCAGGCCAGAAGGCTAGATATTTAGGTAACCACTCACAGCACAACATACACTTCCTATCTCTTTTTCTTCTTCATGGGCCAGCCACAGATGGTCACTCCACCTGAATATGAGGACTGTGGGATTTTGTAGGAATCCCCACCTTATCGCACACTTTAACCAGATTATGGTATGTATAAGAGATTGCTCCTTTGATTAATGCTGTTCCTTTGCAGCTTTTGGGATACATCTATCAATGAATGAGCCTAATCAAAGACCACCATTGTTTGCAACTGTACTCTAGGCTGAACAATGGGCAAAAAGCATATTGTATTCTTCAAACAAGGCTTGGTCTTCACTC
>CM053580.1:260322286-260351472 GCA_028627135.1 Pseudochirops cupreus | reverse complement strand
ATTTCAGGGCTTTGTATTCTATTTTTGTATTCTATTTTTTTAATGTTGTTTTTTTTTTGTATTTAATGTCTTTTTTTTGAGGGGGGATGATGGGGCCATTAGGGTTAAGTGACTTGTCCAAGGTCACACAGCTAGTAAGTGTTAAGTGTCTGAAGCTGGATTTGAACTCAGGTCCTCCTGACTCCAGGGCTGGTGCTCTGTTCACTGGGCCACCTAACCGCCCCAGCTTTGTATTCTATTAACAAGTTGATATCTAATTACCACTTGTTTTCCATGATTATATCAACTCACTGTTGTCCACATCAAGCAGTTGGGGAAAGCAGATTTGGGAATTACTATTTAGGCCAAAGAGTAAATTCTTCCTTCCATATAAAAAAATAGCCTGGGGTGCTCATACCAAAGTCATAGATTAAGAAATGATATGGCATCCACAATCACTAGTGCTAACCTCATGGTGTTATTGGGCTCAAATGAGATGTATATAAAGAACTTTGGAAACTTTAAAAGAGTATGTATATGTATGATGTTGTATATATACATGTATGTGTATGTACCCACATCGTTCTGTATACATACATATTATATGTGTCTATGTGCACACGGCATCTAAAACATGTGCCCTGCCTGGATAACTTAAAGTTATTCATGAATCTTCAAAAATTGCTCCAGTGTTCTTGGGAAAACCAGCCACCAAGAAGAGGATTGGTCCAATCCTGGTCTTGTTGCCAGTGTGCAGGTACCAGAAGTTGTTTAGACAGAGCAGAACTGAGGTAAAATGTAAAGTGCTTGCAAACTAATTTCTATTCTGATGAAGTTTAAGCATCAGTTTTTCAGCATTCTTATATACAAAAGAAATTATAAGTATAAAAGATTCCCAAGTATGCATTTACTGGAAGCAAATTTAAAACAGAATTCAGTAACAGTAGTTACAATTTTTAACTGAATTCTGTATTACATTTGCTTTCACTAAATCCATACTTGTCAGTCTTTTATGCTTAAAACTTCTTTTGTGTATAGGAATAAATTACCTTTCCCATAGCTGATTCACAGTATGCTTTGTGTACCATTTAAAAAATATTCTTCTTTTTGGGGAAACCCTAATCATGAGCCATATGCTAAGATATAAACAAAATCATCTCATAGCTACACAGGTGGGGAAGGAATTTAACACACCAAAAGTTTGAAAAATAGGAAACTACCTTCATATTAAAGGATGAAAGCTCCAAAAATGAATCCAGGTAAAGCTACATTCTTGGGTAGAGAGCAATGAGTTGGGACAGTAGTTCAGTTCCAGTAGGTCAAAGAGTTCAGCAGTTGGAAGTAGAGAAAAAAAGGCATACTTTTCACACAGACACATACATAGTGACACAGATTTTAAAAAGGATGTAGCATTAATAGCTAAGATGTTCCCAAAAAAGAGAAGAGAGCTGACTATGGATTCAAAAGAGAACAATGCCTGGCAATTGAGAGTTGAATTCTGAAAGCAGAAGGGTTGGTAGCAGTTCCTCAGATTAGATTGCTTCTAATATTCTATCATCTTATTTTGTAATATTTTATAACTTAGCCTGCACTCTAAGCTTGCATTGCCTTTGTTTGCCAGGTATTCCTGTTTTTGTCATTTATCCAAGTCCATCAAGATCAAATGTTTATTCACTGAGATGACTTTGATGCTCTTTGAATTCCCCTATTGTTTTCATAGATGCAACTTCTTTAAGATATAGTGGTCATCAAAATTAATGGAATTATTTTTCATCTATTCTCATTTTTCAGAGTCAACAACTTGCTTTAAAAAGTTTCATTAAAGCTGCAATAACTACACAGAGTGTCTTTTCTGCTATGTCCTTTTTCTTATCTGGTGTTGACCTTTTTTTCTATCTGATTGTTGGCCTCCTTGCATGGATTCAGTTGATTCTGTAATGGTTTCCACATCAACAACCAGTCATTTCCTGTTGGTTAAGATATAGTCAGTGTGTGTGTGTGTGTGTGTGTGTGTGTGTGTGTGTGTGTAATGTTTCACTGTGTTCACTGTCTTCTGTGTTTTATGACATCATGACGGTCCTTACATTATACTTAGAGTGAACTTTCAGGGGTGTCTATGAATCTTTGTAATTTTTTTATTTTATTCTGAAACACCCCCCCCCCACTATTTTCCACCATAATTTTTGTCATTCTTTCCTGAGAACACCTTCATAAGGAAGTCATCAAATATAAAAGTGTATATTAAGATATTATCAAGTTCTTCATAGAATGTCTCTACTACACCTCCTATGATAAATATTGGCATGGCAATCAACCTACAGTTATCCTCCTAGTGGTGGGCACTGGACTTAGTGTCAGGAGTTCAAATCCAGCCTCAGATACTTGCTTGAAGTATAATCCTAGGCAAGTTACTTAAATTCACTGGGCCTCAGTTTCCTCAGCTGTAAAATGAGGAGGATAACCACATCACTTGGTTCACAGGGTCATCGTTTGTTAGGGTCAAGTGACATAAGTAAAAATGTACATTGTAGGGTGTTATATAAATATTAGCTATTATCACTCCTAACAGTAATCGTCAGTATCTGTGGTACTCCAAGGCAACATGACTTGGTACTACAATCAATGAAATTTTCATCCTTTTGGAGTGTTCAGTGGAACTACTGTCATCTATTCCTTTGATCATCTCTCTGAGCAGAACCTGTAAATCATCCTTCCATTACATGGTACTTGCTTTTTGTCTTTCAGTCTTATTTACAGTGAGAGTATCAACATAGATGTGGTTCAGTTTCTCTACTAGTGAATCACTGGGCAAAGATCACATGCCGAAGAGCACTAATCGTTACATTGTTTGTAGCTACCTGAAGAGCTATGTCATCTTGAGCATCTTCTGCCATTCTTCCAGTCATCGAGGAAACAGAAGAGGCCACATGAGCTGAAGACATTATGACCATCCTGATGATTAGGGTCTACATGATGGAATGCTTATCACTCTACCAAGAGATTTTCCTGGAATCATGTTCTGAGTTTATATGCCAAGGTCCAGAAAGGGTGCAGTAGACAGAATTTGGACCTGGACCTGAATTCCGGTCCTTTCTCAGACATATACTAGTTGGGTAATTCTGAACAAGTTACTTGGCCTCCCTAAACCTCATTTCTCTAAGCCATTTGTACAAAGGAAGATGATAATGGCAACTACCTTGCAGGGTTATTGTGAGGGTCACGTATGACAATCAGTTGATAGCATTTTAAAAACCGTAAAGTGCTATACAAAAGCTAGCTTTTATAATAACAATTGGCATTAGTCTTTTTATCCAAGTAAGTTATCATTATCCTAATCATGGGCGTTTTTAGAGCAATAAAATAAATGACAATGTACACGAGTACTCCAGTTGTCTTAGGGACTAGAAGTAGTGAATGCCCCAGCCTTTGTTGAATTAGAGTGAAGAGATATCTGGAAATCTCAGCCAGATTTAAGAGACATCCATTGCCATTTGAAATCTCAAGAGATCAGTTGCCTCTAAGGTAACTTTTTTTTATACTGTTATATGCAAAATCAAATTTTTAAAGTCTGGAATAGTACCTTTGGAGCTTGTGTGCCTTCTTTTTGGCCAAAGGCTTTAGAGAGATAGTATACGGGCAACTCTAACCAAAGCATTACAATATACCAATGAGTCTATGATATCATTTTTGTGTGTATTCCTTTCAGAACACAATCCACATGTCTATTTTTCATGCTTCCTTGTAAGTCTGACACAGAAAGTCCAGCCAAGGTGTTGGCTTTGAATTATTCAGGCATTAAATGTGTAACAATGAATTAGGAAGGCTTTGCAATCCTAGGAAAATACAATTAGGAGTTTATAAGATAACTTCGAAGTGTGATAATCTCCATTGACAAGAAATCTTGTTGATAACCAATCTAATCCAAACATGTTACTCTCTAGGTTCCTAAGAAGCAATTCAGTTCAAATTAGCAAGTATTTATTGGTTTCCTACTTTGAAGTGCTAGAACTTTTGAGGGGAGAAAAGGAGAGGCATTGTGACATAGTGAGAGGGAGCAAGCTCTAGTGGAAAGATTTCTGAATTCGATGTTAAAGTACCTAGGCTTGGGGCATCTAGGTGGTGCAGTTAACAAAGTACCGGCCCTGGAGTCAGGAGGACCTGAGTTCAAATCTAGCCTGAGACGCTTAACATGGACTAGCCGTGTGACCTTGGGCAAGTCACTTAACCCCAATTGCCCCTCCACAAAGCAAAAAAAAAAAAGTACCTAGGCTCTGTTACTTACTGTCACCTTAACTAAATCACAATCTCCTTAGGGCTCAGTTTTTAAAATGGAGTGGAGGGACTAGGGGATCTCTAAGGTCCCTTGCAGCTATAAATCCATGTTCCTAAGTAGAAGACTTGATCCTTGTTTTAAATGACTCCAAGTCTAACCAGGAAGACAAGATGCATACGGTACAGTACATGACATGAGACCTACCCCATTGGACACATGACCATCCAACTTGTTGCTTTCTAACTTCTCCTCACACATTAAATAATTTAATAATCCAAGACAATGCAATTTAGTGCTTATGGAATAAATGGCATCAATAAATGGCAAATCTTTTTTGGTGGACAGAGAGAGCAATATAAATTAAAGTGATTAAGGAAGTGAGACTTTGCCTCAGCTCTGCATTTTAAGAAATGGGTAGACTAGCAGAAAGGACAGGTAGGTGGTGCAATGGATAGAGTGCCAGGCCTGGAGCCAGGAAGACTCATCTTCCTAAGTTCAAACTGGGCCTCAGACACTAACTTTGTGATGTGTGCAACTCAATTAACCCTATTTGCCTCAATTTCCTCATCCGTGAAATGAGCTGGAGAAGAAAATGGCAAGTCATTCCAGTATATTTGCCAAGAAAACCCTAATTAGGATTGTGAAGATCGGACATGAGGGAAATGACTGAAATAAAAAGACTAGCAGCCAAGAACATTCCAGGTGGGGGAAAGACAATGAAAACTGAAGTTCATTTCAACAACTGGCAACTGGCCCCTCCCACGTTGAAGCAGACCAACAACTCTAATGCCTTCAATCCTGTCTTTAGTTACCACTTGAAAAATGTTTGATTTCCACCTCTCCCTCCCCATAGTGGCAGGTGATTTGAATTAATATTAGTCTTGTACAGTGATATAGCAGAGGGGTTAGCATAATAATATGTCTATTCTGTTTGTGAGACAAGGGTTTCTCCTAGATAAGCTTGGGGAAATGGTTTTTGCCATGCTGGATTCACAATTTCTTTAAATGTTTTGTTTAGTTTTTTCCTCTGCCCTTGGAAAGGAGTTATGATGATGGCCATTAGCATTTCAAGTGTGAATGCCTGCTGAGCAACAGGGGACCTAAGGGTTTAACTCTGTCTCTGTGTTTATTTTCCTCTTCTTGGGAGAGTTTCTCCTATGACCTTTGCTAAAGTTCAGTGAAATGGTATGCCAAGTCAGGATTTGTAAACAAATTAGGGGATACACAGTGACAGTTCAGCCATGAATATGATAGACTATCAGGCTATTTATTTGAGATATAATAGTATATGACTTATTAAGAAAAATCATTTTCCCCTTGAAGATAAAAGTGTTAAAATGTAAAATGCTGGCAACCTTAAAAGGAAAGCCCCAAAGCCCACTTTTTATAAGATTCTGTTCTTCAAATTTCTAAGATGTAAATCTATGTTTGGCTAGGGTTTTGAGATTCTATTTTTCAACAGTCAGTGCTGAATACTGGAATACTGAAGTAGGAGAACAAGAATATATTAAGGAGAAACCCCCCCCCCAAATAGGAAAATAAATAAATGAATAAAACTTTCCCCAAATATATCAGCATTAAAGATTATTTATAGCATTAGTGAGGAAACTTCCCCAACCAACACAGTCTATAACGTCTTTCTAGTTTATAGTCTTAGAGACTGGTCAGACAACTAAGTGTCAGAGGTCATATTCAAAGACAGCTCTTCTTGACTTCCAATCCCATGCTTTTTCTGTTGTGCCATGTGACTTCTCTGAGCACCGTGAAATAAGGGAAGGAAACAAAAATTTTTCAGCATAATCATTTCCGCCCCCCATTTTCTTAATATCAAAGCCTGTGTGAGGAAGACTAGAAAAACATACTAGACAGAAATAGCCCTACATGTGTTGAAATTATTTATTCATACTGAACAAATTTCAGGTTTATAGATTAGTGTCCCTTTTATTTAAAAAGGAGCTCATAGGATTATAGTTATTAGGATTATAGTTGGAGGGAGGTAATAGGCCAGCTATTCCAACGTTTCATTTTACAGATGAGGAAACTGAGACTCACAGAGGTTAAAAGTAGTGAGTAAGTTTCAGGGACGAGATTTGAACCAAGATCTTCCTAATTCCATTTCCAGTATGCATAGTACCATGCTATCCTGAGATTTCATATGTACTAAATAAAAATAAAACCTGACTTCCTATGTACAGACTTTATAAGTGTAATTTCAGTACAATAAATTTTTAAAAATCATAATGTGAAGCTCCAATTCTTGGTTAATATTGTGATGCTGATAATCCAACTTTGTGGGTATCAGTGGGTTTTTTTGCATCTATCTGTAGGGTATCAGCAGAGTAGCCAAACCATGACTGTAGTGGCAAATCTAATTTCTCCATCCTTTGGAGAATAAATAGGGAAATCAGAAAAAGAATTCGGAAAGTGGATTATTGAATTTAGTTGGAAATATGTTTGTCATCTTTGAAACCAGTATCACAGACTGTACAAATAATTTTTATTTCAAAATTATTTAAGCATTATTCTGTAGACACAGACATATAGGGCACTTAAGTGCCCCCTATTTTGCCAGACTTCCTTGGTACTTTTTGGGTCAACAATGAGCTTCAGAAAAGTGACAAAAATATTTCACTGTTCCATGGTCGGACAATAGCCTTTATAAAAGATGGAACTGAACACAATGATTGTGTGGCAAAGGTGAAATGGGTGCTGGTTTGAGGATGATCAGTGGGGAGGAGGAAACATTTCAAAGTGGTCACTGTGTTTTGAGTGGAAGTAGTAATTGTTAATTGTCAAAGAAGCGGAAGCAATATCAGTTAAATATTCACCATTTGAAATATATTGAAGTGAATTTGTGACTGGTTGGAAGTTTTCCAGGGCCAGAGAAAATGGAGCTCTGAAACACAGGTTTGTTTTTATGGGCGATTGTTATTGGAAAAGTTATGAGAAGGTTATAAAATATCCTTTCATTGGCCGAAGAATAAAGAAACATCTATATCTGTATCTATATCTATATCTGTATCTGTCTATCTATCTATCTATCTATCTATCTATCTATCTATCTATCTATCTATCTAACTAACTATCTATCCTCCATGTATTGTAATGTGGTTTTTGGTGTTATGGTTTACCAAACCCTTTTCAGGGCTGCTCATCCACCTTTGGTGCTCATCTTTCACCCAACTCTCACCTGTGGCTCCAAGAAGCTATAAAATGCGCGGTGATCACACTCTACTAAACTGTCTTGGCAGATGGACCAAGCCAGGTTGAGGGTAACCAAATAGGCCTCAAACCCTCAGGTAGCTAGGGGGAATGTCTACCCCAAGCATGTGAAGCTTTCTTCTGGTGGAATGGGCAAATGAGAAAAATTTGTTCCAACAACCGTGAAGGCAAATGAAGCAGGCACTGTGGAACACTTAGAGGTTGGTTAGACAATAAAGACACCGAGATAATCCACTGTATCTCTGGCCATTGTCAATGGTCTTGACTGTAGAGTCATGACTTAGATGCCTGCAGAAGAGAGAGAGGCTAATGATTTTGTGCAATTAAGTCTCACCTAAATCGAATTCATGCTTAAGTCAAGACCTTACCCTATGATATCATTGGTTCTCTTCCAAAAAGAAGGACAAACAAGCAACAAGAAGAAAAGCTTAAAAAGAAAAATATTATTCTTTCATTGATCTGGATCAGTTGTTGTTCAACATTGAAAGCAAATTACCCACTATCAGAATGAACAGTCTTGTCATTTCTGTAAAAAATAGTTGAACCATTGGTTCATTACATTGAGCTTTTGGCCTCCTCATCAGCCATGGAATTGGTCTATTTGTGTAGTCCTGATTATCCATCAGACATGTTTATTATGCCTACTGCATGACCTTTTATGAATTACTTTGGCTACAGATAAAATAAGTAAAGATGTAGAATACTTTGCAAGCCTTAAAGAGTCATATAAATTCTAGATATCATCATCATCATCATCACCACCATTATCACCACCATTATCTACCACCCAGCTTTATCCAGAGTCCTTTATTTATCATTATTATTATTATTATCAAATTATAATCAAATTATAATAATTATTATTATTATCAAAACTCTAGATATGCTTTTAAAATTTTTTTCTGTTCTGGGAAACCCTGGGCTTCTAATTAATGATCTTTGTAATGTAAACCTATTCCACTTCCCAGGCTATCATAGGCAGCACTGGGTTAAGGAATATTTCTGCCCTTACCTTTATAGATAAGTTGGCATCAGTCAGTGTTGTCCAATGGACTGAACAAGTCAGGTTAGTTTGACTCTTCTGATTTATCTTCCATCTAAGCTATTATGCTGGAGAAATTGGTAATTAAAGTAAACATATTTTAGCATGGAACAAATGTTTATTAAGCAGCTGTGGTAGACAAGGAATTTTTGCCTTATCTATCTTACCCACCTTATAAACACAAATAAAACAAAGTTTGTGACTTTAAGGAATTTATTGTTTAGTGTTTATGCTAGTTTATAGCAAATAACTCTGTACAGAAATAATGCACTCTCTGCAATATAGGAGGTATGAAGTGCCTACAACTTATCCTTAAAGTAATATGATTTTTAGATTTTATGGGATAGACATTCAGAAAAGGGTTACCTAAGCATTACAGAATGTCGGAGTGGTAACGGACCTAAGATGCCATTAGATCAACCCATAATCCAGAATATTCCTCATTAACCCAACCCAACAAGTGATCAACCTTCCCTTGAAAACATCCAGTAGGGGGCAGCTAGGTGGTGCAGTGAATAGAGCACCAGCCCTGGAGTCAGGAGGACCTGAGTTCAAATGTGACCTCAGATACTTAACACAAAAATAGCCATGTGTAATTACTGAACAGTTTTGTTTTGCTTTTCTCCTCTGGCATTAAGCTTGTTTAACTTTTTGTAGTTTCCATTCATTGCTCTTACTTTAGTGCTCTGGGACAGGAACAAATATAATAATTAGATTTTCTACTTATTCTTTTTAGTTCTTTAAGACAGTCCCCTCTGAGTTTTCCCTTCTCTACTTAATCACCCCCACTTCTTTCAAGAAATCTTTATATGACATAATCTTGTATAACATAGACTAACTCATTCAGTTAGTCCTCTGAATTCCTTAAAGTATATAGATATTATTTCTAAATCTTTATGTCCAAAGCTGGATGTAATATATAAGATGCATTCTCACCAGGGCAGTGTTTGGTGGGCCTATCACCTCCTCATTCCTAAAAGTTATGCCTAAATACTTCCCAAAGTGGCATCAATTTTTGTTTAGTTATTTAACTCTACTGTTTTTATCGGTTAGTGTTTACCATTGAGTCACATTAACTTTGTTTATTTGAATTATTTGTTGGTCTGAATCTACGATTTCACTGATGTAATGAGTTTATAGTGAAGTGCGCCAATGCTAATCAACAAATTTTCTATAACTTAGAACTATAGAGAATTGTACTATGAGGTTATGTGGTTTGCTCAAGGGTGCATAGTCAATATTGTCAGAGATGTGACTTGAACTGAGGTCTTTCTACTTGCAGGATGGCCCTCTATCTACTGTATCATATGCAGTGGGGACATACTAGGACTTTTCCAATAAATATCGGATTAAGCAAGTGTGCCTATGTTTCCCACTATTAATTGATATAAGCCTGTAAATGCTAGAAATAGTAATAAGACGAGAGAAAGAAATTAAAGACATAAAGATAGGTAAAGAATAGATAAAACTATACCTATTTGCTGTTAACATGATGGCTATGCCAAATCCAACAATATATTCAAAATGGATACATGACTTTAATATTAAAGATCACAATTTAGAATAATTAAAAGAGAAGCAGCCCATACATCTCTTGCATTATGAATATGTGGCATGCTCCTAAAACAAAGAGGGGATAAAATCAAACACAAAAGAAAACTTTGATTAAATGTAACTGCACAATTTCACACACAGAATTCTGCACTATCAAAATTAATGCAACTGGAATAAGAAAAAAAGTGGTCATGTGTGTAAAAAATCTTTATAATAAGTTTATATAAACAATACATGCAAACCCCCCAAAATGGGATAACAACTAGTCATATATAGCTGAAATTAGTCAACAACAATGCATATGTATGTATAAAACTAACAGCCAGTCCCCACTAGATAAGCAGTCAAAGGATATAAACAATGTTATCAAGAAAAGAACTATTATAAAAATATTTATACCAATACATTTTCGTGATAATAAAGAACTGGAAATAAAGTAAATGCCCAATATTGGGGAATGGCTAAACAAATTGTGGTTAAACAAATTGTGGTTCATGAATGTTATGGGATAGTGCTGTGCAGTAAAATTATAGATGTGATGAATATAGAAATCTACATAAACCGATGCAG
The DNA here is from genome assembly GCA_028627135.1 of Pseudochirops cupreus. NCBI lineage: Eukaryota > Metazoa > Chordata > Mammalia > Diprotodontia > Pseudocheiridae > Pseudochirops > Pseudochirops cupreus. The sequence continues at coordinate 260,340,832 of CM053580.1, read as the reverse complement.
AGAAGAATAATTATGATGATGTAAAAAGCCAAAGACAGCCATAAAAACTTATTTAAAATAAAGATGGTGGGCTACTGTTCTTGTGGTAGTAACATTGCTTATTTGAAGGATATAGACAGTTTTATTATTAGCAAATACTATCGATAGATGATAGATAGATATCCTTTTTACACTAATTGATGTGGCAAACACATTAAAGATCATGAAGCATGCTGACTAAATGTCGATTATGTGATTTATTGAGGAATACCTGCAACTATTCAAAGTTTATTTCACTGCATTCCAGTGCTCCTGTAAGTTCGCAGTAATGTTTGTCTTTCTCAACTTGGATACATTTGTTGAAATGGTTTCTTTGTTCCTCTAACAGTTACAATCCTCAATTTGTTTGTTCTGATGGACCAAAATGCTGATCTCAAAATGTCTGATTATGTTATACTTCAGTATTTACAGAAAATCACAGAGGGCATAAAGGTAAACTGAGTTGGGAAAGAGGAAAATAAGGAATATAAAGTGACCAGTCAGCTTAGAAGACTAGGGAAAGTTGAAATTAACATTTATAGGTGCGATAGAATATATAGTGAAGAGTAGAAACTATAGAACAAAAGATAAAAACAATGTAGTTAGAAAGGAAAATAACAAAAAATCAGTGCCAAGAAAATTCCCATTCTTATACATATCCCAAATATTAGGGAAACAAAATAACACCATCCTTAGATACATTTGACCAGATTCCACAAGGAAGTAATTCAAACCATCATGAAGGCATGATAAAAGAATTTCTACAGATCCATGATAAATGTACGAATACACATAAATACATACATGTGAAATGTAAACTTCCCTATGATTTAAAACTCTTCACAACCTTACACCTTTCCTACCTTTTCCAAACTTTTCACTTTATTCCCTTCCACCCTTTCTGTTGTCCTGACCTGATGCATGATGATTCATCTCATTTCTCACCACCTTTTCAAAAACTGTCCTCTATACTTAGAATTTTCTCCCTCCTCACTCTCAGCTCTTAGAATTGGTTAGAATGTAAGTTCCTTGGGGTTAAGGACTTTCACATCTATCTTTTCATCCCTGAGATTTAGCATACTGCTTGGCCATAGTAGATGCTATACATAGGCTTAATTTATGCAATTGATTGATTTGATTCAATGCTTACTTCTGTGTATTGAATTCAATTGACTCATCAAATATTTATTGGGTGCCTACTGGGCATATTTTGCAGAAGTAGCTATATGAGCTAAATATCTAAGAGTTTCTGTATCAAAAAATTAAATCTTTGTTTAAGTACAGAAAAGTGAAATTTCCCTATATATAATTCGCCACTTATAATTTCTCAAGGCCATTGTGATTACCTCTAGATTTAATTAGACACTACATGAGATAACTCCTGCATTCAGAAAAGGGCTCTCCTAACTGGATTTCTTCCCTGCTCTACTTTTATTATCCAACAAGTTCTTTTAAATTGTCATCTTTGGAGGCAGTTCTCTAAGCCAAACTCACTTAAAGTTCCCATTTACACTGTATATATCATTAATGCACATAGTTGTTTGCATATTATTTCCACCATTAGACTATGAAGTCCTTGAGGGGAAGAGATTCATTTTTGCCTTTTTTTTTTTTATTTTGCATCTCCATCAGTTAGCACAATGTCTGATATATAGTGAAAACTTAATAAATGCTTGATGATTGACTGATAGATAGGGAAATTAAAGATCAAAATATGCCTCATCATTTGGATGTTTTCCTTGCTGCGCATGCATCTATCTCTTTTCTGTTCTCTCTGTTTCTGCTAGCATCCTGGTGGCTGATATTTTGTCTAGCATTTTGATCACATACCTAGATCTACTCTTCCAGTCTGTGAATATTTCCTAGTTAAAGACTGTTGGGATAAACTTTGGACTGCTTGTCTCTCTGGTTGTGTTATATCTTGATCCACTGCATTCCTTTTAACTTAAATGACTTCTGATATCATTCTAACTCTGATCCTGACCTTAGGTGCCCTTTAAAGGTTTATAATTTAATCCATAATCTTCAGATTGAAATTTTAGTCTACCATAATTTGGGCTATCTTGAGTATTCTGCTTTCTTGGGACCAGCTGCTGTTCTGGACTATGTGAACTGTTTATTGTCCATGGGACACCATAGCAATGATTTTTAAGAAGCTCTCATGTTTCCAGAATGTTGTGATATTGGGAAACATTCAGTCTGTCTTCCTCTTGTTCTTGTTCTTGTTCTTCTTGTTCTTGTTCTTCTTGTTCTTCTTTTTCTTGTTCTTGTTCTTTTTGTTCTTCTTCTTGTTCTTCTTCTTCTTCTTCTCCTTCTCCTTCTTCCTCTTTGCCTTTTGAAAGATTTGTGAGCTAATCAAGAAAATTAAATTTTAACTCTCTTTGTTTACTGTAGCCATATAATTCAACTGACACGTTAATGCCAATTTACTAACTATTCACTACAAGTTGGTCCCATCAAAACAATCAAATTATTTGTTCGTACTGATGTTTTACTGCAGTGGAATAATTTACAGGAAAGGGGTTTTATTTTTACTCTTTCCCATTTAGGAAGATGATATAAAAAACACAGCAGTTAACAAAACAACAGAGGACAAGCCCTTGGCCCAAGAAACTGTGTGGAATTTTGTTGATAATCTTTAAATTATTCAATGTGATTCCCATTCATTTTAACCTACTTATTATGGATCTTTTACATTAAGGACAGACACGAGTGGACTTTCATTATTTCTAATCAAGTAATATTACAGTTTTTCATTCTGATAATATTCACTGCTCTGACTGTTATGGTTAGGAGTTCAGGGTGACCATGAGGGACATAGTATTATAACTCTCTTATTGAGGATAGTCAAGGAGAATCATATTAATCAGATTGTACCTTAGTTTCTCTATTGGAAACACAATTTACTATGCCTAGTGGGTCCAAGAGTAAATCCTTGCAGAGTTTTATTATAAGATATAGGCAGTGGTTGGAAGACTATTGATCACAGGACCTAGGCACTTCTCTCTACACACTGGGAGTGAGGAGCAACATTCTCTCTGTAATGGAGTGATAAGCAAGAAGTTCTGTTACTTCAACTTTGAGTATGAAATGAGATTATTGGATCATGATGTATCATAGATTAGAGTGGAATGATAAGAAGATCTGTTCAAACACTTTCTTACCTTGCTACTGACTTTCTAGATGGATTTCCCAGTATAAATCCTCTTTCTTCACTCTGGGAAACATAAGAATTTCTAATTCTCCCCCATCCTTTTTTCCTTTTAGCTCCAAATCCACAAGTCAAGACTGCTCAGGCACAAAATCTCAATGAAAAATCTAATTCTCATTCTTTTCTATCGATTGGTTGTGTTATATCTTAATTTATCTCCTGAAAATTGCATTCCTAAAAAGTACATATAGACAAGCAAATATGTGTGATTAACATTGTTTATAAAGACAAACAAATGGTTAAAACAAAATAGATAAACAGATTTCCTTATATTTTCTAGTGTGAAACAACTAAGTATCAGGAGAAAGACAATCAAAAGAAAGGAGATGGTAAATCATCAAATTGCAGTCTGTATATATAATCTAAAGGATGTATGATCTGAAGGATTTTCAGCAAATGTAGTATCTGTACTGATAGGTACTCCACAAATTTTGGTTTAAACCAACAGCTTAGCTATCATCTAAATCTTTGCCAACTGTAGAGTTGAATAGATGTAATTGGTGAGAACTATTTGAGTCAACTCATGTCCCATGTTGAATTGCTTCATATAAAAATGGGCTATCAAAACAGACAGAGCAGTGTGGAAGCTAAATTTTCCATAAGAATGATTCAGTGAAATCAAACTTCATTGAAGAAAAACATGAGTTATTGCCTGAATTATATAGTGACTCATTTATTAATGTAACTTTGTGCTTTGAACTGTACGACTTTGAGGTAGGGATGCAGAAGAAGATCCCTTGTCTTCAAGAAAAAACAAAGTAGTTGGAAGAATGGAGCATATGTGCTCATGATGTACTTCAACAAGCCAAGAATTTCAGGGGTAGGTGCTTTCTCTATAAAAGCAGTTTACAACACGTTTAGACTTAAAGAAGAATTCCTGATTTGTGAAGTCAGAACAATTAAATCTCAGCTAAAATCTCACCTTCTACAGGAGGCCTTTCCTGATCCTTCTTAATGCTAGTGTTTTTTTTTTTCTGATTATCATTTCCAATTCATCCTGTATTTAGCTTGTTTATGTATAACTGTATATTCTTTCCTCCATTAGACGGAGCCTCTTCTTCTTCTTTTTTCTTTTTGGAGGGAGGAATGCAGGTTAATTGGTGTTAAGTGACTTGCCCAAGGTCACATGGCTAGTAACTATTCTCTGGTCACATTTGAACTCAGGTCCTCCTGACTCCAGGGCCAGTGCTCTATTCACTACACCACCTGGTCTCCCTATGACTGAGCTTCTTGAGAGCAGGAACTTTTTAACCCTTCTTTGTATCCCCAATGCTTAGCACAGTGTCTGGCAAATAGCACGTATTTAGTATTTATTTTCTCATTAATCAATCCAGAATAAATGTGGCTATGGGCTTCTTGATTATCCTAGACTGAACTTTGAATAGCAGATTTATCAGTCTACAATGTGGACTGCACTCAAAGCCTTGGCTGCTTGCTGGGATATCCAAGAACTTAAAAAAAAAATTTGTATGCTATTTTATTTTTTTCAATTACACTTAAAAACAATTTTTAACATTCTTTTTTTTAAAATTGAATTCCATATCTTCTCCCTCCCTCCCCCCATTTTTCCTCCCTAAGCAATTTGATTTAAGTCATACATATGCAATCATACAAAACACTTTCATATTAGTCATGTTGTGAAAGAAAACAGAGAAAAAAATCATGAAAAAAAGTGAAAAATGGTATGCTTTGATCTGCATTCAGACTAGAGGTGGATAGCATTTTTCATCATGAGTCCTTTGGAATTGTATTGAATTATTGTATTATTGAGAATCATTAAGTCATTCATGGCTGAGCATCATACTATATTGTTCTCCTTGTTCTGCTCATTTCACTTTGCATCAGTTTATGCAAGTCTTTCCCTGTTTTTTTCTAAAATTATCCTGCATGTCATTTCTTATAGCATAATAGCATTCCATCACAATCATAAACCACAACTTTTTTCAGCCATTTCCCAATTTATGAACATCTCTCAAAGAGGAAAGATGATTCTAAATCACTAATAATGAAATTACTACTAAAAAAAAAAACCTTTAAGGTTTTGTTGGGGTCTACAGGTGCTGGGACCCTGAAATTCAAGGGCAAATGATGTGCAGGTTCTGCCTCAAATGAATTTGATTCGAGCCTTCTTTCATCCAGAGAAAAGGTTTATTAGAACACTGGTCATGATGGGAGAGATTTCAAGAATCTTCACTATGGGCCAGGTTTTTAGTGTAGCTAATTTGTGTAGCTAATGCAAGCAGCCCAGATTCTTAAGGAATCTGAGCTATCCAAGAACTTTTGGTCTGTTTTTACAGTTCCTGATATGAGATAAATACCTGCAGGCCATAATACAGAATTGAAGAAAACTTCATCCATAAAGTCTTTAAGATAATAAGTAAAAATCACAATTAAATATGTGAGTTCTTAATGATAAAAGCATAATCTGCATCCATAATGCTTATAGAACCTAGTAAAAGAGAGATTAAGGTAAACAGATTTTAAAAGTAAGAGAGGATGCTATAATAGCAACAGCTCTAGACTAGGAACCCAAAGATCTGAGTTTGAATCCAGCCCATGCCACTAACTAGCTGTGTGGCAGCGGACAAATCATTTCATATCTATGCGGCCTCAGTTTTTTCATCTCTAAACTGGAATTACTTTTAGTTAACTTTCATGAAGAATTTGACACAGGTATTGGGAATAGGTCTCGCCTACATGCATTAATTTCAGTGGAAATTAACTTTCCCTGCTTTAACTTTGCTACTATATATGTTTTTCTGCTTCCCCTCAATAACAACCTAGATTTACGACCCATACTGATCCGATTCCTCTTAAAACATTTAGATCTTGACTTTTATTCCATATACAGAACTTGACTTTCATGAAAGAAGAAAAATATTTTCAATGGAATTAAAGTCATCAGTCATACAAGAAATGTGGATTTTGGAACCAATCTAATACCACATCCTTACAAAGGTACCTTTCCACCCAACAGATCTTTTCCACCTAAGTGTCTCTGACTTGGTCCATCCAACTCACCAATTCATCCCATCACTTTAGTAGCCCCACTACCTTGTTAGATAAGCAAATGTAAGGAAACAGAAAGGAAAGCTTTGCCTTGCAGCTATTTTCCTTGAAGGAACACCAGTAAAAATGAAGGGGACAGGAAAGGTTTCCTGGTACATGAAGGGTGAATTGATTTATATCTGTGTGACATTGGAATTCAGTTTCAAAACTAATGATAGTGGCTTCACGTAGAATGGTTAATATTCTTCCCCACACCCTACAGACCCCCTTTGGTCCTTCGCAAACAGAAATAAAAATGACCCCAGGAGCTAAAAGCCTCTACTGAGGCATTGGATCAATGACATCTTCTTCCCCATCTCATTTTATTTATTTTTTTTTATTTTTGTGGAACATCTTTTCCTTTAAAAAAAAAATAATGCTTGAGGGCAGCTGTCTACTCCCAGCACCGCCCCCACCCTTTGAATGTTGCTCATGTTAAAGTCCTCGCCCTGCTCCAATAACAGGCCACTACAATATAACTGGCTGGGTTTGGCTGCCAATCTATAATGTTTCTGGCCATGATTAATCTGATAAATAATAAATATATCAATCTAGTCTTTTAGACAAGGACAAATTCTTACCAGCGGGGAGGCATGAGGCCTCTTTTACAGCTGCCTGTAGTGCTGGAATTAATTATTTAATGCTTAATTCTTTGGGAAATGAGAAAGTTTTGATTAATGTTGTCCAGTGTCATTTCTTGCTTGTTTGATATGTGTCAGATAATTTTTCCTCGGCAGTTGCTCTGAAGAAGCCAGAGGCTACTGTCACTGGGATCAGACACTGAATTTCTAGAGATTAATTGAAGTGAAAATTTAGAGGAGAGCCTCAGAAGCGCCTGCCCAAGATAACCTTTCACAAGCTAAATTTAGCTTCATCTGGTAATGCTCGCCGCCCACTGCCCTGGTGTCACACATTTATTTTTAATGCTATGAGGAACTATATTTGGTTTCCTGTTGATTTTTTAAAAGCTGACTTCTCTTGTTGGCATGATTAAAATACTTCATTGGAAAGTATTTGAATGTTATTTTCCGTCATTGGTAAAGTACTGATGGACAGATATCAATGATAGATAATCCTTTATCAGTCCTAAGCCAGAGCTCTAAATAACCTGTGCTGAGTATTCATGACTAATAGGAGCAAAGTAGATTCCCATTGAGCCTAATTTTGGATAGCAAATAACTTACTAATATAATTTTCCATATCAATTCCTATTTCCCAGAGCACTGGACCAAAAATGCAGAGGACAATGTACTATGACCTCTTTGTAATAAGGCCTCTATTGGTCTAAGTTTCTGAAAGGGATTCAGACATGCCTTTTTACAATGTGGCAAAAGGCAAAGCAAGCATTTATTTTCTTTAATTCCTTGCTTAAGAAATCATGATCTAATGGCACAGACTATAATAAAGGGAAGAATTTTTGTATAGGAGAAGGAACATAGACTTGGATTTTACACTAGATCTGGTCCTATCAAGTCATTTGTCTTGGGCAAATTCATTTACCTCTTTGAGTCTGTTTTCTCATCTGTAAAATGAAGTGCTTGCTTTTTTAAAGCTCCTTTTAAACTCTCAAATTCTATGATTTTAAAAATGGACTGGCTTCTCAATCCTTTTTGATGCATCTTAGTTTGAGTCTATGACCTGTTATTATTTACCATTTTTGTACCACCCCTTCTCTCCTCTTCCACCTTATATATGAGTTCCATGTGCTTGTTTTTGGTTTCCCAAAGACAAGGCTTAGTCATTATCATGCATAATCTCTTCTAAAAGTATCAAAAATACATTCACCTTTTTTTTTCTGATTAAAGAAGGATGAGTTGATATTCTACCTGCTGCCTTAGCAAAAGTCAAATATGAAAGTACAAACTGACCAATCACATTTTGTCAGAATGGTTTCCTTGAGTGAGTAGATGTCACCTTAGTTAGGTTGCTTTTTTGTTTCAGGACTTAAAGAATATGTAACTAATTTTTCAAAGGTTTATGGAGGTAGAGGAGAAAGGAAGGAAGAAAAAAATGTGTCTTTCCCCATTGAAAAAGTGGTAGAAAAAGGGTTGAATTTTTCTTGTTGTTGTTTGTTTTTGCTTCTTCAAGACTATGGATAGAAAATTGGAAATGGAGAACCAGGTTCTACATTTTATAGACCCAAATGTTTTAAAGAACATTGAAAGTAGTTAAGTTCTCCATCCTAGAGGTCAGAGAAATAATATAAATATCTTTCTATGTGAAAAAATATAATCTATTGATAGTTCTATCATCTAACTGGTCTAATCTTAGGGTATTAATTCTGCATGTCTCAATTTATGCTTCATTTCTAATATACACAAAAAATAGTAGGAATTTCATCAGACCTTGTAAAGTATTCACTGAATCATGGGGAGTAATCAACGTTTTTGTTATCATATTGCCCAGAAATGGCTATTGAAGGAAGAGATGTCTGCTGTGTATGGTGTCTATCTTTCTTATACAAACTCAATCAATAAACAGTTATTAAGCAGCAAACACCATGCTAGGCACTGGAGATAGGAAGACAAAAACAAATGTTACCTTCAAGGAGTTTATTATCTATATGTAGAGACAATTCATAATGCTCCCATAAGAGTATAGGCAAAATAATTATCTTTAAAATACATACAAATGCATACAAGGTATCGGGGAGCAAGGAGCCACTAGATTCTAGAGAAGTAGTAAAAATTTCAGGTAGAAAGTGGACTTTGAGCTAAATATGGAAGAGAACTAGTGATTCTTCTAAGAATTCATTCCATGAATGACAGATATGTGACTATGCAAAGACATGGGGACAAGAGTGCTTAACATTGATTCCTATGGAAGGAAGAAGAACAGGACATCCTTACAAGACTTACTCCATAACTTTTCACAGGGGTCAATATAAAACATTCACTGTCTGTAGACACATTTTGGATACAAAGGTCTAATGTACGGGAGGCTTCTTTCTTGAGAGGGAGTTTGTGGAGAAGAGAGGAAGAACCAAGAATGTGTAATCTAGCATAGGTGATCAGGTAATCTAGTACAAGTTCCAGTTCTGATGATTTTCTGACCAAACTCACATTAATATATTGATTTATACTGTTAGACACACATACACACACACACACACACACGCACACACAGGAAAAAAAAACATCTAGTATGAATGGAGTTAGAGGCCACACACTGATCTGTCCCCAAATTAGAAATAAAATTACTTTTTTTTTAAAATTAGAGATTCTGGTATTGTCTAGTGGGTCCCTTTCTTGAAAGGGGAAAGAAAAAAATTGGTGATTTTCCTCCTATGTACACATTTGTATCTGGCTGAACATATATCTGAGTAGAAGTATAGTACACATGCAGAAAGAGTTGTGTGACATTACCAAGATAATTTTGAAAGAAACTTTAGTGCTCACCACACAAGTGTGGCAAAACAAACACACACACATTAATGCATCATACATGATTTGGTCTCTCTATGCTATCAGTCTCTGACTTCGGCCATTCTTAAACCAAAGATCGGCCAAACATTAGGACGTGGATTCCAATTTCAGTTACACAAAGTATGTAAACTGCCTTAGCTAAAATCAACACAAAGGCAGAGGGAAGAGCTAGGCCAAACACAGAAGTGACTTTAGAAGTTGAATTTGTTTAGCGAATTTGTATTTTCTGCTGCTTTCTCCTGGAACCTATTTGCATTTTAAATAATTAAAACATTAAAACTGAAAAATTTATAAATGAGAGCTGCTAAGAGAATCCTGCTTGACAGACAATAGAAAAGAAATTATTACCCTGCTAGGTTGGCTTTAATGTCATATCTGTCACTCTCCCCAAGGTAGGTTCATTGCCATCTCAAGTGCACCCCTGCAATTCCCCTCGAAACACAGGCATTGGACATTCACATACACACACAGACACACAGATGCACAGACACACACACACACACACACACACACACACACACATGCTCCCTCCACTTACCTTTCTCCCTTTAACTCATATTGTCTTCTGCTCTTAAAGACTTTATCTCTAGAGGACTTTAATCTCATTGTTAAAACTCACCCAAACAGAATCTCTGCTGTTTCAATAATTTTCCCCCTCCACCCTAGTTTTTTTTTTCTTAAGAAGAAAAAGTTCATTTGGGAAAAAAAAAAGGGCGAGGGTGGTGGGGGTGGCAGGGAATTCATGTGGAGAGTGACAGAACGCTTTGTCCAGCGCAGCTTTGGCTGGTTGTAACAAGCGTCAGGACATTAGACACAACAAAAGCTGGATTGGCAGTATCATCAATCACTGCCTTGACAGTCGACTTCAGTTTGTTTGTTCCACTCTGCATAATAAGTGATTGGATCAGGTTTAATTAGATATTGGGTAATCAATCATTGCCAACAAGGCAACTCAGCTTGGGATCTAGATGCTGCAAGGGGAAAAAAAAAAGCAAATCTCATCTAGTGTGCATAAATACTCCAACATATAAGCACACACAGTGGTGTGTAACAGAGGAAAGGTATAGAGATGTCTGCACGATGGCACGTAATAGAATAATTCACATCTGTACTACTTGTTACCAGACATCAGTGGTGTGACATTTTACTTTCACTGCATAATTACTTTTCAATATAATATAATATGCAGACCTGAGGGAGGAAGAGAAAGCAATTAGATTATGCACTGGTCCCTTCTCCTGTCACCTTCACCAAAAGTGACCAGAAGTTACTGCTTCAGTGCATAGCCATTTGGGGGCTGATCAGAGCATAATGAAGGACACAATCTGACTTACCAACACCATTACAAACATCAGTGTCCATCTCAATGTTAACTCTTTCTGTTGGGGAAAGACAGGTACGAAATAAATTTCCACATTTCTTGAACATATTCCTGACTAAGTCCAAGACCCACAAATTGCATCTCTCTGAATTATTGTTGGTGAAATTTAGTTTTCTCACTAGATCAGTGGACCCGTATAGAGAAGATACCTGAATTATGGCATTTTTCTCTAAAGTGTATTCTTAACCTTTGTAAGAAAAATAGATGGGAGGCCTCATCAGATTTATTATAGGATGCCAAAGGTTATGTCAATTCCTTTATGCATCTTATTAACTACAAAGAAAATTTGGTTGGGGATCTTGGGGACTCCAAGTGTTCATCTTAGTTCAGTGCCTGAGTTGCCCTGTGACCTTGAATAATTACACATCAGTTTCCCCTCAGGGGCTTAGTCTGCTTATGGATAAAATGGGAATGCCTACATTGAGCCTGATTCTGCTTCTCTATTTTTTTTTTTTTTAGTTTAAAAGGGAAAATTTTCTTCTTCCCAACTCCAGCGTTCAGATCTATTTGCTTGTGCATCCTGTCAACCAAAGAGTTCTGAAAAAGGACAGATGAGGGTAGAACAAATGGAGGAGTTATGACTGTATGGCATGGTAATACTTGTTGAAAGAATGACTGGATGAAAGAATGCTGAATTGTCCAGAAGGACTTTGGTATATATGCTACAAAAAACAGTGCCATGACATCTATTCCAGAGTGTTATATAGGTTCATAGACTTAGAATTGACATGTGCCTAAGGGGTAAGCTGTTCAAACACCCTCATTTTATAGATGAGGAACAGATTACTAAACTAGTAGGTTGTGTCACCAGGATTTAAACCTAGACCTTCTGACTCCCAAGCCAGCACTCTTTCCACTGTCCTATGCTGGCTCAATTACTACTGACCAAGTATTCCTTCTTGCTTTTAACCAAGACTGGGAGTGACAAAAGTAGGAGAGCCATCAACAGCATTGGTCAGTTTGGCTTACAAATGTAATTGTAAACTAGTACTGATGTGAACAATAAAGAGTCTGTCACAATACCAAAAAATTATACAGAATGTATTATTTTAGCAATGTATCATAGAAAAGGAAATAATGTAATAGGATTTTATGATGAAATGATTCATATAGGTCATTTGCTGATGAGGAAAATGAAGCCTAAAAGGTTAAATTACTTGCCCAAATTTAACCAGAATGAAATAAAATATTTCATAAATTTGGCAGCCCAACAAGTCACCGTTCTTCTCTGATGAATACCTTTTCTCATTGTCTTACCACTATCAACACCCTGTTACAGAAGGAGATGAGGTCATCTACTAAGGGACAGGGTGATAGAGTTGTTCTCTCCATGACCCATTCTGTTCTTACTCCTCAACTTCTAAAAAGTGCTGGATTTGTACTGAATGGATCAGTTACAAATTTATTTTATCTAATTCAAATGGATCCTCACTATTGATAGCAATCCTGTTATTCTGATCTCTAACACATTTACATGACATTTCATCTGTTCCCAACTTTATCTTCTCTGTTCAAGTCTTCAATAACACCCCCAAACATCTATCTCTCAGCAAATGACCTCACACTTTAAGATATTCTACTCATACCTTTTTTTTTTACTGAGAGGTGGGAGGTATGTTTCAGAAAATGGAGGCCAAGAGTTTCCTCATCTTCCCTGATCCACAAATCATATCCTCTCTGCATCTTTGTTTAGCCTTTCTTCCTTTGCTCTACTGTCAAAGAATTAAGATGGACTCTTCTTTCCAAGGTTGACCCCTTTACTTATACACTTGATCCCATCCCCTCCCTTCTCTTCCTGAAGTCTTTCCCATCAATCATTTCTTTCTGTCTTCTTCAATATCTTCTTATCTACTGGACCCTTCCCAAATGTAAAGAAGCATCTCCATGTCTCTCTTATGATTTAAAACAAGAGAAAATAAAAATTTTCCCTTAAACCTAGTATTTCCTCAACCTTTTATACTATAGCTGTCCTTTCTTTTACTGCTAAATTTCCAACAGGAATATTTGATACCTCATTCTTTCAGCCAATTCATCTTTTCAACCAACATTTGATATCTCATTCCTTTACTCCCACCTGGAATTTTAACTTCCAATCACTTCTATAGTCAAGCCATCTCAATACTTGCTATGCAGCATCTCTTGTATATGCTTCTCTTTATCATCTTAATTCTGACCCCCATTATCTCCAGCCAGAACTACTGTGATTACTTTTTAATTGGTTTCATCTCATTTTCATCACTGCCAAAATAATCTCCCAAGGCACACACATGACCATAACATCACAACTGTGCTCCCTCTGATATTATCTCTAATTTATCTGTTATATATCCTGTTTGTACTTAGTTATTTACATTGTCTCCCACATTAGTCTTCAGTTCTTTGAGAAGAGGAACAGAGTTTTTTTTTTCTTCCCCTCAATATGTTTGTTTTAGTTGTTTTGCTTTGGTATGCTTTTTCCTTTCTTTGTGTCCCTAGGGCTTAGCACAATGACAGGAACATAATAGGAACTCATAAATGCTTGTTGCTTGACTTGACCACATGACTTCTTGGTTCAAATTCTTTCATTGGTTTCCTATATCCTCTAAGATAAAATGCAAACTCAGCCTGGAATTTAAGGCTTTCTGAAATTTGGCCCAAACTTATGTTTCCAATCTTATTTCATAATACTCCACTTCTTGTACTCTACGGTCCAGACTAACTAAATTCCTAGTTGTTTCCCAAAATCAGAATCCCATAATTCACCTCCATGCTTTCATATAAGTCATCTGCCAAGACCTCCTTCTTCACGTCCACCTTTCAAATTTCTTCTTTTGCTTCAAGGTTTAGTTCTGGTGCCACCTCTTCCAAAAAGCCTTCCTTGACCCTGACCTACCTCAAATGAAATCTTTCTCTCCTTCCTCAAATGTACCTAGAACACCTTGCCCAGATTTCTCCTATGCCCTCATCATCTCACCTCCCTCTCCTGACCTTATACCACAGTTATCAATGTACATGTAAAATTCTAGACATTTTGTTGTTAAGTGTAAAGTCATTTCTTTTCATCTTTGTACCTACTATCCCTAGCATGACACATAATAGGAAACTAATAAAAGATTGTTGAATTACACTTCATCCTATAGATAGTTCCTTAACAATGAAGAAGTCAAGAAACCAACATTATTATTTTGTCAGGCTAAGATCCTTCAAAGCATAATTTTTAGATGATCACAATATCTATTTAGCATTAGTAGGATATTGGGGAATGTAAAACCTGGTGATTTTGCTGCATTTATTAAATATATACATATTATATATATATAATATGTAGGAAAAGGGATTATTGAATTAAAAATCTTCTGACAAAAATTCAACTTTAAGGGGGGAAGAGAAAAAATGAGGTAAATATCTGACTTATTTATTTAGCTAGAAATATATTTATTAACCGAGTAATCCCATTCATGGTACTTATTGTCTGTATGATCTTGGGAAGTTATATTACTTTTGTGGTTGACAGTTGTCTCCTAAGTGAAATGAAAGGTTTGAAATTCTGGATATCAATTTGGAATTATAAAATAGAAGTAACTAGAAAACTCACTTGGGATATAAGGCCATTATTGGCCCCCAAGAAGATCAAAGGGGGAATCGATGATCTCATATGCATCAAAATGTTCATAGCCTTGCACTTTTTTATGGGAGCAAATCAATGCAATCAAAGTGGGTTCCCATCTCTAGGGTAACTGAAGAGAAACAATAGTATACAAATGCAACAAATAATTATTGTGTAGCAAAGATACACATGAAGAATTAAGAGAGATACAAAAATGATTGCATAGATCGATGCCAAATGAAAGTAACAGAACCAAAGGAACCACACATCCAATGACCATGTTCATGCAAATTTAAAGATCAGTGAAAAGAAGCTGAGCTCTGAGAAACCAGTAGAGGCCCCAAAGAAACACGTGGCCCATCTCTCAGTAGAGAGGTGGGAAACTACCGGGGCGAAATGTGGTATGTGTTATCAAACCCAGTCACTCTTTCAAAGAATTTTGCTGAACTTTTTAATGTTGTAAAGAATGATTCAGTATTAGGTGAGTTCAATATTGGGGTTAAGCATAGAAAAGAAGACTGCTTCCAGGAATGACCATGACAAAATTAAATAGCATTAAAATCTTTTTTTTTAATATTGAAATGAATGAATTGGTCTAGACACTTTCTAAGGTCCTTCTGAGTTTTACATCCTAAAGTTCCTCTGTCTTTAATGTTGAAACAATGGTAATCATCCAAGGGGGCCTCCTGAAGTAATTTGTTATACCAAATACTAGCGATGAAATTTCAGACATGAGGTTCTAGACCCATATCTGACCCCAGCTCTCTGTAATATTCAACCAGTCATTTAATCTGCCTATTGTGGTGCAGCTTTCCAATCACAAGCTATGGAGAACGGAATCTGATCACAGCATCATAGATTTAGAGCTGAAAGGGGACTCAGAGGCCAGCTAGTCCAGCTACCTCATTTGACAGATGAGGAAACTAAGCCCCAGAGAAGTTAGGAAACCTGCCAGAAGTCACACAGGTAATAAATGACAAAGGTGAAATTTGAACCCAGATACTTGGCAACTGATGATTAGTTCTTCGGAAATGTCAAAAGGAAAGCTCACTGTGTTATACATCTTAATAGTGATTTTAAGTTGTTCTCAGCACTTCCATGAGATAGAAGAGAACTTGTGGTGAAAAAACAAATGAAGGATTTGGCTCTTAGCCATATTATGTAATTTCCATAGTATGCCTAACGGTGTTAAATATATATTTAATTCCATTAATTAATATGTTTGTTCATCACTACCCATATTCTTTTAGTGTCTCTAGAAGAGATGGGCGCTCAGCGATGAGGATGTGATATGATATTGATAATGATGACAAAGATGATGATGTCAATGAAACTTGACAATGAATCCCTGTCTCAGGGCCTTTGTATTTGTTCCATTCCTTGAATAGATTTTCTCCTCACCTCTTAGAATCCCTGCTTTCCTAAAGATCCAATTCAAGTGCTGCCATCTTGCATAAAGTCTTTCATGATCTTCCCAACTTCTAGTGCCTTTTGACCCAAATTTCCTTTTATTTTATCTATATTTTGAGATGAAGTTGAGTGGCATAATGGATTGAGTAGTAGACTTTAGGAAGATCTGAGTTCCAATATGGCCTCAGATATATAATAGCTGCATGACTGTGGGCATGCCATTTAACTTCCATTTGCCTCAGTTTCCTGAACTGTAAAATGGGGATAATAATACCTCCCAGGATTGTTGTGAGGATCTAATAATATAGTCCCTGGCAAATAAGTAAGTGCTTAATAAATGTTTGTTTCTTTTTCTCCCTATCTCTCTGGAGATACTGATCCTCTGATCCACTGATAAAATATAGGTTCCTTGAGGTGCAGGACTATTTCACTTTTATCTTTCTTTCTCCAGGTCCTAGCACAGTATATGATCCATTTATAAGTGCTTAATAAATATTTTTTGATTAAATGTTTGTTAAGTGATTGATTAATTGATTCCTTTGAATTTTAAGAAGTACATTTTTTCCTGCCTATTTTAAACTGGTATTGCAGTTTCTTGGTACGTAGTCAATAGATTAGTTACATACAGACAACTGTGAATTGGTTTACTATTCAGGATACTGGTGCCTTCCCCAGTGATATCTAAGTATAGCTCTGGGGACATTTGACCTTCTTGGAAAACACGGAGAAAAAAAGGCTCTAATCCATAGTTTCTTCTTGAAAAGTAACTTAGAATAATTCTAGAGATCAAGAGAATCCCCCTTGGGATGCAAAACAGTTTGAAACATCCATGAAGTGGAGGTTTCATTTCATCCTATAGATGTTGTCTGAGATAAAGACTGAACTGGCAACATTCTCACTGATATCTGGCTGACCCAGCTCAGCACAGTCCTCTAGACTATTGTTCCCTTCCATTCTTGTTATCTATTTCCCAAACTCTCTGAAGAAACCAAAGGAAAGGGATATATTCAGGACTTTGGAGGTAAGAGTTTAGTAGTTCCTATAACACTATTCACTCAGATACATATGGCTACTAACTCTCCAGTGTTCCTTGTATTAACTAAGATCACAGTTACTGTTTTTTTTTTAAAGTGCTGAGGGACTACTCATATTTTTCTTCTCCTGGACACATTTCTCATGTCCTGTGTTAATTTAGACTACACACTAGAACAAGGTTAATGGGATTTCTATAGGTTTCTGACAATTAAGAATTAAATAATATAACATGCAAATAAATAAGGAAAATATTGGGCCAGAAAAAATATTTCCACATATTAGTGAAAACTATTCATCAATGGGATATTCCATTAGAATTGTGAATTAAAAATTTTTCCCAAATTTCACAAAGAATTTATTATTATTGGGGGGCAGAGCCAAGATGGTGGCTCAGGAGCAGCAAGGTACTGCAGCTCCCACATAGCCACCTCAAATACCCATAAAATATGACTCTAAACAAATTTTAGGGCTGTAAAACTCACACAAATACACTTCCCTCTGAAGGCAGCTCAGCTCAAAAGGATCATCCCAGCAGCGGAAACCAGCCCAGCCTGAGACCACGACTTGGCTGGAGTGAGAGGATTGAGGGGGTGGGGGGGGGGGGGTTGCGTGCAGCTAGGATTAGCTGCAGCTGGAGCTTCAGGAGAGTGGATCAGTGGCAGCTGGGGCAATTTTCAGAATTATCAAGCCATAAGAAACAAGGATTAAGTGAAAGGTCAGTGGAACTCAGCTAAACTCGGGGGAGAAAAGCAGTCTGGCCAAACTGCCTCCAGGGCAAGGAAGTGGCAGAACAGGTGGCCCTGCAGCCACCTCCAAGTGGCAGCTTCAGAGCTCCTGGACTGCAGACTGAAGGGGGGCCAAGTGATTGCTCAGAGGCCAAGTGCTCTTGAATTGAGCAGCCTGCATCCAGATTGTGGTCTTGGGTGGTGGTCCTGGGGTGTGTTTTCTGTGAGCCAAAGCTGGTGGGGGCTGCAAAAAAATGACAGCCCCCTAATAGCTCCAACAGCTGGGAAAACCCCAGTGATTTGGAACGGAGCTTTCCCCTCTGGAAGCAGAGTTCCACAGAGCTAAAAAATTATTGACTGGCCAAAATGAGTGGGCAAAGGAAGCAAAGTAAGACCAGCAACCAAACTCTAGGTTCCTTCTTTAGGGACAAGAAGGATCAAAGCATGAAATGGGAGGAATAAACACAGTCAGTACTCCCATGCCAAAAGCTTCCCAGAAACATGAAGACTGCCTACAAGCCATAGATGAGCTTAAGAAGGATTTTGAAAACCAAATGAGAGAAGTGGAGGAAAAATTGGGAAAAGAAATAAGAATGATTTAAGAAAATCATGAAAAGAGAGTCAACAACCTGACTGAAGAAAATAACACCTTAAAAAATAGATTAACTCAAATGGCAAAAAAGGCCCAAAAAGTCAATGAGGAGAAG
>CM053580.1:260296535-260321786 GCA_028627135.1 Pseudochirops cupreus | reverse complement strand
CCAAAAAGTGACATAGGAGAGAATAGACTGGGGGAGGGGGGAAACACTGGGATGGCTGTTTTGGGGTGGTGGGCAGGGGAAAGATGGGGAGAAAATATGTAACTCAAAAAAAATCTAATAAAATAAAGAAAAAAAAAGAAAAGTAAATCTGGGATAACTCTTTATCCTTTTCTGGTTTTGTAATACTTCTCTCATTTTCCATGATTTTTCAAATATTACTTGCACTGGCTAAGCAATCATATCTGACAGTTTTTCTTTTTGATGACATGTATAATTCTTTAGGCCACATGAGTAAAATGATCAAGGATAACCAGTGTTCTCTGGATTTGGATCCTATATCTTTGGAACACCTAAAATCAGTGTTTAAAAAAAAAATGTGTGCTGGCTACTCTTCACCATTCCCTTCCCCTCCTACAGAGTGCTTTTTGAGGACAGGCATGGTGGCACACATCTCTTCCTTGGTCTCTCTAACATCCCCACAATGCCTTGGATAAAGTAAATTAGTATTTATTATTAACAATGAAAATAATTTATATTATCCTAGTTAACAAATGTAATAATGTAAACTGTTACTTCTTTGGAACCAACTAGGGAGGCTCTATGCTAAAATACTCCATTATTTTCCTTAGAACTTAGAAGACATTCTCATTACTCTATATTCAAGATTTCCCACGCACTAGGGTTAACCAGTTTTTACTTTAATTTCTTCTAATGCCTGTGATTTCTGCCACATTTGTACCCGTATTCCAATCTACTTCAGCCCTACACTCCTCTCATTCTCTATCTCCTCTGCAACTTTATTGTTAACAAACTCTCTTTATCTTGGTCACCTTCCTCTCACTTACCATTTTCTAGTAGAACACGCATTTCTTGGCACCTTTTCAAGACTGGCTGCTTCTTCACTTACTTCCAGTCACTGTCCCTAACAGTCATGAGAAGGAATTTCTGCTTGTTTCCCTTGCTTTTTCAGGGTTTACCTCTGCTACACTCAGCAAAATGTTATTTTCCTTCAATGTTCACTTTTCCCTGGTTTGGCCCTTGCTGTTACCTGTATAAATCCATAACACTCTCTCATCTCTAAGTTCAATAGCTGCTTTACAAGCTTGTTCATCTCAACACTTTCCCTCTTTGGCCATTCCAGGACAAGGCTTCAAATGATCTCAATTTTCATTACTCCCCACTGTCACTGTATCTAGTCCATAAACAAGAGTGGCCATGCTTTAGACCTTCCCTTTCTACTACAAACATCTAATTGAATTTGCCCCCCAGGTACTGGAAGTCCTAGTTATTATTCTAATATTACAAGCATTTTATAATATTATAAACATTTTCTAAAAGTTCTCAGGAAATCTCGGAGAATGGTTTCTTGGTCAGCAAAAATATTCCTCATGGTTTTATCTATAAAGTTAAGTTTATAAGAATAGACCTCTGCCCTCAAAAGAAAACAGAAACAGAACTCTTCAGACTTGGTCTTGATTCATATTGTTTTGAAAGATCTTAGATTTCCTCAGCTTTTCTTGCACCAATTTTTAATTTTGTCTTTGTACTTATGGGAATTCCAATCTGAAACGTATATTACAATCTACCAATGAACTCTTCTCTCTTTTCAAAGAAACCAAGCAAAACTATTTTCAAAGAGGATTCTGATGATTGAATAAAACAGAGTTGTTATTTGTAGATGGCAAGGATAGGCAGAGAGAGTCTTGTCGGGGTCTGGCAAGTGACTTCAATGATTTTTCCATTGGTTTGTGTTGGGCAAAACACTGTGGATATCCTTTTACCAAGCCCCTTTTCTTTCATTTCTAAGCCCATGTGTATCTTAATGGAAATGTGGTAATATGCTTCAGATTCATTTACACTTAAGACATCAACATGCTTTCTAAGAGCCAAATGATGTCTAGAAAGCCTTCAAAGGCCTTTTGCTTTTGAAGCAGGAGATTGCTTTTGCCAAGAGTGAATGATATACACCTCTCACAAGGCTCATGTTCAACTTGAGGCTCCAAACATCTGAACTTGGAAAGGACATAAGACAAAATCAAGGAAACACTTCTCTGCTTCTGCCCCCATCTCAGGCACAGTTAGGCTATGGGAAGGAATGTCACCAAAGTAAAATGGTCGTTGGGATTTTCAAGTTACCTTAATATAGTTGTGGTCTGTTTTTCAGAAATATCTAGAAGAATTAGTGCAATGAGAGGAGAAAAAATATATGGAAATGGTTATTGACTTTCTCATTTTCAAAAAATTTTTCTGAAGTCTGAAACTTATCAAGTACCAAACAAAAAGGGAATTTCCATATATGCATTAGGACAGGGAGTTAAAAAAAGTATTGAACACGAAAATGTGAATCTTTTGTCATCAACCCTCCCCCTTCTAGGTAAAGTTATAGATTATACATGTGTATAAGTATGTATGCACACATACATACATGTATGTGCATATATATTTGTATAGTTAGTTTTCAGATCATTCTGTTATATAATGCACGCCTAGTTTTGATAGAAGCCTTTGTGTAATACAAAGAAAATGTAATTTAAAAATGTGGATATATATTGGGTACATGCTACATAATTAAATGTGTCTACTTTTCGTGTTGGGTTATCATTTGAACCATAATGGTCAAATTAGACACTGCCAAATAATTTTATTCATTTATATGTTAATTTACTTAGATTAAAGAGATTTCTTACTTTTAGTTTTATAGTTTCCAAATAGTTGAAAATGAGCATTACTCAGAAGACAATGCCAAGGCATTTGGTGGGTTTAAATAAACTATAATACATAAAGAAGAAACCATGAAGGAATAAAGGATGGCATTAAAGAAGCATATGCTTAAAAAAGAAAATAGACTATTTCCATTGTAAGGGTGAAGATTAATAGATAGCTTGATTGTTCCACTGGAATCATCACATGATAAAGAAAAGTGAAGAAAGCCCCTGGAATCATGCATGGATACCTTGTGGTGAAATTATGGGAGGAGTTGAATAAGATGGGCACAGGATAAGTAGCCATGGATGGATTGCTATCTGTACTGTTGGAGGAATATTTATAAACACTTCAATTAGTTGACAATTTTAATGACATGTAGAAGAAAATGATAAACTACTCCAGTATTTTTGCCATGAAAACCTCAAATGGGGTCATGAAGAGTTAGACATGACCAATTGACTTAACAACAACAATAAAAGCAAAAAGACAAACTCTTTGCCCAGTGTGGTGATATAGCTTTGACTGATTATTGAAGGATGTGGAAAAACTGGTGGATGCCCTAGCAGCTAAGTTTTGGTAAAACTGAGATCCAACCAACTCTTTCCTGGCCTCACATAGACATAGTTGGCCAACACAAGTCAGGTTGTTGATGTTGTGTTTGTCCTTCATTTTTGAGGAGGACTGTGGCATCAGCAAAATTATGACATGACTTGCAGTTGACTTTGATTTGAGTAAATAAAGACTGTGCAAGGTCACCAGCTTCACTTTGTCCACCAGAGGCAAATGGAATCAGTGATCAGATATTCATCAGGATGTCTGGAGATGACCCAGGATGCAAGGAGAGACTGTTGCCTTTTTAGGCTAAGGTTTTTTCAGGTATTCACTTAGAATGAGGTAACATCCATTTAGTGAATAGGCCTCTTTAAGAAGTGAGTCAAGGGATGGCCCCTTTAAATAGAAAAAAAAAAGAAAAAATCAAATTGGGAGAGGAAGATCCTCAGGGTTGCTGTTCTAAAGAGAAACAGTTACCACTGACATTCATTCTAAGCCAGGAGGGCCCAAAATGCAACCATAAAGTGGAGCTTGGGCAGGGACCTATTGTGGTCCAGTGAAGGTGTAGCACCAATGTGATATTCACAGCATTGATGGCAACTATGAATATGCTGGCATAGTTTTGAATTACAAAATATAACAGACTCTCCATATAGAAGACAGAAGCAAAGTATTTATTCAGACACCAGACAGTCAAATCCCAATACCAGAAAACCTAATTCATCATTACAGCAAAGAAATTTATACACAATAACATTGCAGAGAGCAACACCATCCCAAAGCATTCCACAAACACTTAGAAGCCTAGGTGTAGTCTTGCCCACCTCCTCTTTCTCTCACCACACTAACTGCTCTGACTCCCAGCTTCCTCTACTCTCTGCTTCACCCTTTCTACCCCACCACTTCAACAAACTCCTCCCACCATAGGCTCCTTGTGATTACATTTGACCTATTAAGGGGCAGGGAAGATCTTCAAATTACCATAACCATTACAGCAGGTCAGACAATTAACCAAAGATACTGCACTGTTCTAGAGTAAACAAGTTAGAGAATGGCAGGAGATCAAACAAGGAATTTAGTCATCTTGATGGCTTAAACTAGAGTAGTAAAGTAATTGACGTGTGTGTGTGTGTGTGTGTGTGCGTGCGTGCGTACTTACACATACACTTACATAACTTACAAAGTGTTTTATTTAAGCTATTTTACTTGATCTTAACAAATTGGTAAGATAGGCAGGGAAGATATTTTATTCTCATTTTAATGAGGAGGATTAATAAAGAAAGACTTAGTAATTTAACAAATAACACAGTTAAGTAAGTACCTAAGATAGAAACACAGATATTATGGGTTTTGTTTTTTTTTTTTTTACTTTCAATAAGTTAATGATTTGTAGTAAAATTTTAATATCAAATTGGATTCGGAAAAGAAAGTTTCAGATCCTATTTTTGACATTTATTGACCTTGTGTCTATAGGAAAATTTTTCATCTCCATGAAGGAGTCAGTATTCTCATCTGTAAAGTGGAGATTAGATTTTTAATTTTTAATAATTCTCTCAGAGGGTTGTTGTAAGAGACAAAAGTGGTAATGTATGTAAGGTGCTTCGATAGTCTTAAAGGACTAGTAATATCAATCATATTTATTTGCACAGGAGCCAGAACCAGGTTTACAGTGATAGCACTCAGAACAGTGGCAATGGGACCAAAGTGAAGCAATTAAAAGATGTCCAAGAAAGGAGAAAATTGAGTGTTCAGGCTTTTCCAGAGGTGGCTGGACCAGAGAAGGAGGAGTTGAGCAGGAGGAACATAGACTCTTTCCTTCTCAGAGCAGATATGGTAGACTCAAGTATACTCCTATATAAATTTAATAGAGCAGAGTTCTATGAAAAAAAAAAGTTTCATAATAGAAGGAGGCAACCTTGGCTTCTTGTGCAGAGGTCAAGGTCATCAGTTTCACCAATTCAACCTGACATTTCCTGGAGTGCTAGTCCTTCAGTAAGGTTCAGGAAATTATCTATATCTAAGCCTCAACCTACACAACTTTTTCAGTGGCTGACCCCATTCTTGTGTAATGCTTTAGTCACATATACAAAACATTTTACATATGAATCTTAGTGATTTCCAAGTTTCCTTATCAACCTATGAAATCAAGTTGTGGTATGGAGGTGTAAAGAAAAAGCAAACATGAGAATCAGAGTTCAAATTAAAGGGTATATTGCAGTTGAGGAAATCTGTTGTGAGACAGAAGCTGGGCCAAGAAGCTTAGAAGAAAGGATTTTCAAGCCTTCTGTCTTGACTTGCAAATATGGTGGTGGTGAGAAGGGCATTACACAATATAAAAGTGAAGTATCTGCTGAAGGTTCTAAGCATCTATATTGGGTGATAGAGGTTGGGGAAGTGGTTTCTGGAAACCTGAGATACTAGCCACAGTCCTGTTAGATAGAATGCTACACCTGAGCCTATATCAAATATAAGACTTGACAAGAAGGAGAGAAACCAGGGAAGAAGAGATAGTCAAGAATCAGAAAGACTACAAATTTTCATTTTCCTGTAACTAACATGTAGGAAAAGAATTAACCCATTAGAACTTTTGCTTCCTGTAAAATGTACCCTTTTAGAAGACCTGTGATTTTACCCCAAAATTCCTTTACCACGGGCCTTCATAAAAAGTGGCACAAGTGTGCCCAAATAAGCTAAGGAAGCATTTCCTTTAAAATCCCCTGTAATGGTCATTTGAAGATGTTCCTTGCCCCCTAATAGGATAAATTTAATCACATGGAGCCTGTGGTGAGATGACTTTGCCAAATGGTGGAGCAAAGCCCACAGGAAGCTGGTAGTCAGAAGCTAGATGGTGGGAGAGAGAGAACACACCCAGGGAGACAGCTAGGTTTGTAAGTATTTGTTTGTAGGAAGGCTTAAAGGATTGTGTGGCTTATGCTGTGCTATGGTGTATTAACTACTATGATGGATTTGATTTTATGGTGTTGGGATTTGGTTTTCTGATATCTGAATAAATGTTTTGCTTCTGTCTTCTATATGAAGAATCTGTTATATTTTGTGATTGAGAACTATGCCAGCATATTTACAGTCACCATTGACACTGTTAATATTGTGTTGGTGCTATATCCCTTGAAGGAAAGGGTTACTTCATACTAAGCTCATGTTCTAAGAAGTCCCAAACTCTCTTAGTTTATTCTATAGTGAATTGTAAATTCTTTCAAAAATATTGAAAGTGAGAAGTATACTGTTTTTATGTAGCAAGGAAAATAGGAATATAATACACTACCTCTGTTCTTCCCTTCACAAAGGCCCTGAAGGTAGAATAACTCATTCAGTAGTAAACTGATAACAACTGGTTTAACAACCAGCTTTCTGAGACAGAGAAAGAATTAGCACCCTTTTAAGTTTAATCTCCAAAATTAACATTGTCTCTATCGCTTTAAGTCTAGAGGGTTAGGGAACCTGCTGCTTCTAGGGAAAGGACCACACTTGAGGCCATAGAGGGCCAAACATGGTCTTGAAACATCAGGTCTCCCACCACTGGAGAATATCAACAAAACACTAAACCAAGTCCTAATTTCTTGTGTTTGCTGATTTGTGGGGTTTAAATGTACAATCTGGAATTTTAACATTTGGCTGCCACCAGATGGTTTGCAATGGCTCCTGACTCCAGCACTCCAGAGGACAGTGATTATTCACTCCAAAGAAGTGAAAAATAAGTGGTCATGAGATAACAGTAGAGAATACTCCCAGACCTTACAAGGATAGCTCCCCTCTCACTAGGCTCTGCTCAAGCCATCACAACTGGGCTGCCGCAGGGCAAATCCAAGCTGCCTGATCATACCAGTAAATAGAAGGTGATAGCACCTGGTCCATATTAATGTTGGAAATAAGAGGTCAAATACAACTTAAATTTTTTTTTTGGCTGCCATCTAAATAAAGCCTTACTCTCAAGGAGTAACTTAGGCACTGGGGAGAATCTACGTCATTATTGTTCCATGTTTATAAGTAATGTTTATCGAACCAAATCAAATGAACTCCCTGTCTCTTTATGGTTTACGTTGGAATGTACAAAATGATACAAATTACCTCTAAAGAATTTGAAAGTTGTCTGAATCAAATTCAGTATGTCATTGACTTATTAAGTTTTATATAATCCAGATTTATTTTTAATAGTTGACAGAATTCTGATTGATTTGTGGAGTCAATTGACCTATTCTAACTGACATCTAAAACCATTCAATAGTGTATCAGGTCCAAGGTGCAGGTAAATTCTAAGATCAGAATTTTGGGGAAAAAAATGTTGGAAAGTCATTTTGAATAGATAGCAAAGGGAAGGAGGAAAAAATTCTCTCTCTTTCAAAAGGAGGTATAGCCATAAAATGAAGGATGAAGAGGCAGGGTTGGTCAAGGCCAGTGCACATCATGGGGAGGAGCTGTTCAGTTTCTATGCATTTCAGTGATATAGAAGTATTAACTGACATAACATAAAACACTTTGTAAAACTTAAAGTGATATATGAATGCTAATTATTAATAATAATACCAAGAATCAAACCCCTCTCAAACTGATGAAATATTATTGAATGTAGTTGGTGGCACACAGAAATATATAGTTACTAAGACCAATAAAGACCAATCTATCCATCACTGCTGTGTTGCAATGAATGGTCCCCCAATGGTAGACATCTCACTGAGAGAAATCATTATTTTTCTATTATATTAATAACCAAATTAGGATTGAGGTTTGTGGGTTTCTTTTTCCCTTCTATTTCCTCATTCAGGGATCAGTCCTTGTAGGTCAGTCTCTGAAGGACACAGCTGGTAATGAGATTGGCCTAACCCTGGGAACATTCTCCTCACTCCTGCATGGGACCCACTGAACTAGGAGAGCTTATTTCTGATTAAAGTGTAAATGGAATCTAATCTAGGTGAATTCCAGTGCCAAAGCATTAGGCCTATACCCTTGAAACTCTGGGAGTGGTGTGGGTAGAAATGGATTCTTTGGTCCAGATGGTTGGAGGCAGCTGAGATTCAAGATCAAGTCATATTCTCAGAAGAAGGAGTTGAAAACTTTTAGCCTACCTCCTCAATAAAATGTGCACCCCCTCATTAATTGTCAGGAATGATTTTCACCTGTTGGGGGCACTTCCTTTTCCAAAGGTATTTAAACATTCAGAGATCACTATGGTTTTGTCTTTGGTTACTGAGAGAGACTATTGACCATAAATCTATTATTTGATAGCCTAATTAATAAATTGCTTATTAATTACCCAGAAATTCTGGATACGGGGCTTTTGTTCATCATATCACCTACTTTCCCACATGTTTGGTTCTGCCTTTGTCATACTCATGGAGTGGTTTTTTCAAGCCATCTTTTTAACGTGGATGGTAAAAATATTGCTTTCAATAGGAAATATGGACTAATATGGACTGATCCCTGAAGCATGAAGAAAGTTTAATTTACATTTGTAAATGAAAGTTACCAGTAACTGAAACCCAGCAATTTGTGGTGGTTCTTAACAGGACTTGATGTTGATTAAGGCAGACAATTTATACTTAGGAACTGTCACACACTAATACTGTGGTCTTCATGGTCCATTTTCTACTGAGAAATAAGTTCACATACCATCACGGAACAGAATTTTCCGTCTTGCTTATGATAGCTTTGGGGAAAGAAAAAAAAAACACAGCTCTGGCCATTGATGCACATCCCTGTCTTGGTTTCACTCTGTCGAATATTTAAGTAATCCAACGTTTCTACAAATGTTGTTTCACATACAGAAACTTCTACTCACTTTGGTCTAAAATATTTTCAGTATTGTTACTTTTTAAGCAGATACTGAATCCCAAATCGTCTCCTGCCTTTGAGGTGCTTTAGTGTTGGTGAGTAAACAATTATCTAGTTGTTTTCATATTGGCCCTTGTGTCTTTCATCAAGTGAAGTAGGAAAGGACGAGATTTATGATTATGAAAGAGTAAACATGTTTTGCTTTCCTCAGAAAGAGAGGCTACTCCCAAAATTTTAGACAATGATCATGATTCATGAATCTTCTCCTACCCTAATAATCTATGAGACTATGAATCTAAGCAGAGCAGACTAGTATCTCATGATCCATACTGAAGACCAGAATTAAACAATGAGAATTATTGTAATTATGCTTCAATTCAGCACAACAAGCTTTTCTTAAGCACCTACTGTGTCCTTTGCTCAGTGCTAAGTATTAAAAGACAAAAACTATTTCCTGACCTCGTAGAACTTAGATTTTCTGGGATGGGCAATATAAAATCATATCTTTATAGATAACTAATTAGATGGTAATCTGAGAGACAATACAGCATTAACAACTGGGGGAATCAAGAAAATGGGAAGAATTGGGGAAAGTGCTATGTGAACTAATGCTTGAAGAAAGACAAGGATTCTGAGAGGTAGAGATGAAGAATGCATGCATTTTAAGTATCAAGGGGACAGGGGAGTGGAGTAAATTTACATGGGACAGAAAATGGAATCTTGAGTCTTTTGGGAAATCCAATCATTTTATTTGAAAGAATTTACATGAGGGAGAGGTAATATAAAATAAAGCTGGAAAGGTAGGTTAGAATCAGGCTGCTGAGGACACAAAAAACACAGAACTAAATAGTTTTACTTTTGGGGGGATAGGGAACTAGGGTTACCATTGGCTGTGGGCACTTATAGGAGGACAGAGTCCTTGTTTTCTGTTCTAGGCCAGAGGGAAGAACTAAAGGAGGATCTGACACCAGAGACACCATCCCCATACCCAGGACTAGAGGTAATTATATTAATAAGATGCTACAAATAAAAAATAAAATAAGCAGCTAAAGGAGAAAGAACTCAACTATAGAAAGTTATTATGGGAATAGAGAAGACTGCGGTTCATCTTCAGAGGAGGATACTAAAGCAAAAAAAATCTTTTCCTAATGTCAAATGATTAAGTGCCCAAAAAGTATTCACAGATGACCTTTAAAAAAAGTCTTTTAAATCAAATGAGAGAGGAAAATCCAAGAAAGACAAGATTATGAAACGAGTCAACCAAATGGAAATGGAAATTCAGAATCTTAAGGA
The DNA here is from genome assembly GCA_028627135.1 of Pseudochirops cupreus. Classification (NCBI taxonomy): domain Eukaryota; kingdom Metazoa; phylum Chordata; class Mammalia; order Diprotodontia; family Pseudocheiridae; genus Pseudochirops; species Pseudochirops cupreus. Next base: position 260,311,448 of record CM053580.1, on the reverse strand, counting down.
GGAAAATGAATCCTTGAAAATTAAAATTGGACAAGAGGAAATCAATGTAATTATGAGATTAAGAAGTAATAAAACAAAATATAAAGAATAAAAACAATAGAAGAGAATGTGAAACATCTAATAAGAAAAATAACTGCTCTGGAGAACAGATCAAGAAAACAAAATAAGGGAGCTACTAGGTGGCACAGTGAATAGAGCACTGGTCCTGGAGTCAGGAGGACCTGAGTTCAAATCCAGCCTCAGACACTTAACATGTACTAGCTGTGTGACCTTGGGCAAGTCACTTAGCCTGAATTGCCCTGCCTTCTCCCTCCAAAAAGACCAAAAAAAAAAAAAAAGAATAAGAATAATATGGTTACCTGAAAGCTACAATAAAAAAAATAATCTTCATAGACTAATATAAGAAATAATTAAAGAAAAATTGTCCTGAAACATTAGAACAAAAGGGAAAAGTAGAAATAGAAAAAAATATAAAGTATATATCATAGATTAATTACAAGGGACTCAATAGGGACAGACTTTAATTTTTGTATAAGGAAACATAAAATGTATGTGTAAGATTGTTTTTAGTAATCAAGTAGTTTGAAAGAAAAAGTGGAGTGGATTTGAATATGTGATTCTAAAAAACAATGCCATTTAGGAAAAGGTAAAAACAGTAATTACCTTATACAAATGAGGTACAAGAGGAACAACTGACACAGAGAAATTAGTTAGGGGGTTGGGCTGGTAATTCTAGAACCCTACTCTTATCAGGCATGGGTTAAAGAGGGACCAATACCTTAATAGCTAGAAGGGTATAAAAGTCCTCTAAATTCAGAAAGAAAAAAAAGTCTAAGCACGTAGGGAGAAGGGAGAAGATGAGAGGGATTTTCAGAGAGAGCCCTGCTCACATCAGGTCTGGGCTAAAGAAATAAAAATATATAATTTAGAAGGAATTAAAAGTCTTCTAAATTTATAAAGAAATAAAGGAAAAGGGGGAGAATAGAAGGGTGTTTAGATTAACAGGAATGATAGAAAGAGGGAATAACATATATTTGGGAAGTTATAAAAGTCTTCTAATATCAGATAGAAACAGAGGCTAAGGGGAAAGGGGGGGAGGAGAGGATAAGAGAGGGATATTTGGGGGCACGGGTAGAGTAAGTAATAAGAAGGCAAGATAGCAGGTAGAAGTAAAGTGGAACAGTTAGGAGGGATAGGAAATAAAGAATATAAAATAAAGATCAGGAATAGAATTTATTAGGGGAAAAACATGAACAGTAATCATGATCTCAGACAAAGTTAAAGCTAAAATATTTTTAATCAAAAAAGAAAAATAAGGAAACTGCACTAAATATTAGCCATATAAATATTGTTTTAATCTTTTTTTTTTGCATTTTTGAGGGGGGGGAGGCTAGCAATTGGGGTTAAGTGATTTGCTCAAGGTCACACAGCTGATATGTGTTAAGTGTCTGAGGCCAGACTTTAACTCAGGTCTTCCTGATTCCAGGGCTGGTGCTCTATTCACTATACCACCTAACCCCTCCTAGACTATTTAAAATAACTAGAGAGTATGAGGTTGGAATGTTGCTGTGATTTAGGGACTGAGGAGTTAGGGGACTTAGAAAAATATGGAAAGACTTGCACTTATCAAGGAAGATGTTAACCACCCCCAGAGAAAGAGAGGACAAAGTATGGTCTTATATAGATACATATGAATTTATATGTCTATATATGAGTTTGATTATAGAAATCTTAGCATTGTATGTGTATATAAGTGTATATATGTAGGTGTCTATGTATGTGTGTGTGTTTGTGTGTGTGTGCGTGTGCACATGCACTCAAGCACATGCCTTATAGCAGTGTTTCTCAACCTTCCTAATGCCATGACCCTTTAATACTTCTATGTGGGCATATGTGCATGTGGGCGGACCTTCCTGGAAACGGATAGAGGAGTGGTGTCTTGGTTCCTACGACCATCGGAAATATATGTTTTCCAATGGTCTTAGGCGACCCTGTTCGACCCCCAAAGGGGTCACAAATCACAGGTTGAGAACCGCTGCGTTATAGCCTTCTTATGGGATGGGGAAGGGGGAAGAAAGAAGAAAGTAAAAAGTGCATAGCAGAGAACAAAGGAAAACTTACAAGGAAGCAAAGATGGACAGCTCTGAACACAATGTGTAATATTTATTATATAGGTTTTCTTGAAATGGAAATTTGTTGTTGTATATTTTGAATCTTATCTTACATTCTGTTGTGCACATGGCAATGCTTTTTTTCTTTTCTTATTTTATATTTAAATTTCAGCATTTAAGTGTATAGTATTTCTTTTTCCTTTTTTATTGTGTACTTAAGTTTAAAATAAATTAATAATTGTAGATGATATAAAATATTTTGAAGTCTACCTTCCAAGACAAACCCAGGAATTATGTGAACACAATTACAAAATACTTTTCATAGAAATAAAGCCTGATCTAAACAATTGGAAAAATAGTCACTGCTCATGGGTAGGCTGAACTAATATTATAAAAATGACAATTCTACCTAATTAATTTACTTATTCAGTATCATAATCAAACTACAAAAATAAATTGAGTTAGAAAAAATAGTAACAAAATATATCTGGGAGAACAAAGTGAGTGTCAAGAATATCAAGGAGGAAATTAAAAGACACTTGCTTGGGGGGGGTGTGGAGGCAAGATGGGGGCAAAGAAGCAGGAAAACTCTGTGAGCTCCCCCCATAACCACCTCAAATACTTATAAAATATGACTGTAGACAAATTTTAGAGCTACAGAACCCACAAAGTGACAGAGAGAAATAAATCTCCCCCTGAAGGTAGCCTGGCAGTGGACAGGAAGGGTCCATCACAGCGTGCTGGGAGCTGAGCCCAGCCCCACATGAGCCCACAGTTTTAGCCCCAGGGTGGCCTAGACCAGCAGCAGCTGGCGTGGATCTTGGGAGAGTGGATCACCAGAACCTGTGCTGGTTGCCAGAAATATCAATCCATAAATGCCAAGGACAAAAAGGTCAGTATAGAACTGTTGGAACTGTGGGGAGGGGAGTAAGGATGGAGGCACAGTCCAGCCTCTGTGGCTGGAGCAAGGAGTGACAGAAGCATAGCAGTCATGCAGCCACTTCCACGTGACTGCTGCAGAGTGCCTGGCCTGAAGATTGTAAGCGGGCCAAGCAACCATTCAAAGGGTAATCACTCTTGCTTTAACCTTCCTGGATTTCAATGACTATCTTAGGTGGTGGTCCTGAGGTACATGACCAGTGAGCCAGAGCTGGTGGGAGCTGCAGAGATGGCACCTTCCTAATAGCTCTGGCAGCTGCAAAAATCTCAGCAATTTGGGACAAAGCTCTCCCTTCTGGAAGCAGAGTTCTACTGTGGCAGAGATCAAAAGTCAAGTAATTGACTGGCAACATGAGCAGGCAAAGGAAGCAAAGCAAGCACAGCAATCCAACTTTAGATTCCTTTTATACAGACAAAAAGGATCAAAGCATGGAACAGGAGGAAGGCAACAGAGTCAGAACTCCTGCACCAAAAGCTTCCAAGAAAAATATGAATTGGTTAAAGGCCATGGAAGGATTTTGAAAACCAAGTAAAAGAAGTGGAGGAAAAATTGGGAAGAGAAATGAGAATGATGCAAGAAAATCATGAAAAGAGAGTCAACAACCTACCTGAAGAAAATAACACCTTAAAAAACAGACTAACTCAAATGACAAAAGAGGCCCAGAAAGCTCATGAAAAGAAGAGTGCCTTAAAATGCCAAATTTGCCAGATCGAAAAAGAATCTCAAAAGCTCACTGAGGAGAATAATTCCTTCAGAATTAGATTGAAGCGAATGGAAGCTAATGACTTTATGAGAAATCAAGATACTATTAAACAGATCCAAACAAATGAAAAAATAGAAGGCAATGTGAAATATCTCATTGGAAAAACCACTGAGCTGGAAAATAGATCCAGTGGAGACAATTTAAAAATTATTGGACTTCCTGAAAGCCATGATCAAAAAAAGAAACTAGAAATTATCCTTCAAGAAATTCTCAAGGAAAATTTCCCTGATATTTTAGAACCAGAGGGCAAAATAGAACTTGAAAGAATTCACTGATCACCTCTTGAAAAATATTCCAAAAAGAAAATTCCTAGGAATATTATAGCCAGGTTCTGGAGTTCCCAGATCAAGGAAAAAATATTACAAGCACTCAACAAGAAACAATTCAGATATTTTGGAAATATAATCAGGATAACACCAGATCTAGCAGCTTCTACATTAAGGGACTGAAGGACTTGGAGGATGATATTCTGGAGATAAAAGGAACTAGGATTAAAACCAAGAATCACCTACCCAGAAAAACTGAGTATAATGTTTCAGGGGAAAACATGATCATTCAATAAAATAGAGGACCTTCAAGCATTCTTGATGAAAAAAACAGAACTCAATAGGAAATTTGGTATTCAAATACAAGAAGCAAGAGAAGCATGACAAGGTAAACAGGGAAAAGAAACCATAAGGAACTTATCAAAGTTGAACTATTTACATGTCTACATGCAAAAACAATAATTGTTACTTATTGAAACTTTTCTCAGTATGAGAATAGTTGAAGGGAATATAAATGAATATATATATATATATATGTATACATACACATATATGTCTATACAGGAGGGTATACGTGCATACGAATACATATGTGAGTATGTGTATATATGTGTACAGGTATACATAGACAGAAGGCACAGGATCAATTGAATAGGAAGGGATGATATTTAAAAGGTGAAACTGAGAGGTGAGAGAGGAATATAATGAGAGGAGATGGGGAGAGAAAATGGGGTATATTATGTCATATAGAAGAGGCAAGGGATAACTGTTACTATGGAGGGGAAGAACAGGAAGGCAAAAGGGAATGGGTCAACCTTACTCTCATTGAATTTGGCTTAGGCAGGGAATGACATACACACTAAATTGATTATCTTGCCTTGCAGGAGAGTAGGGGGGAAGGAGATGAGAGGGGGGATGATGGAGGGGAGGGGAGTGGGGGGGAGGGTAGTTAGAAGCACACACTTTTGTAAAGGGTCAGGATCAAAGTAGAGAATAGAACATGTGGGGGACAGGATAGTATGGAGGGAAATATAGTCAATCTTTTACAATATATCCACTATGGAAATGTTTTGCCTAACCACACATGTACAACCTTTATTGAATTGCTTATCTTCCCAGTAAGGGTGGGTGATGAGGCAGGAAGGAAAATAATCTGGAATACAAAGTTTTAAAATAAAATGTTTCTTGAAAATTATTATTATTATTATTATTATTATTATTGAAATGCAACTGGGAAATAAGATATACAGGCACTGGGGATGGAGATCCATCTTGCCCTACCAGAAAGTTGGAGGAAGCAGGGGGGAGGATGTAGCAGAGAGCAGATTAGGGGAGGGGATACACAGTGGGACCACTGTTTTGGGGTGGTAGATAGGGGAAAGATGGGGAAAAAATTTGTAACTCAAAATCTTGTAGAAATGAATGATGTAAATTAAAAATAAACATAAAATTTAATTTACTGAAAAGAATATCAAGGAAATTGTTTTTGTTTTTGTTTTTGTTTTTTTAATCCAAAGGAAGGTGACGTAGGTGTATCAGATCTAAAACTATATTATAAAGTAATAGTCATCAAACTGTTTGGTACTGGATAAGATATAGAATGGTGGATCAGTGGAATAGTTTAGGGACACAAGGTGCAGCAGTAAATGACTAAATAATCTACTGTTTGATATACCCAAAGGTTCCAGCTTCTGTGGTAAGAACTCATTATTTGACAAAAACTGCTGGGAAAATTGGAAAATGGTATGGCAAAAACTTAGTATAGACTAACATTTCAAACTATATACCAACATATATACCATATATACCAACCAAAATTGATACATGATTTTGGCATAAAAGGTGATACCATAAGCAAAGTAGGAGAACAAGGAATAGTTTACCTGTCAGATCTATGTAGAAGGGGAAAAGTTATGACCAAACAAGAGATATAGACTATAATGAAATACAAAAGGGATAATTTTGATTAAATTAAAAAGGTTTTACATAAACAAAACCAATGCAACCAAGATTAGAGGGAAAGCAGAAAGCTGGGAACCAATTTTTAACACCCAGTGTTTCTGATAAAGGCCTCATTTCTCAAATATATAGAGAACTGAGCCAAATTTATAAGAATACAAGTCATTCTACAACTGATAAAAAGACAAAGGATTTGAACAGGCAGTTTTCAGATGAAAAAATTATAGTCATATGAAAAAAAATGTTCAAAATCACTATGGATTAGAGCAATGCAAATTAAAACAACTCTGAGGTACCATATCAAACCTATTAGATTGGATAATATGAAAGAAAAGGAAAATGATAAATGTTGGAAGAAATGTGAGAAAATTGAAACAATAATACACTGTGGGTGGAGTAGTGAATTGATCCAACCATTCTGGAGAACAATTTGGAACTATGTCCAAATGGCTGCAAACTGTGGATACCTTTTGATCCAGCAAAACCAGTATGAAGTCTATTTCCCAAAGAGATCATTAAAAGGGAAAAGGACCCTACAAAAATATTTATAGCAGCTCTTTTCGTGTTGGCAAAGAATTAGAAATTGAGGGTATACCCATCAGCTGGTGAATGACTGAAGAAACTATTGTATATGAATGTAATGGAATACTATTATTCTCTAAGAAATAATGAGCAGGTATATTTCAGGAAAAAACTGGAGAGATTTACATGAACTGATTCTAAGTGAGGTGAGAAGAACCAAGAGAACTTTATACCCAATAACAGCAACACTGTACAATGATCAGCTATGATAGACTTAGCTCTTCTCAGCAATAAAATGATCCAAGACAATTCCAAAGGACTCATGATGGAAAATGCTATCCACATCCAGAGAAAGAACTATGAAGTCTGAAAGTAGATCAAAGCATACTATTTTGACTTTTTTTGCTTTTTCTTTCTTATGGTTTTTCCCTTTTGTTCTGATTCTTCTTTCACAACACGACTAATGTGGAAATATTTTCAACACAATAGTACATATATAATCTATCAGATTGCTTGCTATCTTTGGGAGGGTGGAGGGTAGAGAGTAAGGGAGAAAAATTGGGAACTCAAAATCTTATAAAAATAAATGTTGAAAAGTATATTTACATGTAATTGGAAAAAAATTTTAAAATGTTAAAAATTGGAATTTTTTGAAAGAATAAAAAATCTACTACATAGAATTGTATGAGTATCATTGAGATGTTTATAAAAAGCATTTTTCCAATCCAAAGTGCCATGTAAATATCAGCTATTATCATTTGATGTTGCCTACTCAGCTTGAATTTCTACTTCTTCTGACTTCCCATTTGTCTCAAACTCTTATATTTTAAAACTCCAGAGAAACCTAGTTTCTTGACACAATAACCTTTTTGGATTACATTTTCTGTGGACCACTTTTTCCCTGGAAGAAAAACGTCCTCCACAATTTTGGTGATAGTTCTAAGCTCTAGTATAGCTCCTCTTGGGGAATGAAATACTAAAGATATTAACAGGCTTTTTTAAGGGGCAAAAGAGAATATATAGAGTGAAACAAACCCTGCGGTCTTTCCCTTTGGAAATTTCCTGGGAGCTGATGAATTCAGGAAAGAATCAAGAATTAGGCATCATGAAAATTCAGCAGGCGCCTAAGGGCAACCAGTTCTTGGGCTGCCTAGTACTAAGCAGTTAGCTTCTTTACATTGGCCTGCTAGAGTCAATTAGTCCCTGTCTCAGGGCCTCAGGAAAACAAAGACCAGGGTTATACATGCTGCTTTTGTCCACTCTGGCATTCTCAGAACTCAAGGGAGTTTTCAGAGAAATTAGGCAAGTAAATAATTAAAGCAATAAGTATATATTAGGTGTCACTGTGTTTATAGCACCGCCTTCAAGGCCTAACAGGAGAAAAAAGAGGTTTAGTTATAGTTCTTTAAGAAATAGTTCTCTGAATCAATGCCCCTCTCCTCTGATTCAGTGCTCCTCCCTCTGATTATACCAAGTTCTTGTTCCTCTTCCTAGTTGATAGGGTGGGCACTTTTATGATCTCCACACTGGAGCAGCTCATATATTAGGGATACTTCTATATTAAAGAGAGGAAAACAATATGACCAGGGACTTATAATTTATATTTATTTACTTATGTATGTGTTATATCATCTATAGAATGGAAACTTCTTGAGGGTAGTTCTGATTTTCATTTTGTATCTTCAACACCTGGCACTCTTGTTTTGTTTAGTTTTTTTTTTAAGTGGATTTATATGTTCATTAGTTTACACAACTCTAGGTGAGTTAACTACATCTGCGAAGTCACATAACCAGTATCAGTCACAATCCTGAGTTCAAGTTCATCTCTTTATCTACTAAGTGATGCTGCCTCTCAATTTGCATATGGAAGTAATTAATAATTGCTGACTGAATTGAATTGAATTGAAATGAGATGTTATGGAGATATAATCAACAAGGCTTCACAACTAATTAATTATTTTGGACATATTGAATTTCTGTTGACAACAGAGAAAAACTCAATAGAAAGTTGATGATGTAAAGCAAAAGTTCAAGAGCAAGAGAGAAAGAGAGAGAGGATAGGTCTGGATATATAGACTTTATACTCATTTGAATTAATTATTGTAATTGAACCCAAGAGATCTGATCTGATTGGCAAAGGAGGAAGTATAAGGAGAAAGGATGGCCTAAAGAGCCTTGAGAAATAGTCACAGTTAGAGGGCAGAGAAAGATGATCATACAGCAAAGGAGAATGAGAAAGAATAATGAAAAAAAGCTAGTAAAAGAACTAATAAACCAGTGGCATGGCAAAGAAAGGAGCAGAGATTTTCCAGGATATTCTGCTGGTCAGTGTATTAAAAAAAAACAAACAGTATCAAAAGGTCAAGGACGATGAGAATTGAGAAGAGAGCATTGGATTTAACAATAAAGAGATTATTTCATAACCTTGAAGAGAGAAGCTTCAGTGAAGTGGTAAGGTTAGAAACAATATCATAAGAGTTTTCAAAGCAATTTTTTATTAATCTGGTGACTTGAAGTCATTGAGACTATCTACGTCCTCTCTTACTGTCTCTTTGCTTATCTTGTTCTTTCATTTCTCATTAACTATTTTTGTTCTCTTCTTTTCAATTCAAAGATGATTCTCATTGGCAGAGAAGATGGTAGCAAAATGGGTTAAATACTTCTGCCTTTTCTTTCTTACCTATAGCCATTATTTCATCCACCCCAGTTCCTCCAACCAGGATAACTATCTTTGATCTCCTATCCCATAGACAAGTATTGTTATGAGGGTAGTAGTAGTAGTTGTGGTTGTTATTTTTTGCAAACAGCATTTATCACAACCTAAAGCCCACAGTATTCCAGATAATGATCTTAAAGAATCATACCACTTTCTTATATTGGTCCTTTACTTTTTACTCTTTTTTGTTTCCTTCAATTATATCTTTGCAAAAGTATAGGTCCTACTATTTTAATATTATTTTCTTTTTTCATGACTGGAATCAAATTGAATTGGGTGGCCAAATTTTTCTTAAGTCTTCCATTCCTGTATTTATATCCCGAGAGTTTAGCACAGTACTTGACACATGGTCGATGTTTAACAAATTCTTTTTCATTCATTCATTCATTCGTTCATTCATTCGTTCATTCATCTGCTCATTCAGAGATGACTTCCCTTTGCAACCTTAGTGCATGAAAATGTATCTGTTTTATTCCTGAATCCTTTGATATATAGTTTCCCAATTCCTAGTCTGCATCAGACTATACCTCAAATTCCACTGCTTATCCATCAGTAACTCTAAGATGGCATACATGGTCACTGCATCCAAACATTCTCAGAATTTCCATTGCACCCAAAAGCACTTTCTAATTGGTCAACAGCATGTCGAGAACAATAGGTTCTTTTGTTGCTTTCCTTTTGAAAGTTGAATTTATTATCTGTTGCACTTCTAGCAGGGATATTTTGCAGATGTCAATGCCCTCTTTTGCATACAATAATTTCTTGTCTCTATGTAAAACAGGCATTTATTTTGTGAAATTAATTAGATCACACAGTTTTTATTTATTTGGGAACTATCTTTTGCAAGCCATGGAAATTAAAATTTTGAGATTAAAAATATTAATATGATCAGTTAGATTCAATTAAACAAATAGTAAATACAAGTTATTTTTAAGACTGGGGCTGTGAGATGGCACAGTGAATAAAATGTTGGGTTTGGAATCAAGAAAATTCATCTTCATGAGTTCAAATATGACCTCAGAAATGTAATCACTGTGTGACCCTGGGCAAGTCACTTCACTCCATTTGCTTCAGTTCCTCATCTGTAAAATGAGCTGGAGAAGGAAATAGCAAACCACTCTAGTACCTTTGCCAAGAAAGCTCCAAATATAGTCATGAAGAATTGACTGAACAACAGCAACCTTGTCAATGTTTATGGAAATAGAAAATTAAACTGCAGCATACCTTGCTTCATCTTTATGATCAACACCATAATGACCCCCACCCCAACTGGGTGATGTTCTGAAACAGCCTTCTAGAGGTGGTCCCCAAGAAAGCTATTCCTTGGCAATTATTGGTCTCTTTCTCTCCTCTCCAGTGAAATTTGGTGAGTATTCTGTCATTTACAAAATAAATAACACAACATTCCTGAACACTCAGTTCTGCTTGTGACAAATATATAAATGTGGAATGCATTAGTGTAGCACCCGGCATTTTCAATAATGCATGCTTGGCACCATTTAATTATTTTGAAAACATCTGTTGAAGAAAAATATGCTCCAGAGGGGAATCAGGAAGTCAAGTGCACTGGTGACTATGTTAACCACATTTCACTCTGTCAAGTTAAGAAGCCTAAAGGGAAGCCCAGGATCAAGGAATCAAGGATGCTGAAAGAAAGCTGGAAATGTCAGGCATGCCCTCCACACCCTGAGATGAAAGAAGCAGAGGCTATTTAACACTGTGTGCTGAATCAGTTTCCTCACCTAGGAATGAGCTGAAGAGCACATTGAAATAATGTACCAATATATGTTTATCTTCTATTTTTGTGGCTTATGATATTTCTCTGAATGAGGTCTGGTAACTAAACTAAACTGTGTGTGTTTGTGTGTATACACACATACATATATATATATATTTATATACACATATATACACATGTGTACATATATACATATATGTGTGCATACAGATACATAAATATACATGTACATGGAAGAATGTATGCATATATACATTGATGTATAGTTATATAATTCCCTAGATACAGATATGGAGATAGTATAATAGATAATTGAGATAATGGAAGAGATAGAAATAAAGACAGTGATAGAGATATATTATAAATGAATATAAATAAAATTTTTTTTCTCAGAAAAGTGCTTTTAAAAGTTTATAAGAAAAATTAGGCCACCCTTAGACACCAAATATCTCTTGCAAAATAGCATTTTAATGACGTAAGTATAAATGACTCTGAAACATATGAGTGGAATTTCCGATAAAATACACGAGTTTCAAATGTAACGAGAAAATGCTTAGCTAAAATATTGGGGGATTTTCAAGCTCTAAATATTTGGAAATTATCAGGATATATTTGATGAGCCCCAAATACTTTCAAGCTTTCTCATGTCTAATGGAAATAAAAAACTTTCTAAGAAAAAAAAATGAGATTTCAGATAAATATTAATTTTATAATGAAAATCTTGGAAGGTTTTTTAAACCCTGAAATTCCAGGAATTCAGAGACTAGGAGAAATTAGATGAGTCACTGAGATTTCATCACAAGAAAAACTCAAAGGCAAAACAAGAGGACGGTAAAACAGAGAGAACAGGTAATAGGATAGGAGTCAGAACACCTTGTTCTAGTCCTAAATCTGCCATTTTGGAATTATGTAACCTGAGAAAATTCATACATTCTCACTTAGCCTAAGTTTTCTTCTTTGAATAATTGGACTAATAATTCTTATTCAGGGTTCCTATGAAGATTAGGTAAGTTAAAATATGGTAAAATGTTAAATAAAGTGCTATATAAAATATGCTAACATGTTAAAATATGGTAAAGCACCAAAGCAAGATGAAAACTGCAACTCAGTTGTGAAAAAAAAAATCCTTAAGATCAGATAAATATAAGAAACTAAAAAGTAAGAAGCCATTTATTTCTTAGTAGGCTATACTCTAGATCTTTCTAATGAGCCACAGAAACTTCTTCATCCAGTAAGGTTACTTCACATGGGAACTCACTTCTCAGAAATAATTTCTCTCTGATTGGATGGCTCCTATACTTTAAAAAAATGCCCAAGCTAGTCATTTCTTAACAGGCTATAAACTGTATTTCTTCATCTGCCTCACCTTCCCTCATCTCATCTTTCAAGTTTCCTTTTATATGTCATTTTTTTCCCCATTGGATTCTAAACCCCTGGAGGAAATGTCTTTCTTTTTATTTGGATTTGTACTTGCAGAATATAGCAATAGTACCTGCCTGTAGGAAGTAATTCATAAATGTTTATTGACCAACTGAATGAAGAAATTCACATATTAAATTATGGAAGCTCCATGACCTACATCTAGGCATTTGCCAGATGACCTGTGTAGACTATTAATTTTTCAGCTTTTCGGAGGAATGTAGACAATGTTTCAAAATTTTAAAAAGTTTAGAAGCTTATTAAATCTTTGCAACAGTAAAAGATTTCTGAATCCACAGTGGCCAAAAATTAATTAAAAATCAAATGTGCCATGAATTTAGTAAACTTTATTAAACACACATACACACACATTATGAAGGGTATCACCAGTACTACAAAAGCCTCAACTGAGAAGTCAAAGGACAACCAATACTGGCATCATACATGAGGAAAAAACGCCAAACCTTTGTAAATGTCCTAAAATAGATTGGAATACTTTAGAAAGTAGAGACTCTTCTGTCACTGTTGACACATGATTGATAAGAGATGGCTATTTATTGGAGATATAGATAGAAAAAGATTCATACATTACTTAAGAACAGATAACCTCTTAGGTTCATTAAAGTTCCAGAATGAAGTCTTCAGTGTTATTCTTATGCAAATGAAGGTGAAGTTGACTGGGTGATTATAAAGATAAGATCATTCAGAACTGGTGGCTAGTCAGATGCAGAATAGTTGCTGGAAGTTAACTATTAACATTGAATGAGCTTTCTAATGGAGTACTCTGGCATATGTTCATTTTTATTTAACATTTTTAGCAATGACTTGGAGAAATTAATTTTTTTCAATTAACAGATATTTATTATCTCTTCTACTTGCTACTCTTAGAAAAATGAAAAAAAAAACTCTTGTAAAAAACGCAGTCAAGAAAAACAAATCCCCACATTGGAGATCCCAACAACATTTGTCTTTTGCTGCATAGTTATTCTATAATCAGTCAGGGAATGGGCAGAATTCTTCATCATCAGTCTTCTGGAAATATGAGTGATCTGAATTCTTAAGTCTCTTCATTTTTATAATTCTGCTATTCTGGTATAATTGTTTTTCCCCTCTTGATTCTGCTTACTTCTGTCAGCATTGATCCTTACAAGTTATCCAACTTCTCTCTGAATTTATTATGGCAGAGTAGTATTTTATTAAATTCAACCTTTCCTCACTAGTGCTTCCCTCCTAAGTTTTGAGTTCTTTGCTACTGAAAGACAACTTTCTTCTCTCATACACACACACACACACACACACACACACACACGTGCGTGCGCGCGCACACACACATACACACACACACACACACACACACACATACACATACACACAGAACCTGGGTGAACTGATTCACTCCCCCGTGACAATTCCCAGGTCTTTCACTATGGGACAAGGGTCTGTTGGTGCTGGGTAAGAGACAAGTGCAGGGCCTGCAGCAACAGTTACACAGTTTAGATGTTTAAAAGTCACTTACCTGAACTTCCATGACCCAAGATGGTGGAGTAAACTGGGTACTCTTATCCTCCCCTTGTTGACCTTGAAAAATCCAGAGAATATTGCCCCAGGGTAATAACTTGGGAAATTTGCAGGAAGGGTGTACCTGAGGCTGTACTGAGGCTGAAGGGGGCCACTGCAGGACTGGAGGCATCCCAATAAACCCCACATCAGTGGACTAGCAGATCTTGAACCACCAGCAGAAGCGAGAAGAGGAAGGGTGGGGGGGAGGGGGAGGAGCCAGCAAGTACTAACACCAGAACCCCAGATGTGCATTTGAACAGCCAGGGGAATCAACAGACAACAGCATGTACCAGCCACCAGCAGCCAAGCCTGCCTGAGGGGGAGGAGACCTGAAATAACCAGACCATGCCTCCCCCACACCTCACTCTGTGATCTTTAGTGCAACCCCTGGGAAACACAAAAAGTCCTGGCCTCATCCTTGGTCTCAGCACTCACCAGCCAGCTCTAGCTCAGCACCAGGTGAGCTGTAGCACTAAATAGCCTCTAACTGAGAGAACCAGAGGCCACAGCACACAAGACCAATAACCAGGACCCTACGTCCCAGCACAAGAACTGTAGGACAGAGCCCTCTGTGCCCCAGAAGCAGAGATCCACTTTAAAAGCCAGAAATAAGCAATTACAATGGGAAAACAAACAAACAAACAAAAAAAAACAAAGACTTTACATTCTGTTATGGTGAACAGGAGAAACAAAAATCACATTCAAAAGACAGCATCAACACTATACCCACATCTGAAACTTCAAAAGGGCATATAAACTGGTCTCAAATACAAACAGCATTATTGGAGGAGTTCAAGAACAATTTTAAAAGCCAAATTAGAGAGATAGAAGACAAATTGACCAATTATTTTAAAAATGCAGTTGGCAAAATGGAAAACAATTTCACGGAAGAGAATGACATCTTAAAAATTACAGTTAC
>CM053580.1:260282815-260296435 GCA_028627135.1 Pseudochirops cupreus | reverse complement strand
GAAAATACAACAAGCAGCCGGAAAGAAACAATTCAAATATCACAGAACGACAGTCGGGATCACACAGAACCTTGTAGCTTCTGCATTAAAAGATCAGAGGGATTGGAATATGATATATTGTGAGTCAAAGAAGCTTGGACTACAACCAGGGATTAACTACTCAGCAAAATTGAGCATAATCTTTCAGGTAAGGAGATAGATATTCAATGAAAGAAAGGACTTCCAGACCTTTCTGATGAAAAGGCCAGAGCTAAAAGACAAATGTGATCTTCCAATATAAGACTCAAAAGAGACATAAAAATGTAAACAAAGAAAACACGCACACACACACACACAGCAACAACAACAACAACAACAACAACAACTTGTTATTCAATAAGAGAAAACTGTTTACATCCCTATATGGGAGGATGGTACCTGTTAAACTAGAGAATTGTATAACTATTACTACATTTAAAAGGGAGATACATAGATAAAGGTTGTGGGTATAAATTAACTGATGTGATAATAAAAAAATCTAATTAAAAGGTGCAAAGGGATTGTAATGGGAGAAGAGGTAAGCAGGAGGCAGAAAAGGGTAAATGCTGTCACATGAAGAGGCACAAAAACATTACAGTAGAGGAAAAGAAGGGAGGGAGATCAGCATTGTATGAGCTTTATCCTCATGGGCTTTCTTTCAAGGAGGAAATAACATACTCAGTTAAGTATAGGAATCTAACGTGAAACAAAAACTTATAGTAAAGGGAAAGAAGGGGGGCAGAAGAGCATTGTTTGAAATTTGCTCTCATTAGATTCAGTTCATGGAGGGACTAAAATACTTTATTAAGAGATAGAAATCTAATGTGCCCTACAGGCATTGGGAGGGGAAAGGGGAAAGAAAAGGGTGTGGGTGCTTAGCAGGGAGGTGTATCAGCAAGCAGCCTAGCATACCTAGGATGGCTGCTAGCACATGTCCTTAGATCTGCTTTTCTAATGGAAAGCAACTCAAAATGGGTTAACAAGTTTACTTTAATCAAACATATATCATTCACCAAGCTCAAGGGGAAAATCAACACCCTGAACTTCAGAAAATACAAATGGAATACAAAAAGAAGTTACAAGCAGACAGAGAAACAGATCAGCAGACAGGGCTTTCAGCCGTCTGACCATCACATCCATACCTTGTTAGTTACCAGAGAGGGAAGCACCAACATCTGGGTTTTCAAACCCAGGGGGCTCATCAGCTGCCCAGAATCTCATCTGGCCAAATCACACAACTCTTCCCAAAGTGAGCCCCAAAGCAAAACCTCACATCAGAGTATATATAGCCTTCTCCTGGGTCAGAGAATGTCACAACCTTCTTGACCCACTGCCCAACACCAAAGTAACAAGATGTGGAAAAAACAAGCTTCCTGCCACAGGCTCCATGTGACCACATTCAGCCTATTAGGGGGAAAGTATATTTTCAAACCAGGGAAGTTTGTCAGATTCACTTAAGCCTATCAAAGGTCCAAGGGGCAGGGAAGATTTTCAGATTTCCATTCCCATGACAGGAGGGAAGAAGTATTAAGGGAAAAGGGAAGTTTTGGTATAAGTTCTGGTATAAGAACTCACTACTTGAAGAAAACTGTTTGGAAAACTGGAAAATAGTATGGCAGAAACTGGGCATAGACCAGTATTTTACATCATATAACAAAATAAAGTCAAAATGGGTTCAAGATTTAGATAAAAAGGCTGACACTATAAGCAATCTGGGAGAGCAAGGAATAGTTTGCCTGTCAGATTTAAGGAGAAGGGAAGAATTTATCACCAAACAAGAGTTAGAGATCATTACAAAATGAGTAATTTTGATTATATTAAATTGAAAAGGTTTTACAAACCAAGTCAATGTAACCAAGATTAGGAGGGAAAAAGAAAATTGGGAAAGGATTTTTACAACCAGTGTCTCTGATAAAGGTCCTATTTCTAAAATATACAGAAAACTGAGTCAAATTTATAAGAATATAAGTCATTCCCCGACTGATAAATGGCCAACAGATATGAACAGGCAGTTTTCAGAGGAAGAAATTAAAGATATCTATAATCATATGAAAGAATACTCCAGATCACTATTGATTCCAGAAATGCAAATCAAAACAACTCTTAGGTACCACATCTCACTGGTCAGATTGGCTAACATAACAAAACAGGCAAATGATAAATGCTGGAGAAGATGTGGGAAAATTGGCACACTAATGCATTGTTGGTGGAATTATGAACTGATTCAACCATTCTGGGGAGTAATTTGGAACTATGCCCAAAGGACTATAAAAATGTGATACTTTTTGACCCAGCAATACCACTTCTAGGGCTGTATCCTAAAGACACCATACAAGTGGGAGGAGGATATCTATGTTCAAAAATATTTATAGTAGCTCTTTTTGTGGTGGCAAAGAATTGGAAGTCAAGGGGATGCCCTTCAATCAGGGAATGGCTAAACAAGTTGTGGTATATGAGTGTAAAGGAATACTATTATGCTATAAGAAATGAGGAGGAGATGAACTTCATAATAACCTAGAGAGACTATATAAACTGATGCTGAGTGAGGGGAGCAGAATTAGGAGAACATTGTACACAATTATAGACCCATCATATCTGTGATGACTAACTTTGTTAGACTAGAATTTTCTCAGCAATGCAAGGTTATAAGACAACTCCAAAAGTCTTATGATAGAAAAGGCTATCCATATTCAGAGAAAGAATAATGGAGTCTGAATGCATATTGAAATAAACTACTTGCTCTCTCACTCTTTTTTTGTTTTGTTCCTTTTTTTTTTTTTTGCAGTGGGAAGTTGGGGTTAACTGACTTGCTCAAGGTCACATAGCTAGTAAGTGTTAAGTGTCTGAGGTCAGATTTGAATTCAGGTCCTCCTAACTATAGGGCCAGTGCTCCATTCACTGGAGCACCTAGCCTCCCCCTGTTTTGCTCCTTCTTTCTCATTGTTCATTCCATTGGTTATAATTCTTTTCTACAACCTGATTAATGTTTAATGTGAAGGTATGTGTGGAGCCTATATCAGACTGCATGGTGCCATGGTGGGGCATGGGGAAGGCGAAGGAGGGAGAGAAAATTTGGAAATCAAAAACTTGTGGAATGGAATGTTGTAAACTAAAATAAATAAATTAAAAAAAAATAAAGATCTACCTGATTTCTAGTCATACATGTCCTTGATGATACCAAGGACTCCTCCTAACTATTGGATCACCCCTTCTGGGTCTTCCTTGCAAGACCTTCATCTAGGTTACTTAAGATTCTGCCTTGGGCACTCTTCCCTGCTATAGGTCACTTGCTACTATCTCTATGCTGGTTCTCAAATCTCCCTATTTTGCCTTAAATTCTGCTTAAACATCTCCAGCTGCTTCGTTTGTGAACCCATATAGAGTCATGACCTACAGTTTAAGAAGTGCTGCCTAGAGCACAACAGTACCTTCCCATTCCCTCAAGCTCATAACCTAGGATCATCTTATCTAATCTGTTGCCAAGGTCTGTCAATCTCCCTTTTGCAACATTTCTCAAATATATCCCTTCCTTTCCTCTGACACTGTTATCCCTGTAGGTCAAGCCATCATAACCCCATGCCTAGACTATTGCATTAGCCTACTGTTGGGTGTGGCTGCCTGAGGTCTTTCACCACTCCAATCTACCCTCCATTCAGCCAGTAATTATCCTAAGGCACAAATCTGATCATATCACTTTCCCCCTTCCCTAATCAAAAAACTTCAGTGACTTCCTATCACATCCAGGATTCTATACATTCAAATCCCTTTATAACTTACTCTCCCTACTATTTTTTCCAGTCTTCTTATACCTTACTCCTTATGACATACTCTTTGATCCAATGGCTTTGGCCTCCTTAATGTTCCAGGAAGACACTCCCCTCAGCTCTAGGCATTCTCTCTGTTTCTTATGCTTGGGATGTTCCTCCTCCTCATCTGTGTCTACTGGCCTCCCTGGCTTCCTTTAAGTCCCAACTAATATTCCACCTTCTGTAGAAAGTCTTTTCAAAGCTTTCTTAATTTTAGTACCTTCCCTCTTCAGGCATTTCCTATTTGTCCCACATAGAACTACTTTGTATATATTTGTTTGTTTTTCCCCTCAATAGATAGTTAGCTCCTTCAGGGCAGGGCCTATCTTTTGCTTCTTTTTATATCCCCAGAGCTTAACAAAGGGCCGAGTATATAGAAACTACTTAATAAATGCTTATTGATTGGTTGACTGATGGATTTTAAAGCCTCTAGATTAACTATAAAGCTGTCTTGAAATAGGTTCACCCTACTGTTTTTTCATCAATGCTGTCTGAGTATTCCAAATTTTTCAAATCTGTTTCTGGCCATCACCTTCAGTAAATACACACACACACACACACGCGCGCGCGCGCACACACACACACACACACACACACACACACACACTCTTAATCTTTCCCTTACTTATTTTTATTCCTGACCTGTGGTCTGGACTACTGCCTCATGACTCATTATTTCCTAGCTGGTTTGTCTCTCCTTTCTGCTTGGTGACCTCTGCTGGTTTGAAATAAGGAGTGTCAACAAATAGATACCTTGTTTTACCTGTACTCTTTTTTGCCTTTTTCTTTTCACTTCTGTATATTATAACAGACTCAATTAAAAATAAACCTTTCCTTTCTCTTTCCTCTTATGTTCTTGTACAAAACTTGTTTCCTTTGACTAATTTCATACAACAGATAACTTGCACCTCATATACCATTAAGTCTTGTTCATCTATGCATGAAGAAGTAAGACCTGCATTAAAATCTTTGTTTTCTTGTTTTACTCTAAAACAAGAATGCTTGCCTTGCAAATCCTTTTAATTTATCTTGTATGCCTGAAGCTCCTGTTACTGTGCGTTGATTAATTCCTGAGATTACTTTGGATCTTAAATATATACAAGCTTTCATTAATAAAAGCCTTGAATTGACTATTTAGGGATGGAATCTACTTAGCTTAATACCTTCATTCAGTGCTGATTAGGTATGGAAAAGAACCTAAGTTTGATAACACGTTGGATGGACCCTACCAAGGATCTGAATAGGTCATGTTTAGTAATGTTTTAAAGTTAGCAAAACACTTTGTATACATTACTCCGTTTGATCTGAACAAGGCACATATTGTTATTTTTGCTATTTTATACATGAGAAGAAACTGCATCACAAAGAGATTAAGTGAATTGCCTGGTCACTAGGCCCTAGAGTATCATAGTTATCCATGATAGGATATCAGAAACCCAGAAAAGTACTGGAACGATCTTGAAAAATCTTTGAAAAGACTAGTAGGGCCAATCCTGGACTTTAGGAGGAACATCAGGAGAGTATGCAATAGGCATGGTCTTAGAATGGTTTGGTGTCAGGTGTCAGAGAAAAGTTAGTGGTCAATCATCAACTAGCATTGGTAAGGGCTACACATATGATAAAGAACTTTGGAATTTGTGGAAAACATTAGGAACAAAACAGGGCACAAGTCCCAATGAAACTGGGCAATAAAGAAGGGTATAAATGTTAAGAGACCTACGAACTGTGACTCTGCTTCAAAGTGGGGGTTTCATATTACTGAGTAAAGCAACAGCAAGTTTTTGGAAATTCAGTTAAATAAAAACTAGCAAATATGTTTCCAGTGCCTACCATATGCAAAACACTGTGTTGAATTCAGGGCATGCAGCAGGAGTATACAATCTGATGGTAATACATATATATATATATATACATATATATGTATATATATATACACACACATATATATACATACATACATACATACATATATATACACGTCTGTGTGTTCAGAGGGACAAAGTATATGGGAGAACAAAGTCACCAGAGAATGTGTCCAGGTTTTGCTTTTAGTTTGGAACTGAAATTCTGTATACAAGAT
Source organism: Pseudochirops cupreus (assembly GCA_028627135.1). Lineage (NCBI taxonomy): Eukaryota > Metazoa > Chordata > Mammalia > Diprotodontia > Pseudocheiridae > Pseudochirops > Pseudochirops cupreus. The sequence continues at coordinate 260,290,531 of CM053580.1, read as the reverse complement.
GCAAAAGTTACCTATTGAGAGGACTTACATCTGACACTGATGCTTTTTTCCTTCATAATGTATGGGCTTTTGTAATTGTCTTTCACAATTGATCATTGTTACAATATTGCTGTTATTTATCCTGTGTTCTGGTTCTGCTCACTCCACTTTACATCAGTTCATGTAATTCTTCTGAGGTATTTCTGAAAACACTCCCCCTTATCATTTCTTATGGCATAGCAGTGTTCCATCACAATTATATACCATAAAATGTAAAGGCAATCCCTAATTGATGGACTTTGCTACCACAAAAATAGTTACTATAAATATTTTTCTACATATAGACCTTTTCCACTTTTCTTTGATCTCTTTGGGATACAGACTTAATGACTGTTTTCCTCAGTCAAAGGGTATGGAGAGTTTTATAACCTTTTGGGTATGTTACCAAATGTTTACCAGAATAGTTGGACTAGTTCACCACTCTACCAACAGTAAACTGGTGTCCCAATTTTTCCATATCCCCTCCAGCATTTGTTATTTTCCTCTTCTGTCATGTTAACCAATCTGACAGGTGTGAGGTGGTATCTCAAAGTTGTTTTAATTTGCATTTCTCTAATTGGTACTGACTTAAAGAATTTTTTCAAGTGACTATTGATAGTTTTGATTTCTTGTTGTGAAAATTTCCTGTTCATATCTTTTGACTATTTATCAATTGGTTAATGACTTATATTCTTATAAATTTGGCCCAGTTCTCTTTGCATTTGAGATATGAGACCCTTATCAGAGAAACTTGCTGTATAATGTATCCAAGTTTCCTGTTTTCTATCTAATTTTGGCTGCATTGTTTTTGTCTCTGCAAAAGCTTTTTAAAAATATAATGTAATTGAAATTATTTTTCTTCCTGTAATCTCCTTCATCTCTTTTTGAGTCATAAACTCTGCCCTTATTCGTAGATTTGAAGGGTATGTTTTCTCATGTTCCTTTAATTTACTTATGATATCACCCTTTATATCTAAACCATTTATCCATTTTGGCCTTTTCTTGGTACATAGTAAAGTCTCTGTCTATGCAAACTGCCAAACTGCTTTCCAGTTTTCCCAGAAATTATTGTTAAATGATGAGATCTTAACCCCAAACCTTGGAACTTTGTGTTCATCTAACACTAGAATAGTTCACCTAACACTTGTATATAGCGAACCTAATCTATTCCACTGATCTATAACTGTATGTCTTAGCCAGCACTATAATATTTTGATGATTACTGCTTTGTAATATAGTTTTAAATCTGGTACTGCCAAGTCATCCTCCTTCACATATTTTCCCCATTAATTCTCTTGATATTCTTTTTTCCCCCCAATTTATTTAGTTTTCAATATTCATTTGATTTCGTGGTATAAATTTTTCTCCCCATCTTTCCCCTACCCTCCACCCTAAAATAGTAAGCCTACTGAGTACACCTTCCCCCAATCTGTTTTCTCTTATATCCTCCCTCTTTTCCCCACCAACTTTCTAGTAGGGCAAGATGGATTTCTATACTCCCAGTGCCTGTATACCTTATTTCCCAGTTGCATGTAAAAAGCAATTATTTTTTAAACATTTCTTTTTAAAACTTTGAATTCCATATTTTTTCCCTTCTTCCCTCATCACCCACCCCCTCTGGGAAGATAAATAATTCAATATAGATTATACATGTGTAGTTATGCAAAACATTTCCATAGTAGTCGTATTGTGAAAGACTAACTATAATTCCCTCCATCCTATCCTGCCCCTGCTTATTCTATCTTCTCCTTTGACCCTGTCCCTTTTCAAAAGTATTTACTTCTAACCACCGTCTCACCCAATCTCCCCTTCCTTGTACCATCCCCCCTCTTATCTCCTTCCTCCCTATTTTTCTGTAGGGTAATATACCCAATTGAGTGTGCATGATGTTCCCTCCTTAAGCCAAATTCAATGAGAGTAAGGTTGACCCATTCCCTTTCACCTTCTTGCTCTTCCCCTCCATTGTAACAGTTTTCTCTTGCCTCTTTTAGATGAGATAATTTACCCTGATCTGTCCCTCCCTTTCTCCTTCTCCCAATATATTCCTCTTTTGCCTCTTAATTTTATTTAGATATCATCCTTTCATATTCAACATATCCTGTGACTTCTGTCTATGTATACATGTACATCCATATACACACACTCACATATATATGTATATATACACACCCTCCTATACATGTATATGTACATGTACATATACATATACATATATACGCACACTCATTTATATTCCTTTCAACTATGCTCATACTGAGAAAAATCTTATGACTTACAATTATTGTTTTTCCATGTAGGAATATAAGTAGTTCAAGTGTAATAAGTTCCTTATGATTTCTTTTTCCTGTTTACCTTCTCATGTCTCTCTCACTTCTTGTATTTGCAAGTCAAATTTTCTGTTCAGCTCTGGTTTTTTCATTAAGAATAGTTGAAAATCCTTTATTTCATTAAATGACCATATTTTTCCCTGAAACATTTGTAAAGCCATGCACAAGCAGTTTTCCAGAAGAATGCTGCTGTGAACAGCTTTCAAGATTCTCATTACATAATATAGTGAACACTCTATTCAATAACAAATAAAAACAAAACATTCACAGAAAAGCAATGTACAGCATTCACGATGTTACAGCTTATCATAGAAAAACAAAATACAGCATTCATCATGTAACAGCTCAACAACTTATTGCTAAAATGGCCACATAATTTTCACCACAGTGGTCACATAGTTTTGAACAAAATACAATCATTTAGTCAATCAATCACTTAGTAACTCAATCATCCAATCTTCCTTAACTAGGCTTGCCTCTTTAAGGGATGCAAAATACAAAAGACAAAGTACTCCACTCCTGGGGTAATTTCAATTGGAGATTAGTTTCCAGTCATAAACAAAGTCCATCCATTTAGTCAACCACAAAATCCTTAATTCAATCACAAAGCCAAAGTTCTCCATCCCTAGGTCAAAGTAAATCATAATCTTCTCAGTCAGTACACAGTATCCAAGTAAAGTCTTGTTTCAGCTTGACTCCAGGCCTTTCCATGGTCCCAGCTCCTACCTGAATTCACCAAACTGTCACCTGGGTTCAAAGGCAGACCCAGCTCCCAACTCTCCATGCAGTTCCTGTTCCACACCAAAGCTCACAGTGTCTAGTCCCCCTTAAATCCTTCACAGACTCTCTTCCTGGGAAATCAAGGCTTAACAAAGCCACAAACAGACAAAGTACTGACACCACAGTCGTGCCTCCTCTGGAGCTCTGGCTAGCCATTGGAAGTCATCAACAGCTTGGCTGGCCCTCAGAAGAAGTTCCATCACCCCAAGTTTCCAGGAAATTCTTACTTTCCCAGCTGGGGTTTTTCCTCATATGCAGTATTGCTCCTCCCTGTTCATCCCCATCCTGTTACATCAGCAATAGGGATTCCCTGTTCAGCTCCTTCTTGTTACATCAGCAACAGAGGTTTATACCTTATGTTTCTTTAACAAAGGCTTAATTTGCAACTAGGTGCTGAGTACCTTTTAGCATAGCAATACAAAGGGATCTTCAAATTTCATTACTATTACAACATCATACTAAGTTTTGCCAGGTAGGTGATTCTTGGTTTTAATCCTAGCTCTTTTGGCCTATGGAATATCATATTCCAAGCCCTTCAGTGCCTTAATGTATAAGATGCTAGGTCTTGTGTTATTCTGATTGTGTTTCCACAATATTGAAATTGTTTCTTCCTGACTGCTTGCAGTATTTTCTCCTTGACCTGCGAAGTCTAGAATTTGGCTATAATATTCTTAGGAGTTTTCTTTTTGGGATCTTTTTCTTTTTTAATTTTTTAAAATTGATTTGTTTGTTTACTTTTAGTTTACAATATTCAGTTCCACAATCCTTTGAGTTTCAAATTTCCTCTCCTCCCTTCCCCCTCCCCACAATGGCAGCATGCAATCAAGTACAGGATCTGCAAGTACTTTCACATTAGATATTAGTCTGGTTGTAAAGAAGGGTTGTAACTGATGGAATGAACAATGGGAAAGAGGAAACAAAACCAAATATGGAAAAGAAAGAGAGCATGTAGTTTGCTTCAGTCTGCATTTAAACACTGTTCTTTCTAGATTTTTCTTTGAATGTAGATATCTATCTCAGCAATTCTCAACCTATGGGTTATGTTCAATTTAAATACATCCTGCATATCAGATATTTACATTACAATTCATAACAGTAGCAAATTATAGTTATGAAGTAGCAAAGAAAATAATTTTATGGTTGGGGGTCACCACAACATGAGGAGCTGTATTAAAGGGTCACGGCATTAGGAAGGTTGAGAACCACTGTTCTATATTGAGTCTTTTAGAGTTGTCTTATAACCTTGTATTGCTGAGAAGACTCCAGTTTATCAAAGTTGGTCATCACACATATGTTGTGTCTGTCATTGTGTACAAATTTCTCCTGTTTCTGCTCTTCTCACTCAGCATCAGTTTGTATAATTGGTAATCTTTTTCAAGAGGAGATAGGTGAATTCTTTCAATTTCTATTTTGCCCTCTGGTTCTAGAATATCGGGCAAATTTCCTTGAGAATTTCTTGAAGGATGATTTCTAGGCTCTTTTTCTGGTCATGGCTTTCAGGTAGTCCAATAATTTTTCAATTATCTCCCCTGGGTCTATTTTCCAGGACAGTGGTTTTTCCAAAGAGAGATTTCACAGTGCCTTCTATTTTTTCATTTGTTTGGATCTGTTTAATAGCATCTTGATTTTCATAAAGTCATTAGCTTCCAATTGCTCCAATTTAATTCTGAAGGAATTATTCTCTTCAGTGAGTTTTTGAAATTTCTTTTCCATCTGGCAAATTAGGCTTGTTAAGGCATTCTTTTCATTGGGTTTTTGGGCCTCTTTTGCCATTTGGGTTACTCTATTTTTAAGGTGTTATTTTCTTCATTATTTTGAGGGGTCTCCTTTAGCAGGCTGTTGACTCACTTTTCATGATTTTCTTGCATCATTCTCATTTCTCTTCCCAATTTTTCCTCCACCTCTCTTACTTAATTCTCAAAATCCTTCTTGAGCTCCTCCATGGCCTGTAATCAATTAATATATTTCTTGGAAGCTTTTGATGCAGGAGTTCTGACTTCATTGTCTTCCTCCTATGCCATGCTTTGATCCTTTTTGTCTCCAAAAAAGTATTCTGTGGTCTGTTTGTGGTTTTTTTCTGCTTGCTCATATTGGCAGCCTATTGCTTGACTTTTGAGCTCTTTGCCATGGTAGGACTCTGCTTCCAGATTGCAGAGGGCTATGTCCCAAATTGCTTGGGTTTTCACAGCTGCTAGAGCTATTAGGAGAGTGCCATCTATGCAGCCTCCTTGAACTCTGGCACACTGGCCACACACCCCAGAACCACCACCCAAGGCCATGATATAGATCCAAGCAGGTTAAAGCAAAAGCAATTACCCTCTGAATGGTCACTTGGTCCTCCTACAATATGCAGGTCAGGAGCTCCTGAAGTGGCAGCAGCTCCAGCCACCAAGTTTCTGCCACTTCTCACCTGGGGGCAGGGGCCAGACCATGCTCTTCTGTACCCCCTGCTCCAAGAGAGTACCACATTGTCCATTTACTTTATCTTTGATATTTATGGGTTGAGAAGTGTGGAAACTGCCACAGTGGCTGGTGATTCACTCTCCTGAAGTCTACTTGCTGTTGGTAGGGACCACCCTGTGGAGGGAATTGTGTGGCTCAAGGGGGACTGAGCTTGGCTCCCAGCTCAGTGTGGGTGGGGTGGGGAGAGGATCTATCTCAAACTTCAGCTTTTTCATACTGCTATTTTCAAAGCTAGTTTGGGGTGCTTGGAAATTTTTAGAGGTTCCAAGGTGGCACGATCTGGTGAGAGGTATAGTTACTTCTCTCATGGACTACACTCTGATCAATACCCAGGAAGAACCCTGGGCTTTTTAGAATTGCAGTTAATGTTTCTCCTCAGGGTCTCTCCTCTTTTGGGACCAGAGATGATTCTCTTCCTTAGCTCCATGGTTCCTTGGGGCAGAGAGTAATACCTCAGACATTCCATTTCCTCTTTATTGAAAGTGCTCCTCTCAGCTCTTGACTCAAAGTGGGTATAGGCAATGGAATTGTCAAAGAACATCTGGACCTGCATCAAGGATGGACCCCTAGCACATGGGTATCCTGTGATCTCTTTCTGATCAGTTGCCAGGTTCTCTTATCATTTCTGGCTTGAGAGCTACCAAAGCTGCTACTCCTTCTCATTCTTCTGTCCCTATCACCCAGTTCTACCCCTGGTGTTTCAGTCATGTAGGTTCTGGGCCAGCCTCTACCTCCCTATGTCACAGATCCCTTTTTTCAACCTCCTATGCTGTCTTGAGTTGGAAAAATGTCTCATTCTCACCTTTTGTTGGCTCTGTCACTTCAGAATTCAATTTGAGGCATTATTTTAAAATTATTTGGAGGGGAATGTTGGGAGAGCCCAGCTGAATAATTTCTCTACTCCATCATCTTGGCTTTACCCCCAAACTTCTTATTTTTCACAAATGGTGTCCATCTATTTGCCCTCTTAGGGTTGTGAAGTTTTGGATTTTTGTTTTGCTTTTGCACTCAAGTGAAAGTTTTGTATTTATGCCTATTGAACTTCTTCTTATTAGATTTAGCCCAGTGCTATGAAATCTATTAATCAAAATCCATATCCAGAAAAGCTTGGGATCAAGTCTATTGAACCTCAGTCCTTTTTCATTTTTTGTTGTGTAGAATAGAACTACAAGTCTGAAGGGACTTTATAGATTTCTGGCAAGGTAAGGTTCCACAGAAAGAGAGGATTTGACTCCCCAATAAACCCAACTATCTTCATAAGGCAGTGAAATCTTAACCCTTGAGTAGAATTGTAAATTTTAAAGAATATATTGATCCCTCAGAGGGATAGAGACATACCAGAAAGTTCAAAATTGTTGTTTTATGTGTTTATCAGATCAGACATGAGTTTTTGTAGTTTTTAGTCAAAATAAAGCCCACTCTATAGCCAATCTTATTTTGATCTTTGTGTTTACATAGCAGCTTAGAACTTTTCTCCCTATCATGAAGACTTTAGACATGAGCAAAATCAAATATTCCCAGGAGTAATCCTGGGGATGGATATGACCCAAAGAGAGATTTTCAAGATACAGCTTTAAGATTGTATAGCCAGGGGGCAGCTAGGTGGCACAGTGAATGGAGCACTGGCCCTGGAGTCAGGAGGGCCTAAGTTCAAATTCGGCCTCAGACAATTAACACTTACTAGCTGTGTAACCTTGGGCAAGTCACTTAACCCAATTGCTTTGCCTTATACCCTCCAAAAAGGCAAAAAACAGTTTGTATAGTCAGTATAAACCTTCACCTACATTTCTAGAGTATGGATTATACCCAAATAATTAAAATATAGGGGGAAATGAGATAGAAATAAAGGAAAAATCAACTCAAAGATCAGTGAGGAAAAAGAGATCATTTTAATTGGGGATAAAAGAAAAGGGTTTTTAAGATAAGTTGATGTATGAATCAAGCCTTGACATGGGTGGAGGTGAGGAAGGGAAACTTATGTATATAGAGGATAAGTGTAATAGTAATCTGTTTAGCAGGATACTTAGCACTTAGTACTAAGTGCTAAGTGTGGAAGGGGCAAACCCTGTCCCATTGTTGAGAAGGTATGAACTCCCCTGTTGATGTGGAAGAAGGGGATTGGCTGAGG
>CM053580.1:260256942-260282315 GCA_028627135.1 Pseudochirops cupreus | reverse complement strand
AAGGAAGGGGGAATAGTACTTACAGATTAAAGATTATATTATAAAGTAACAAGCACCAAAACTTTTGGATGCTGATTTTAAAAAAATAAACAGAAAAGTTGAAGAATGGGGCATACTAGATGAAGAAGAATCAGGCAGACAAGTTAATAACCTAGTGTTCAATAAGACTGAAAATATAAGTTATTTAGGAAATAAATTCCTATTTTTTAAGAACTTCTCAAAAAACTGGAAAGCTTTCTGGTAGAAATTGCACTGACCAGCATCCCACCACATTCCATAATAAATTCAAAATGTATGTGTGACATGAATAATAATATCATACTCTTAAAACTAATTATAAGGATAGCTGATTGAACGGTTTTTAATAGCTATAGGAGGAGAGATGAATTCTTAACCTGACAAGGAATAAGGGCTGTTACAAAAGTTAAAATAGATAATTCTAATTAAAAGAACTTGTAAAATGTTTGCATAAACAAAATTAACATATGAATATGAAAAAAGTCTATGGGAAAAAGTATATGAAAAAGTCAACTGTGAAAATATTTTATATCAAATATCTCTAATTATTTAAGTTATCTAAGATAACTTATAAGAATCCATAAGACCAAAACTGATAAGACCCCAAGAAAAATGGATCTTCTGCTAGTGGTTTTATATCTAACATAACTAATAGAAATCATAAGATCAAAATAAATAAGACCCCAATAGAAAAAAACAGTCAAAGTATAGAGCAAACCTTTCTCAAAAAAAAAAAAAGAATAAGAAATTCTCAACAGCCATGTGAAAGAAAACTCTAAATCTCTTCAAAATTCTCTGTTAAAATGGATGCTTATTGAAGAGGAAGAGGAGGAGGACAATGAGGAAGATACAGACAGAAATCTAGGTAAAAACAAAAGATATGAATAAAGAATGTTTCAAAATAATTTCAGTTAAACAATTATTTATTGAGCACCTGCTATGCAAATTATGCTTTTGTAGTGACTGAAATTACAAATATAAAACTGGCATTATGTCTGCCCTCAGGGAACTTTTAATATAGGAGATGAAGCATACACAAAAATAAGTTAGAATATGATAATTAGATAAAAATATGTCACCCGAAAGATCAGAGAATGTGGCTTACCTAAATTTAAAAAAAATAATATATTTTACGTTTCCTCAATTACTTGTTAAAACAATTTTTAAACATTTTTAACAAGTTTTTAGTTCCAAATGCTATCCCTTTCTCCCTCCATCTCATTCTCTATCTCTAAGATGGTAAGCAATCAGATATGGGTTACACATGCAATTATGTAAAACATTTTCAGGTTAGTAATTTTGTACAAGAAAACTCAAAAGAACGAAAAAAAAGAAAGTGAAAAATAGCATGTATCAGTCTATTTTCAAATAATTTCATTTCTTTCTCTGGAGGCAGATAGTATGCTTCATCATAAATCTTTTGGAATCATCTTGGATTATTTTATTGCTTAGAAGAACTAAGCCTATCATAGTTGGTCACACAACATTCTTCCCGTTCTGCTCACTTCACTTTGTATTAGTTCATGTAAGTATTTCCAGGTTTTTCTGAAATCTTCCTGCTTGTCATTTCTTATAGCACAATAATATTCCGTCACAATCATATACTACAGCTTGTTTAACCATTCCCCAATTGATGGACATCCCTTCAATTTCCAATTCTTAGATTCTTTTCTCTTGCTTATCTAAATTTAAAATTTATTTCCTAGTGCCCAACACAATACTCTGCACATAGTACATGTTCATTGTATCTTTTGAATAAGGGAATCACTAAAAATGTAAGTTTAAGAAAATCAGGCTTGTCCAGGGAAGATGATAGGTTCTGGAAATGTTGATTTTTAGTTACACACGGAACATGCAGGTGGAAATAGCCAGGAGGAAATTATAAATAGACATGAGAATTTGGAAGAAATTTCAGGTAAAACTATAAAATTTGGAATCATCTGGATAGAGGTGATGATTCAAGCATTTAAAAACAGATTTCATCACTAACAGAAAGGACATAAAGAGAAAAGACCAGGGACAAAATTTAGAGTACTCCCACTTTTGGGGTAGGGGTAGGAATAAAAAGAGAAACCAGCAGAAGATCAAAGACTGTTGGTCAAAGATGTAGGAAAAAGACCATGATAGAGAGATTTCACAAAAGTGAAGGGATGGGGGAATGTAGAGAAGCAGGGGTGTTAAAGGAGATTATGCCACATAAAAGTAAAGGCAGATAAAGACTGAAACAACTACTAGATTTTGTACCTAGAGATCATAGCATAGTAGATATCAGATTGCAAGAGGTTAAAGGTGGAGATGATCAGAAACTGGAGACAAGTATACACTATTGAGTACTTGTATTGTTTAAAGAATTTTTTTAAACAAATTTTTGCAGTGAAGGAGAAAAACTAAGATAAAAGTTTGGGGGTGTGGTAGGATCAAGGATTTATTTTTAGGGTAAGGCAGATCTAAATATGCCTCTAAGGGTATTTAGGAGAAAAAACTTATAGAGATGGAGAGTTTATAGGAGAGAGAAAGTATGATTGATAGGGTCCTAGAGGGATGGGATTAAAAGCCCAGTTGTATTATTATTGGGGACAAGATCTACCTTGTCCTTTGAGATAGAAGGAGAAAGAGAGTTGGTGAATTTATAAAGAGTTTTAAAGAAAACCTTGTTGTTCACTTGTTTCAGATTTATCTAACTCTTCATGATGCCATTTGGGTGTTTTTTGGCAAAGATACAGGAGTAGTTTGTCATTTCCTTCTCTATATAATTTTATAGATGAGGATCTGAGGTCAGCAGGGTTAAGTGACTTGCCTAGGATCACACAGCTAGTAAGTGTCTGAGTCCAGATTTGAGCTCAGGAAGATGAGTCTTCCTAATTTCAGGCCTGACTTTCTATTTACTGCTCTACCTTGAATAGAAGTAAATGAGGAAGCTCACATTGGATGGCTTTAATCTTCCCAAGGAATAGACAAAAACATCTACTTAGAGAGAGGCAGGGGTGAGGAAATTAATTTTGGGGGAAATGTTTGGAACAGATGCTGTGAGGAGTAGTGTGGAGCCAGTCAATCTAGGCAGAGTAAGAGTTAGAGTCAAGTTTCTAATCAAGTTAAGTAAACAGTTGGTGGAACGCAAACAAAGACGTAGACAGTGAAACAAGTCATAATAACACATCAAAGGATTGGAAAGTCATGTACCATGATGACTCAAAACTAATACAAGTGACTTGTACATTCTTGACTGTTGATAAACTGACATTAAAAGCAATAGCTATAGGTTTGCTAATGAAGTTCAATTGTGACATATGACTTATCGGGGAAGAACACAATATATTTAGCGTATTTTTATATTCCTCAATCACTTAGAACCAAACCTAACCCTGAATTACAAAAATTTAAGTTGTTTCTTTGGACCCTGCTCCTGCCACAGTCAGAGTATTGTAATAATTAAGGGGTGTGGGTTAGTAGGAATGAGAAGGAATTTCAAATATAAGGGTGGATCTGTCATCAAGGGAACTCAGCTCTGAACCAGGAAGAAATGTTGACAAAAGAGGTTAGATCTCTCCTACCTCCTGCTTAAGGGTTACAAATCTCATAATTGAGTCCATAAAGGAGCAATCTTTAACTAATCCTAGGCTAAGGGTGACTGCCATTGCCAAAACATGATAGTGGCAGACAGACTGGGGGGAAAATACTAGGCTACTCTAGAGGTTAAAAGAGCACAGTAACATCTAGCCAAGTCAGAGGCTAGATGTGGTGGAGACTGCAGCTTACCATTGAATGTTAGCCCAGGGGAGTCTACCAGATAGATCAATGTGACTATTGGGATAATCTGCCAGATGAAGAGCTCAGTGATGTAGGTTCCTGCTGGCCCAGTCTGACCACAGCAGCCCTCTTGCTAAGCATCTGTCTGGCTAACCCCAGCAAGGGAGTCTAGTTAAGAATGAGTGCTCTAAAAGAATCAGTTGCAGGTGGACCTCCCATCCATTGGAGATGGAGTGCCCCATGAAGAGATAACACCAGAGGTGGGGAAACTGTGACCTCGAGACCACAGGTGGCCCTCTAGGTCCTCAAGTATGGCCCTTTGACAAAATATGGACTTCACAGAATAAATCCCTTTAATGAAAGGATTTGTCCTGTAAAACTTGGACGAGGTTAAAAGGCCATACCCAATGACCCAGGAGGCCACTTGTGGTCTTCAGGCCTCAGGTTTGTTATGGGAATTTGAAGATCTTCCCTGCCATAGGGCCCTTTGATAGGCTTAAGTGACTCTGAGAACCTTCCCTAATTTGAAAATATACTCTGCCTCCTAATAGGCTGAATGTGGTCACATGGAGCCTGTGGTGAGAAGCTTGTTTTTCAGGAATGCCCACACCTAATTACTTTGTGATTGAGCAGTTGGTCAAGAGGGTTGTGACATTCTCTGATCCAGGAGAAGGCTATATATACTCTGACGTGAATTTTTGCTTTGGGGCTCACTTTGGAAAGAGTTGTGTGATTTGGCCAGACAAGACTCTGGGCAGCTGTAGATTCTAATTATCAAGGAGAAATTGTTGTGACATTCCATAATTTAAGTGAAGGGCCCATACAGATTTGTAAAAATGATAGGATAGTTCAAGTGATTATAGTTCCTTGTAAAATAATACCACTGTTAAAAACTGACCCTCCTTCCAAAATAACTATCATAGGAACTGAAGGATTTGGTTCTACTGATAGAATAAAATTGGGAGCTAAAGTATGGGTAAAACAGAAGCCAGATGATGTTCCAAAGGCTGCAGAGATTATAGTACATGGGAGGGATAACACTATAACTATTGTTTATTCCAGAGAAGATGATTACAAAATTGTATCCTTAACTCATATATTCCACTGTGAGTAAGGCTACAATAGTGGGTTCATGGACTCTTGTAATGTGGCTGATCTTATATCTACCTTGTTTCTGGTTATTGTCTCTGCTTCTTGGCTTTTTGTCGGTTCACCTTGTTTGTTAGATTTGTTTCCGCAGGTTTGGTATCCTCCACCTGTAGATGCCTGATAGCTTAAGCTGGATGTCACCCCCTGTCCACAGCTGTGACATGTCAACCCTGGACCTGGCATCAAGCACATTCCAAATGCTGGCTAAAGAACTGACCTCTCAAATGGGACCCCTTGGGACAGGGACAGCTCTACGTCCAATTTCAGCATCAAGTAGCCATGGAAAAAGAGACCTTCACCCCTTACCCCAAGATTTGGGGACCCCATTTGTTGGGGAGGGGGAGAATTATGGGGAGCTTGTGCTCAAGTCCCACCCTAAAATATTGTTTTCTGTGTTTATTGCGTGCTATTCTTGTTAACCTATGTAATGCAATATATTGTTAATATATTTTTGACAAGGGACAGGAAAGATCTTGGGGCTCAAAGTAATGGTTATGGGATCTGAAGATCTTCCATGCCCCTTGAACTTTCTGATGTAGCAGGAAGGCGTGGGGCCAAGAGGAAGCCAGAACCAAGGTAGAGTCAGAGTGGTGGGGACTGGAAGCAGCTGTAGCAGCTGTGGCCGCAGCGTAAACTCCTTTTTTTTTTTTTGAACCAGGCAGAATCTCTGCTAAGGACTCCTGCTGAGGACTTCCAGGGACAGGAACTGTGGTGGAGGGCGGGGCAGAGCTGCTGGGAGCGAGCTGTGTGGACAATGAGAAGTTGCCATGAGTGAGGAGAAGAGGATCTTTGCCTGAGGTAGCCTGTCCTGTTTTGAAGGCTTGAGAAGGTGGATGTTTACTACATTAACTACATGTGCCAACTTTATAATGACTGTGATGGCTTTGACTTTCTGGTTTTGGGACTCAGTTTTCTGGTATTTGAATAAATGTTTTAGCTATAATTCCCACGTAGAGAGTCAGTTACATTTTGTGATTAATAACCATATCAGCATATTTATAGTTACTATAGGCATTGTGAATATTGCATTGTTGATACAAGGTTCCCCATCCCTGAGCTAAACTATACTAGTAACTGAGCAACTCATTCATGACCAGTACCAATGACCCATCCTGAAATAAAAATTTTGAGGACTTTTCTGAGAAGGACGAGCTATCACCACCACACTCTTCTAGAGTTCTGAGTTGTCTTGACTATGGCTATTCCCCAAATGTATGCCTCACTATCCCTATGCCTCATATACACAGTCACTGCTCTTCTCATCCAGGGACTGTGAATATCTTTATGGGAGACTGGGCCTCAGGTGTTTGGAGAAATGCTTTGCAACAATTGTTCTTGCCATTCCATTGGAGTAAATGTCTTTTCTAAAAGATAGTCCTCATATACACTAGGATGGATGCCTATCAAGAAGCCCATATCACTTTTAGGCAACATCAATTGTTAAGGAATTTTTCCTTACATTGAACCAGAAATCTGCCTCTGGGTTACTTCTGTCCATTGGTATTAGATTTGCTCTTTGGGACCAAGTAGAATAATCCTAATCCCTTTTCTAAACATTTGAAGACAGTTGTCATGAGGTTCCTAGGTCTCTACAAACCTCAAGTCATCTTTAGACAACATGGTTTTAAGTTTCCTTACCCTCCTTCCACCTTTTTTATTTTTTTTTTGGAGATTATACAACTTTCCTACATGAGTCCTAAAATCTGTTGTTCAGAACTAAATACAGTATTCCAACTGTGATCTGGCCAGAGGAGAGTGTAGTGCCAATAGCCGCAAACTGATACTGTCATACCTTACTATCCACTTGGGTTATAGGCATCAAAATAAGTTATCATCAGTCATCTTTGCCCTTTGAAATTTAAATTAGCTGATTAACCACTGCTCCATGTTTTCCATTCCTCAGATCCTTTAACATGCAGAGAATGTAGTCTGAATAGAATAGTTGTTGGAGCCTATGGGGAAAGGACTCATTTTATGGGCTGCAGTATGCAATGGTCATAACATCAACTCCCAGACTGAAATCCAGCCCACTCCAGTTTTATGGGAGGGGAAAGGAGGAAGAGAAGAAACCGTATTTTGGCTAAAGACTCAGCATAACCGTTCCAAGAGTCTTCAGCACATAACATGCCAAAATATTCTGTTGGGCAAAATAATCATTTTGTAGCACTTTGATAACAGTCATCAATGAAAAACTTAACTGAGACTTGATCCCTATGGAAAGTATAGAAAAATAATTTTAATATGTGTTGAAAATCAAACATGCCTTTATTTACCAGTGGATTTAAGCAAGAAAATGTTAAACTTAACTCAAATGATTATGATTAACTTTGACAAGAACTCTAATTCATGAATTTGCTTATTGTTCTTTCTTTCTTCAGATTATAGATAGTGTACAAGCATACACACATACACCCATTTCTCATTTTATATATTATCTTTATTTTTTTATTAATTATCTTTCTAGACCAGAACATTCACATGCCTAGAACAGATTCGATTGCCTTGCCAAAAGGTTAGGGGATGGACCAGATATAAACTGTTAAGTTCTCCTTTAGATTTCCAATTCTTTCATTTTAAAATACAAGTACAATTTACATATACATTAATTCAACACACATTCATCGTCCATTCACCTGCAACATACAAAATGCAGTGCTAAAGGTAAACATAGCACATTCTGTAATGTAATTTAAACCCAAAAATGACTGCAAATTTTTCCATCAGGATGTGGTTGGAATATTTGGCTATTTATTTTTTCGAGCTAGAAGTTGGTATTTGAGAATATGCAAAACATTTATATTCTTCCCTCCATAAAAAAGTCAATTCAAACAAAGTCCTGAAAACAGGGTCCTTTAAAAAAAAAATTTTTTTAACCCACAGTGTAGCTTTTGCGACTCTTTTTTTCCTTCTTTTTCCTTCACTCTCTTTTTGTGCCTGTCTTATTTCTGGAAGGCATGATGTTCAATAATTCAGGAGGAGCAAGAATCAGCATATCTTACAGCATATTTGATGTGCCAACAAACAGACTGGAGATTGTTTCATTTCAATTAGCCTCTTTGTTGCCAACAAAAGACTGACAAACACACTGAGAGAGGGCCAGGCATAGAGAGCTTTGGCTTTTCACATTGGGGTTTTTTTTTTTGATGCCTAGGTTCCTTATCTTCAGCCTCTTACCATTCATTCCCCCTCCTCCTCTCACCCTTTTCCTCCTCTGCCATGCTTTATCTACTATTGTTCTCCATGTATCATCTTACCTGGGATCAAGTGACTCTCTCCAGCACAAAAACAAGGCCTCGGATTCTTTTTCAGGCCTCTTCTGATCTCCTAGGCTAATTGGCTCAGGTGTAAACCAAGCCAGCAGGGCTGCGACTTTGATGTGACACTTTAGAGCGGAGCACCTGGTAACATCCCTGTTTGTGTGTCAAATACCAGCCGGCCTCGCCTGCTGCTCAAGCCCAGCTAATAAAAAACGCTCGTAATCACGTTGTATTACAAGGCTCAAATTCATGCTGTTACTTTATTGCAAGGTTGTCATTAATTTTGCAGGGTGAACCTGGAATCCGATCTGACCTGTTTTTAATAAGTGTGGGTGTCTGCCCAAGTGTGTGTGAGTGACACAGAGGTGACTGCCAGCTGTTTCTTCTTTACATATGGAGTCACCCTATGCTTTGATCAATAATGCTGTTTCACTTGAAAAAGGAGCTCATTTTGTAAGGATGCAGGGAAAGGGCCTCCCCGCCCCCTGTCCCTGTGGTTTGTTTGTAAAGCATACACAATTATGGAAAGGTCAGTCAACAGAAAATAATGCCACTTGCTGCTTTCCCTGACACTGCTTCCTCGGCCTCTTTAAAGAGCCATCCTGGCCTGGCTTCGTATTTTTGGTGAAGAGGGTAGCAAAATGCCAAAAAAAAAGTGAAATGAAACTTACTTTTCTTGATTGTGCTCAGAATATTTTTTTTTCTTTTTACCCGAAATCAAGTACATTAGGGATGGGGTAATGTGGAAATACTTATGAAAAGTAACTTTATTTAAGATGATCATCCTTAACTACCAAGAACATATAGCTGAACTTGTCTCTGATTCAAATACTTTAGATCAAATCATGCCTCACTCCTCTCCAATAAGACTAAACATATAAGGTGGTTTAATTTAGAGGTACGGCCCACGTTCCTCTCACTGCACCCTCCCCCACAAAAAAGAGGAAAGGTGTAGTAAAGGGGCTTCAAGGTGAGTACCTAACTTCAGAGGATTTGGGGCTGAGAGGGAGTTTAAGGTTCACCTTCATTTCACAGAAGGTATTTCAAGTATTTGAGAGCTCATCATTAGGTTGTTGTTGTTTTAATCTGTCATAGGCCCTTGGTAGTTACCCTGAGAATTCTGGGGTTCTATTCCAGTCCTAGACACTAATATAGGAATCTTAATCTGGGACTAGATTTCAAGATGATCTTGGAAAATTACATCTTTATTTTGATATAGTTGACTTTCTTTGTAACACCATGTATTTTATTTTATGAAATTAAAAACATTATTCTGAGGAATCTATAGGTTTCAATGGACTGTCAATGGGGGCCATCTCTTTCCTGCTCTTTCTCTCTTTCTCTCTTTCTCTCACACACACACACACACACACACACATACACACACACAAGGTTAAGAACCCCTTTTCTAGGACATAAATATTAAAAGATAATATTTTTCTGTGTCCTAAAGTTCTAAGTTTATTACTAAATCTTTTCCTGAGCTAAATCCCATGCTATGCTCTCTCTTTTATGATTTTGTGATATGATTAGAAGGATGGGAAAGAGAAACTGGTAAAAGATAATAAAAATAAAATAGTTAACATTTATACAGGACTTACTACATGCCAGGCACTATGCTAAGCGCTTTACAATTATTATCTCATTTGAGCCTTAAAAAATCCCTGGAGATATGTGCTATTTCTTTCTCTCTTTCACAGATAAGGAAACTGATGCAAACAGGTTAAGTGACTTGCCCATGGTCACACAGCTAATTAGTATCTGAAGTGTAATTTAAATTCAACTTTTCTTGATTCTGGGCCCAGTGCTCTATCCACTGAACCACCTAACTTTCCCTGCAAGGTTATATGGGACAGAGTTAAATGGTTAGATGCAGAATCAATGGAAATAGTTGAATAGTCCCTGCTAGAGAAGGTAGGTGCAAATACTAAATATAGGCAAACCCCTTGTAGCTAGGCAGGGAGGTGTAAGGGGTACACAGAGAAGGGATGCTGTGAATTGAGGAAGATATTTTAAGTAGGCTATTCTACCTTGTTCACCACATTGCATTTCAAGGACATGTGATTTCTTGGGCCAGAGTGCTCCACCTATCAGTGCAATCTTTCTTTTCCTTTTAATTGGTTACTTTGTTTTCAGTTTTCAACATTCACTTCCATAAGTTTCAAATTTTCTCCCCCTCCTTCCCCAAGGGGGCATGCAATCTGATATGGGCTCTACACATACACTCCTATTAAACACATTTTCACATTAATGAATGGAAGAAACCATGGGAAAGAAAACAAAACATAACAAAACATAAGAGAAAATAATCTACTTCACTCCACATTATGACTCCATAGTTCTTTCTCTGGATGTGAATGGCATTTTCCATCATGAGTCTTTTGGAAATGTTTTAGATCCTTGCTTTTCTGAGAAGGGTTAAATCTATCAAAATCAGTTCTTGCATATTGTGGCTGTTACTATGTATAATGTTTTTCTGGTTCTGCTCACTTCACTCAGCATCAGTTCATATAAGTCTTTCCAGGTTTTTCTGGGGTCTGCCTGTTCGTCATTTCTTATAGCACAATAGTATTCCTTTACATTCATATACAACAATGTGTTCAGCCATTTCCCAATTGATAGGTGCCCCCTCTGATTTCCAGTTCTTAGTCACTACAAAAAGAGCTGCTATAAATATTTTTGTACATATGGATCCTTTTTCCCATTTTAAAGATCTCTTTGAGATACAGCCCTAGAAGTCATATTGCTGAGTCAAAGGGTATGCACATTTTTATAGCCCTATGGGCATAGTCTCAAATTACTCTACAGAATGGCTAGATCAGCTCACAGTTCCACCAATAGTGAAATCCAAATTTCCTACATCTCCAACATTTATCATTTTCCTATTTTGTCATTTTAGCCAATCTTATATCTGTGATGTGGTATTTCAGAATTGTTTTCATTTGAATCTCTCTGATTAATAGTGATTTAGAACATTTTTTCATATGACTATTGATAGCTTTAATTTCTTCCTCTGAAAACTACCTGTTCATATTCTTTGACGATTAATCAATTGAGAAATGACTCGTGTGCCTTTCAATTTGTCGCAGTTCTCTATATATTTTAGCAATGAAGTCTTTATCAGAGACACTAGTGGTAAATCTTTCCTTATTTTCTGCTTCCCTCCTAATCTTGGTTGCATTGGCTTTGTTTGTGCAAAAACATTTCAACTTAATGTAATCAAAGTTATTCACTTTTCATTTAATAAAGTACTGATATCATAGAATAATATTTTGCATTTCATAAAGTTCTCTGTTTCTTGTTTGATCATAAATTCCTCCATTCTCCATAAATCTGACAGATAAACTATTCCTTGCTCCCATAATTTGTTTATAGTATCAGCCTTCATACCTAGATTATGTATCCATTTGGACTTCATTCTGGTATATGGTGCTGGACATTGGTCTATGCTCAGTTTCTGCCAATTTCTTCCAGTTTCCCAGCAGTTTTTGTCATATAGTGAATTCTCATCCCAGCAGCTGGGGTCTTTGGGTTTATCAAACAGTAGATTGCTATGATCATTAACTACTCTGTCTTGCATATGTAACCTATTCCACAGTGCAATCTTTCTGAGCACCTGTGCAAGGAGAATATTTATCAATGGATTACACGTGTCTCTTGTAATAGGCCTCTCATGAAGGACAAACACCAACTTATGCTGCCCCACCAGGGACCCAACTGGCCAGTTCCAAATGGGCAATGCATCTCTTCCCTCCCTCCTTTCTTTCCTTCCTTCCTTCATCTCCCCCTTTGCTCCCTCCTTCTCTCCTTCCCTCTTCTCCCTCTGTCCCCAAATAGATTATAATACCTTTGTGTACAGGTGTTCTTCCCAAAGGAATGCAAATTTTGATCACAGAAACCTTGCAAGGTGTCTTGGGGTTTACTAGCTAGATTTCTTTCTTAAGGACCATGTCTTAAACCCAAATCACTCTGGCTGTCATTGATTAACCAATAATAGGTCCCAGCCCAAGCCTCACTTGGTCATTGTTTGACCTCTGATGGTTCAGAGTGAAATTGTTCCTGTTTTGGCCAACGTCTTTCCCTCTCAGACTGATGTGTGTGTGTGTGTGTGTGTGTGTGACTAGGTAAAAGAGGCCATTCTTTGTCTCATTTCCTGCCTATCCTTAATCACTGAATGGGCATTGCTTCAATCCAGCTGAGACCTGGAAAAGACCTTAACTTAAAAAGCCAAGGTCTCCCACTGTATCTGGGACCATCTCCAGTCTCCTGATCAACATCTGGCCATTGGATCCAGGTTGCTCCAGAGGAGAAAATAAAGCTGGTGACTTTGCACAGCCCTGCCCCACTTAAATCCAGTTTACTTAACAGTGATAACATCACCTTCCTGACGTCATGGTCCTCTCAGAGAATGAAGAATAAGCAACAACAATCACAATAACAATAAGTTCTCTCGCTCTCAGCTAAGCCATTCCTCACAAGATAGACATCTAGCTTATTAGCAGTCTGTTTTCAGGTTGGGTATCTCTGTTGGAGGACTGACCTGTATTGCATTGAGAACTCAGGGTCATCTGTACTCATTATGAGCAACTTCAGAGGAGCATACTATTCTATGATATCAGTAATGATTGATAAAATATCTTAGAACCGCTCTAATTTTTTAAATAAGCTTTGATTATCCTGGAAATGACCAGAGTCTTCCCAAAAGCTATGTGATTCTGATCCTTTCTTAGCATTAGTTAATGCATCAGCCCCAAGAGCATCTTTCACAAAGATGCTAACATCTTAACTACCTTAATCAGTAACAGCTTATATATAAGGCTCAGAGACGTGAGCATAAATAAATAAATTCATGAAAAAAGCATTTAGTAATCTCTTAATATGTGCCAAGCATTGTTCTAAGCTCTGGGGATTACAAATCAAAATTTAAAAAAGCAAACAACACAAAAGAAAACATTTCCTGTTCTCAAGGAGCTCACATTTTAATGGAAGAGACAACACATCTAAGACAGGTCAGACGAAATTTCCATGTTCCTCAAGGAAAGTCAGAAGCAAAAAAGCAGACAGCAATACATCTCCTATGATGTCATTTCTATTGATAAAAATCACATCTATTTCTGATGTTGAACCATCTGATAGTACCCAGGACTGCAATGGTAAGAGGGTTCTCTGTGGCTGTGATCTCAACACCCACACAAGCAGTTTCTAGTTCCCATTTTTGTGGGAATTGTTTCCTGACCTGAATTGGAAACCAGACAGGAAGAAATGAGGGGTGGTGCTATCCCCAGAATATGCCTATTGGATGACAGGTTATTAGCAGTTGATTTCAGTGGCAGGAAAAAACAGTGAGTCACTTTTCTATAGTGATTGCCCCACCTATCATAATGCCTACAGAACGTGGGTTAGAAGTAGGGTTGCTGGTCTTAGTGGCTCAAGGCTCTCATCACACACTCTTGGGTTCAAGATCCTTAGCTGTTTCAATTAAGGTCTGAGAGATGATGGCTAAGGAGATGGAAAATGTTTGACTTATTTGACACACATTGCCTTCCCTCTCTTCCCCAGGATTCCTTCTTTTTTCATCTAGACTGGTTGTCTGCCTAAAAAGCTAGATTCTCAACAGAAAAAGGCTATAGTTTTCCTAGAATTTCTTAGATCTATAAAAGTATGTATTAAAAAAAATATATCAGCATGATGTTAGTTAATTTACTTGCATTCAGCTACAGTAAGTTATAGAGCAATAATTCAATCTTAGGGCCCCTAACTCCAGTTCTGAGGCTCTGTCCACTGTAGCTGATCTCTCAGGACAAATTTCAGAAAATGAGGTACAGATTGCTGTACCTAATTATATGTAAAAAATATAGAAGTTTGAAATTCTAAACTGTAGAGAAAAACATTATAAAATACAGTTTAGTTTTTAAAATAAAGTTACAAAATCAAATAGAACTTTTTAAAAAACAATCAATTAAAAGTTGATTTCAAAGTGACTGATTTTCTATTAAAGCAGCAATGGTGTGAATAACATGATTTTTTTCAACTGAAAACTCTAAAAAAAAAGAGTCAACTAACAGCAAAGCAAAATTCTTTTAAAAGGTCACAAAATAACAGATCAATTTCTAAAGACCCATCAATATACTTGCATAAACACGTGTAGCTCTGAAAAATAGCAAGTAGGTGATCAATATTATCAACATGTAGATTTGAAATGCTGCACTGTTTTAACACATTTTTTTGTGTTTTTCAAATCTGTGAGGCTCTTTTAAATGCAATAGGTAATAGTATTTTAAAATAATTTAATAGCTACACTTGAGGTTTTATGCATTCAAACCTTTTGTTAATTATTGTTATTATATTTCATTTCATCTCTTATGGTTTTAGAAAGATTATAGACACTAGCACTCAGTGGCAACTTGGTCAATCACAGCATGAGATTTATTCTGCAGACAGGTTACTTTCTGCTTTAGACAATTATGTCCAAGATTAAAGCATATTATTTTGTCTGTTTCCACTGGCTAAAATATTTCATTGTAGTAAAAGTAAATCACTATTAATACAGATCATTGCTTTAATTTTCTGCAGAAATCTCTATTAAAAGTTTTATCTTTCCTTATAAATAAACAATCTAAATCAGCATTGTCATGAAAGATTCTCACCATCCCTGTAAAGTGATACAATTCAAATGAAGGCTAAAGGCCTTACTGTGACCAATGCATTTCCTCCTAAGTTGCATAAAATTCCTTTCTCTGGTCATTTGAATACAGCACTCATTTAAATTCTCATTGCTAGAGTCCTGAGCCTGCAAACTTTCCGAAGGTGCTTTGAAGAATTACACCTTATGCACTCTTGACATTTTCAAGGAGATAGTGGACTAAAGTCTAGGCAAAATAGTTTGAAAATGTGACCCTTGGATTTTAATTATTACTGAGAGTAGAAAGCCTAGGGAGCAAGGAACTACTCCAAGTGTCCACCCTTACCTCCAAAGCATTGCTAATTATCTAACTGAAACTAAATGAGATCTCCTTGGACACAATGGGGACAAGGTTTAGGACACTACATGGCAGGGAAAAAAATGTAACTTTACATACATTATCATTAAGTTTGTCTCACTTGGGGATTACAGGATTTAAACAAAAGAAGTAGGAACAAAATGATTTATTCAGGGAAGAGGAAATTTGTTTAGGATTAGAGTAGACTTGGAAATAGAACATACAAAGGTTAGGACACCACAGAGACATTAAAAAAAGAATCTCCTTCACCATTGAACTTTAGCAATGTAATGCGAATCTATTCTTAACTGATGTACATATTCCATATTCAACAACTCCTTTGGCACTGACCAGTGTGTCAGGGATATTACTGAAATGTTAAGCCCTTCTGCAGTGTGCTTAAAAGAGACCAGTTACAGCCTGACCTCCTACTCATTTAAATGAATGCTCTACCAACCTAAAAGGCTTTATGTGTTTTAAGTGGCAGCAAAGTTTCTAGAGGAAGGTGATGAGCAGGCATATTACAAAAAAATTCTGTCTTTAGCATGATATGTGAATATCTGTTGGTGTCAGCTCTGAAATGCTTCTGTCCGGAAAAGTTCAAGTGTTCCATGGTAGCATTTGCAAGGTTACCAGCAATCCAGAAAACTGGAAAAACTGGGTATGATAATAGATGGGAAAGAAAACAGTGAAAGTCATCTGAACCATCTTCGATTGTTCCTGGCAGGATTGAAGTTAAATCATGTCGAGATATGCCTCTTCCATCAAGATATCACTTCAATTACTCTATGCAGTGTGTACTGAGACCAGCTACTCAAGGGAATTGTCAGGGTCTTATCAGTTATGGCAGGTCATTTCCAGGAACACAAATATTTTAGTAAGGCTTTAGTCTGTCATCCAAGGAGCAGACTTTTTAAGTATGGACAGATTGATCACTAGGCCTACTATACCCTATACCATAGGTTTTTTTTTTTAACCACAACAAGCCTCAAAGATTACCTTCTAATTCATTGAAGAATTGCTACCTGTATTAGTTGAGGTAATGTGCTTTAATAAAATTATTAAACCTTAGGTTTTTGAATTACTGAATTAAGAACATGTCCATGTAAAAACAATAAGAATTATAATAATTTTCTTCCTCTGTGGTGCAACAAAGTTCCTTGTACCACTTTTCCCAAATAACTGCCCCTCACAGACTCTTATAGAATGTCTTAGCTCCTTCAGATACAAATGTGTTCATATAAAAAAAAATTCTGAAGTGTGAAAATAAGAGGGCGTACTGCACACTGAGGATCTTGCAACAATATGACCACCTACACCCTTGAACTCAATGTTATATGTATATAGCTTGTCCAAAAGAACTTATTGGTAGAGAATCCAAAAGGCTGTGATTCTTTTCCCTCTTAACCCATTTTGTGGACAGATCTTGAGGACAGTACTATAGTAAAGCTTCAATATGGATCAAATTTCCACAGTGATTTCTTCAATGAGATTGGAGACATTTTATAAATATTATTCACAAATTCTCACAGCACTCTTGAGAAAGATTTTAATATCTCCATCCATGCCTTCTATGTTGCATAGATATCAATTATATTTATTTAGGATGGTGTAATGGTAATAGAATTTGTAGATGCTCCTGTATTGGCTTGGTTTTTGGGTTGAGTGTTAAAACCCAGAGCTTGAGAATCCCACTTGTGGGATGGACTTATTGACATGAAGAGAGAGGGCTGAACTGGGAGGAGCTGTGAATTGGGAGAGAAGCCCAAGCCTAGAGAAGGCCAGAAGGACTTTGAGAGAGCAGTATACAGTATTGTGGAGCCTGAGTTGCTGAGAGAAAGACTGCTGAGAGCCTGTTGGAGCTGCCCAGGACTTTTGAGAACTGCCACCCAGAGCTGCCAAGAACTGAGGAGGCATAGCTGTGATGCTGGTATTTTGTCTGTCCATTTTGATGTTGTTTTGCCAGATTCACCTGCTGGTGAAGGACAGTGCTGCTGTTGTAGAGGTCCTGGAACCTTGCTGTTGATTCAGAAGCCCTGAAGGAGGATTTGCTTGTTGTATGTTTACAGAAATCCTGGAAGAGGGTTTTGCTGATGTTTCCAGGGGTTCTGGGACTGTTCTACAGGCAGAGAGTGACTTGATGAGGACACTGGCTGTGGCTTTGTTGAGCCTTGTCTCCCTAGGAACTGAGATTGCTGAGGGCTTGCCTCGAGTGAAGATGAAAGAAGGGCCTTTCCGTGGGTATTCAACACTGAAAGGATATCTTAACCTTGTTGTAACTTAAGGGTGGATGGCCTTTTGTGCTCTCCTGCCCCTTTTGAGATTCAGGGGTGGGAAGTCTTTGAGTTTTTTGTGCTCTGTGATTGACCAAATGAATGTACTTTGTTTATGATTGGAGACTAATCTCCATTTGAGAGGAGAGACTTTGTTGACTGATTAAATGTACTGCCCAGGAGTGGGCTACTTTGACTAATGTACTGGCCAGGGGTGGGATACTTGAACCTTGATACTTTGCAACTGAATTGAGAACTTACTTCCTAAATGAACAAGTTGTACTGTATTTTGACTTTCTCTGTTCTGTGAATGTTTGCTGAATAAATGGGGTTTACTATGCTGGTAATCTGAACCTTAGAAGTTGCCTTTGCTTGGCATTACAGATAGTGAAATGGACCATAGCAAATTTGCAAAGTGTCTTCACAAAAACTCATTCAGTATTAATGAAACACATAAGGTATTTATAGAAATATCAACGCTGCCCCGTCAAAAAGAAGAGAATTGATAGCTATTATTAGGACATATAGACCATAGAAAAATAGGGCAAATACTTGCAAATATCTTTTTAGAGCAAGCAGACAGCACTTCACTGAATTATTAAATTAATTAGCATTCACTTTACTGGGCAGTAAAGGTTAATGATAGGTACATGCTATCAGATTTGTCAAATGTAACCACTAGTAATTTACTCCCAGAAAGAGGCGAGAGGCAAAAATTCAAAAGAAGAATGAAAAGCCCTTGGTGGACAATCTCTGCATGAATTTGGTCAAGATCATGTCAGTGAAGAAATGTTGAACAAATGGTTACATCATACGTATTTGTTTGTGAAAACAGAGGATTTATCATGACAACTCAGGCCTAGGTCATTCCCAAAGAAATTATAGAAAGATTATCTTTAAGAAGCCCCGACAATAATCAGTTCAAAGGAAAGAGCAAAAAAAATGCAACAAATCACTCCAAGTGGTTAAAAAAAATAGCACCTATCAAAATAACTAGCAAAACACAACTTAATGGCTATAATTATACTATTGAAGTTTGCTGTAATTCTTGGTCTGACAAATTACAAAGGCCCTCCTACTCAAAATGCAGACCTCAAAAGCAGCCTTGACGAATCCGTGAGTAAACCATGCCAACACTGGACCATTATTTCTGACAGACTTAATTGGAGCCCATGGTTCCCCATATATGACACTGACCCATAAATATCATAAGAACACTTGTAACATCATCATATAAAATACTTCAAATGTCTAATTTATATGTAGTGGAAAGCTTTCAAAATGTAGAGACCTAGAAGAGATGATGAAAATCCCATGGAAACAGGGTGAGATGAATCTCATCCTTGCTGTGATGTCTGCCACTGGAGTTAAACTAAAGGTGATTTCAGTGAATCTACAGAGGATGGGCTTATTGCCTAATCCTTTTACTCAACTTCAAAAAAAAGGTTATTTTTTTTAAATCCATCTATGCACTGATCTATACAACATTACACATAAAAGAATAATCACAGGATTGTGACTTGTCCCAGTTCCATTTGTATCTGAAACCTGTCAAAAGAAAAAAAAATAGGTAATAACAGTGGTTATCATCATTATTAATATAATTATTAGACATAATGATAAAGGTATAATTATATCGATAATAACATATGACAAATTATTAATATTATTGTTATAACATCAGCAGCATATCTTCACATACACCTAACATTTTATATTTATGATATTCTGATACAGAAAAGTAAAAATAGTATTTTTCTCATTTTCCCAAATATGAAAATCGAGTGGCAGACTAGCAGGAAAAAAAAGGTAGAACAAAACATGTTTAGACAATGACATACGTGTTTCCTTGTCCAACGACCAATGAATAGGAATACTATTGAAGGACCTGAAAATACTAATTTTGGCATTCTGAACCATACAACAAAGAGAACTTGCTGCTAAGTGATGACTTACAGGTTTTCACTGAAGGCAAAAGGACTTTGCAAGTTCCTTTCTATCAGACAGAGATATGGAAATAGATATAGATACTTTTTTGGCACATTTGATTATCTTGCATTGCAATGCTTATGTGTATTTACATGAAAATTACCATGAAAATAATTGTGACCTGTGGACAAACATGTGCTGGGAAGGATGAGCAGATAGAAGAATTCTTTAAAGAACTTGGTAGTACCATTCAAATTAAATCATATGTTTTGATATTCAGTAAGTTTATTTCAAAAGTGGACAAAGGAGATGATAGCAAATAACTAAACAAACCCCCCCAAATATTGGGAAATGTTTAATGATAATTATAAAGGACAAGGAAAAGGGACATATATATACTACAAATAAAGCTTATTTTTATATATGTAGAATTTTTTAAAAAAAGCATTATGAGGTGCTAAACATGACAAGAATGAAATAGGACCATAATTGATTGGAATGATTGTATTTTATTTATTTTTATTTTTTAAAATTTATTTCTTTATTTTTAGTTTACAACATTTAGTTCCACATTTAGTTTACAACATTTAGTTCCACAAGCTTTTGAATTCTAATTTTTCTTCCCCTCTCTCCTCCCTGCCCTCCTAAAGATGGTATATGATATGATATAGGCTCTACATACACATTCACATTAAACATTAGTCATGTTGCAAAGAAGAATTATAACCAATGGGATGAAGCATGAGAAAGAAGAAACAAAACAAAACAAAACAAAACAGAAAGAGAACAAATAGTCGGCTTCAATCTACATTCAGACTGTAATTCTTTCTCTGGATGTGGATAGCATTTTCTATCATGAGCCTTTTGGAGTCATCTTAGAACCTTGCATTGCTGAAAAGAATCGAGTCTATCAAAGTTAGTCATTGAATGGCGTAGCTGTAACTGTGTACAGTGGTCCCCTCGTTCTGCTTCCTTCACTCAGCATCAGTTCATATAAGTCTTTTCTAGGTTTTTCTGAAGTTTGCCTACTCATCACTTCTTATAGCACAATAGCATTCCATTACATTCATATACCACAACTTGTTCCGCAATTCCCCAATTGAAGGATATCCCCTCAATTTCCAATTATTTGCCACCACAAAAAGAGGTGCTATAAGTATTTTTGTACTTGTGGGTCCTTTCCCATTTGTATGATCTCTTTGGGATACAGCCCTAGAAGTGGTATTGCTGGGCCAAAGGGTATACACATTTTTATAACCCTTTGGACATAGTTCCAAATTGCTCTCCAAAATGGTTGGATCAGTAATGATTGTATTTTAATAATTAGGAAATAACTTCTTATATATGTAGTAGTTATTACCATATCAGTCATCTGTGTATATTCAGACCACCATCGCATCAGGACAAAGAAAAAACATGTTACAAAACTAGAATAAAGAACTAAAAAATTAGGAAAAGACATGTGGCATGTAATCAAGGGAACTCCAAGCTGACCTACTTCAAAAACCTCTTGATATTGAAAAATGATAAGTAGATGAAGGAAAATATGTCAACAGTTTAATTTCCTAAGATCTAATGGTTGTAAATCAATCAAACAAAGGCCAGAGAACCCACTTATGAGATAGTTGTTGAATGAGATCCTTACTCAAGTGTGGGTTGAAGTAAATGTCCCCTGATTTCCTTTTGAATTTTCAGATTCTGGAGGTGGCAGAGGAGGACATCCCCAGATTGAGAAACAACAAGAAAAAACACACAAGCATAAAAGTGGACTATTTTTTGAATATGAAAGAGATCAGGTTCTTTTCAAGACAATCAGATAGGATTGAATAAATAAAGTCAAGCTAAAGAATAGAAGTCTTTAGGTGCCTAGCAATCCCATTTAATTCTTTAGGCAATTGGAAGTCATTAAAGTCTCCCTAATACATTTATTTGAAGGACAATCTTTTCGTTACAGTAAGACTTTATTTTAGGTGCTACTATTGAAAAGTGGTGGAAGAGCCAGCTCCCTGCTGCGATATGGAAATATGAAAGGAAGTTCAAACGTAGTTGTGTGGGAAGAACAATCATTTATTCTACAAATGGCTTCAGTGAGGGCAGAAGATCTAAGGACATATTTACACAGAAGTATTGACTCATATTCTTTTATCAAATCTTTTCCCCCCTTCTGTCTACAACCAAAATCATTTTTAATGCAAGAATATGTTTGGGTAAAAGGAGTCCTTACTTCCAAATGCTGAAAACATTGTTTCATGATTCTAACAGTAGCCTGTAGAGCCTAGTTGGAAAGCTTTGCTGCCAGAAACAACTTTTGTTCTCTGCCTAAAAAGCTGTTTTATTAACAGAACTGGTATAAGAAGGAATACTCCAAAATCCTAGAGACTATTGAGTCTACAGTAGCCTAAATCTTTAGGCTTTGGGTATAGAACACTGGCAACACAACACTTCCCTTCCCTCCAGTCCCCAAAACAGATATACTTTTTGCTTTTGATACTCCATACTTGGTACTTAATGGGAACTATGAAGCTCATAAAGTATTAATAAATTCTTAACTTAATAACAGACTTACAAATCCAGTAAAAATTGAAACACCAAGCATATAAATTATCAAATGAAGCATCAACTAAACAATGACCATGAAATTCTATAAAAGATAATTTGGCCACACTTCAGAGTAGATGGTCAGGGCCACATTGTGAAAGATTAAAGTTTAAGTTTAAAAGATTAAGATTAGGTTTAAAACCTAATCAAGAAGTTAATATGTTACTATGGAGGTAACAGAGAACCAGTAGAATTTATTAATGTGGCATAGTTGCTTCAGTTAAAAAAAAAATAATGATATTGTCCAATCTACATTTAAAGAAAATCACTGTAGCAGCTCTATAGAGAATGGAACAAGTGGAGAGATGAAACAGGGAAACCAAGTGAGAGTTAATGCAGTTGTCCAGGAAGAAAGGTTACAAGGGACTGTACTAAGGTGGTAGTTACGTGAACAGAAGAAAGGCTTGAATATGGACATTGAAATTGTAATATTTCACATCCACTTGGCTAGGTAGGGATATAGAAATACAAGCACGTACATAAATACATACACTCATACATATACATGTATATTTATACATATGTGTGAGTTTTCATATATACACACATATACAAACACACATACATATATACAGATATTATATATACATACATTCATATATTTAAATTCCATCTCAGTGATTTTTTCCCTCTTTTTTTATCTATAAATACATTGAATATGTATTTACATATGTATGAGAAAAATTACAATGTGTTGGAGAGGATTTTGAAAGGGAGTTAGAAAATTAGTGTTCTAGTCCCAGCCTGGACACTAACTCCCTGGTGAAAGTTGCATTACATCTTTGGGCCTTATTCTCTCTGCTGTCAAATTAAAGGACCAGTCAGCATAATTTTTAAAAGCATCTTGCATCTCTAAGTTCCATATTATACTACACACATACACACACACACACACACACACACACACACACACACACACACACACAAACGCATATTGTTTTCTATTGGGAAATGGGATGACAAACATGCACTATTTGGGCTCTGTTCTTTAGTAGTGTTCAGTTAGAGATTTCACAGTCATTCTTTTCAGATGTTGTAATTAACATATAAGGGGAGGCTATATAACAGTAGGGAAGAGTAAGAAGCAATAAGCTTCATTATTTGTTATCTTCCCCACCCTGCGCCCCACCAGGAGCCTATAAGGTTCATTGAGTGACTCTAGCCAGGTGTTCACTAACTTCTCCCTTGGCTATTTTGGCAAAAACTATTGAGATTAAAAAAAATGTTTATTTAAAACACTTTTGATTTATTTTAAAGTTAATTTTAGCTTTTAATAACCCCAGACCCCAAATCATATGGCTTTAAGCTGTTTGCTCCCTACTGCTGGTACAGCTGCTAATTATTTTCTTTTCTATTATTTTGAAAAGGCAGCAGGTCAATTTAGGGTACAAAATCAGCATCTGCTCTTAAAACAACATGAGGAAGAGAGAGAAATAAGTCCTTTGTTCTTTTGCTTAACAGGACAGTAAAATCTTTGTCATGTTCCCCATTGAGATATTTGGACCTAGTGACCCATCTGGAAATTCTCCTGGAATTCATCACCACCTCACCTCTTGAACAAAATACTTCCTTCTCCTTCCCCCTTCCCCTCTCCTGCTCCCCCCCAAAAGGAAAGAAGTACTTCCATGTTGGCCTATCCATGACCAGCATATATTTGGGGACGTACAGTGTTGGAGCAGTGAGCCTACATCTCTACTCATTTTTTGTTCTTCTTTGTAGTAGGAGAATTCTTTGTGTATATTTGTGCCAGTTCTGAGGGTAGAAAAGTATTTCTTAAACTCTGGGGTTCAAAAGGCAACTTGACCTGGAATAGCCCTGGTCAGGTGAACAATGGAGATATAAGTAGTCTATGTCACAGTTGTGTGTGGACATTGGGAATCAGGAACAAGGGTCTGAAACTTACTAGGGGATTTGGGATTTGAGGAGCAAGGATTGGTGCCTGAGTAAAAGTGAGAAGAGAAACAGGAATCAGTGACTCTAGATGGAGATGCTAGGCAGTCACTATTAGGAGTCAGCCTCCCCGGCCATCCTTGGCCAATATCGTAACTATAGCTGACACTAAGGTAGTTTCTAACTGCTTTGAAAAGGTGAGGGAAGTAAGTTATTTTATATATATATTCCCCCTTACTCTGGTCCTACTCGGATACTCCTAGATCCCAGTGTGTCATGCTGATGGTATTAAGGCTATAGCTTTCTGTTTGTTAACAGTATAGGACATCCTTGATTGAAAGTTTGCTTGTTTCTTTAAAAAGGACACTTCCCCTAACCTTTAGATCTAACTGACCTTGAAAGTCAGAGGGTTCAATAGGAAGAGGATAGATTTGAGCAGGTACATGACAGAGACCATGTCACTCGATTAGAATATTAGGAGCAGACATTCATTGTCTGAGGTCACTTTCTGACCAAGGCTTCTTGTTCATAAATCAATACATTGGCATGTGTTTATTTATTGAACACCTGCCATTGTTGAGGTATAGGTTTAGGGGTGCTGGAGATCCCAAAATACTGACATGCTGGGTCCTGCTGAATGAATTCGACTCAAGCCTTCTCTTTGCCAAAGTAAAACAAAGTTTATTAAAGATTGACCATATTGGGTAGACCCGTAAGGAACCTATGCATTTGTGATGCTTGTATTGATAAGCTGGCCAGGTGGAATCTGAGATAGATAGAATCTGAGCACCTTCATGGGGGCAAGATGAATCTCATATACAGAGAGATTGTGGGAAGGATCTAGGGGTGGTCTATGGAAAGGCTTTGGGGAGGGTCTTGAAGAGGAGTCTAAGGAGGTTCTTGATGGGACTGAAGTCAGACTCCATGAACCAAGAGAATGTGATTTTGATGGTGTTCAAGGGTGGGAAGCAGCCAGAGGCAATCTGGACATAACAGACAATGGAGGGCTAGGCTAGGTTAAGGGTAACAGAGGTTCACTCATATTGATAATGAAAGACTTTTGGCTTCTGGGGAACACTGGATCAAGTGGGAATGAAGAGGTTTCCCAAAGAGGGTTAGGGTTGTCTGAGACTCCAAAATACCAACACACCGGATCCTGCTGAAAGAATTCGACTCAAGTCTTCTCAGCCAAAGAAAAGTAAAGTTTATTAAAAGTTCTCCTTTACTGGACACAGAGCAAGTCTGTGCTAAAAAACTCTATGGCACTCTCACAAAGCAAGTCTGTGCTAGGGCCTTCTGTGGTGCTCTCACACCACATGGAAGGGAGATAGGATTCTTATATACAGAGGAATCTAGGACTGGTCTAGAGGAGGAGTTTGGGGAGGGTCTTCAGGAGGAGTCAATGAGGTCAGACTCCAGTAATGAGTTTGGGAAGGGTCTTCAGGAGGAGTTAATGAGGTCAATGCAAGAGTGGATTGGTATTTTGATAGGCTCAAGGGTGGGAAGCAGATGGACAATGGAGGGCCAGGTTA
>CM053580.1:260209246-260256442 GCA_028627135.1 Pseudochirops cupreus | reverse complement strand
ATCCTATATTCCATCACTATGACAAAATCCTGGACTGCTCTCAACCGTTGCTTGGCTTCCTACTTCCACTTAGGTCTCTTCTATTTAGGTTTATCTTCTCAGTCACACTTAGGTCTAGACAAACTGACCTAGGCCCACAGAGCATATTAAAAAAAAATGACAATAATAACAAAATCTGTAGCTACCTAAGGGATAAAAATCATAGTTTCAAAAGTCATACTTGATACTAGAACCCATACTAGTGATCTAAAATTTGGGTTACTGTGATTCCTGTTAATCTATCTTTCTATGTCTATTTTCCCTAATCTCTTTTCTTTGGTCTCTCCATGACCACATTCTGAGATATGACTTAAAAACTCTGTGTCTACGTCACTGTGTCCTATTTTTAAGCTCTTCAAACCTGGGTTCTGACCCCTTGTTGCTCAGGCTCTCTGAAACCAGTGTGATGTCCCTTTGTCTCAATATTCCCTAATTGTGATTCCCGATCCCTCCTTCCTAATATGTCCCTACCTGGGAATCTGATCTACCCTGCCAGCTTAGATTATCTTTATTAATTGTCTTCTTCCTGCCTTCCTACCAGAGCATTTTCAGCTGCCTATCTGCTTTTAGCTTCCATATCTCCAGGCCCTCCCTCCTCTTCTTTTCCGTACCTAGCACATGGACTCTGAGGCCAAGTCTATCTGACTGGGAGCTTTGTGTGTACCAGCATACTCCACCCTTCCTGTGATGATCTCATCAACTCTGACCTTTGCCTCACCATCCAGATTTACTTAAATTCCCATAATGTCTGACATCTTGGCCTTTATTTTGCTGTTCAGTTCTTAGTATAACCTCCCCCCCCACCCCCCCCCCGCCCTGGTACAGTGCTAGACTTTCCCAGTTTGTTCCATGCTGCTCCTATGCAAGTCTAAGTGCTGAGCATTAGTTGAGGCAGGGGGCTAAAAACAAACAAACAAGCAAACATAAACCAAACTCTATAAGATACTGACTCTACCAGCAGGCAGAGAAAGTACAGTTATCAAATTTGCAGGTGTCACAAGACAGGGAGGAATAGTTACTATGATAGACAACAAAATCAAGATTCACAATTAGTATTTAGACCCTTGGATTAATGGGAAAAAAACAAAAATGAGATTTAGAAGGGGTAAATACTTTCTTTGCTGTTCAGACTACATCTAGGGCACTGTGCTCAGTTCTAGGTAGGTATAATTAAGGAGATGATTAGAGATTAATTAATTAGAATTAAATCTAGAGAAATGAGGCCAGATTGATGAGGAGGTCTGGAAAAAATATCAAAAGATGAGTAGTTCAACATGACTAATGTGGAAACATGTTTAATATGATTGTACATATTATAGCCTATTAGTATTGCATAGTATACTACATTGTATAGCCTATATCAGATTACATGTTGTCTTGGGAAGGAAGGAGAGGAGGGAGAGGGGAAATTTAGAACTTAAAAACTTATAAAGGTCAATGCCGAAAACTAAAAGTTAATTAATTTTTAAAAAGAGGAGTGGTTAAAAGTATCAGGATTTGTTTTCTAGAAAAGATAAAATTAAAGACATAAAAACAACAACAACAAATACAATCCCTAAATATTTGAAAAAATGTTTAATAAAGAGAGATTAAACCATGAAGAGCTAGTTGAGCATCTGAGTGCACATGTTCTGTAGTGTCAATAGCCATTCAATTAGCATTTATTAAGTACCTACTATGCCCCGGGCTCTATCTGCAGGCAATTGTAGGTTCTAGTTTTACTCTCAGAACAGAGGTCAGGTCAGAGATAGGAATCTGAATTGGTGGCAATGGAAGCTGTGGGAATGAATGAGATTGCCAAAAGAGAAAATGTATGATGAGCAGAGAAACCAGAAATGGAGAGAGTCGTCAACAGTGTCAAAATTTTCTTTCTATTTGTTTTTTGGCAAAGACTTTAGGAAGTCTTTCTTTATGATTAACCCGTTTCAGCCTTCCTTTGATTCTACACATTACTTCCAATCCTGACTGCTAGGGTCAAGGAAAAAAAAAACCAATTCACTTTCTATATTACTTTTCCAATATTTTAGGACATATATCAGCAGCTAGCTGGCAGTGATGAACCTGGAGTCAGTAAGACCTGAGTTCAAATCTAGCCTCAAATCTTGTGACCCTGGGCAAGTTGTTTAACCTCTGTTTCCTCAGTTTCCTCATCTATAAGATGAAGATAATAATGGGTCCCACTTCACAGGGCTGTTAATCAAATGAGACAATACTAGTATAGTGCTTAACACAGTGCCTGGAATATAGTAAGCATTATATAAATATTTACTATCCTCATCATCATCATCATCATCATCATGTTGGCTAGAAGTTCTTTCTTTAAATGATTCTCATATGGCATGATTTCCTAAACCCTTGTTCCATTTCCTTCAGAAGGTTTCTAGCTTGACCAGGTTCCCTCTATGGGGTGATACTCAGAATTGGTCATGATACTCAGATCTAATCTTACCAAAGCAGAATATGACAGAGATATCACCTCTCTCATAATAATGCGCTAATGCTGCTAATGGCATCTAAGGTTTTATTGGACTTTTTGACAGCTGCATCATCATCCAGCTCAGCAGTTCCCAACCTGTGGGTTATGTTCAATTTGTGACAATGAAAACACATCCTACATATCAGATATTTGCATTACAATTCATAGCAGTAGCAAAATTATAGTTATGAAGTAGCAACGGAAATAATTTTATAGTTGGGGGTCACCACAACATGAGGGCCTGTATTACAGGATCGCGGCATTAGGAAGGTTGAGAACCACTGCTATAGATGTTTATGTTATGGCTAGCAAACCTACATGGGCTAATAATCTCTGCCATGAGGCAAGAACAATTAGCCAATTCATGGAATGAGGTTCTGTTTAGCCTTCTAACCTGAAAGTTATTTTTATTGTTTTTTCGTTGAACTTGGGGCATCTGTTAGATCACAACCATTAGTAAATAAAAGTATGTTTGCTCTTCACACGCCTTACATTTCATGACAACTGTCCTGAGCTCAGTGACTCAGGTGGGGCACAAGCTTTCTCCCTTAAACCATTAGCCCTTGGTGAGGTACATCAGCCTGTATCTAAGTCTTGGTTACCAAAACTCATGGTTGTGCCTAAGCCTTTGTCCTTGAAGAGGGATTCTTAATTTGGGGTCCATGAATTGTGGATAGATGCAAAATGTGGATAGTTACAAAAAATTACATCCTTTGTAACCTTATGTGTTTTATTTTGTGTGTTTAAAAACATCAATCTGAAAAGTATTCCATGAGCTTCACCAGACTGCCCAAGGGGTCAATGCTTCACAAAAGGTTCAGAATGTCAATGTTGTTCAGGAAGAAGCAGCTTGGACTAGGAATAAAGAAAACCTGAATTTTGGTTCTTACTAAAAAAAAAAAGAATTTAAAGAAAGAAATGGGCAAGATTCACATGAAATGAGAAGTAGAGAGAACGGGAATTCCCATTTGTGCTGAATGTGGAAATCATAAGTCCACTAAGTGTTTAAGTATGGTGATAAATCGTGTATTTGAAAATACATGTGGCAGAAGCTAGGTGGCACAGTGAATAGAGTACCAGCCCTGGAGTGAGGAAGACCTGGGTTCAAATTCAGCCTTAGACACTTAACACTCACTAGCTGTGTGACCTTGGGCCAGTCACTTAATCCCAATTGCCCTACTTCCCCCCCTCCAAAAAACAAAAACAAAAACAAAAAAAAAATGTGATGTTATTAAATTTGATGATAAAATGGGAGGAACAGATGCCTTAAAAGACATAATCCACATTGAAATGGGTCTTTGTTAAGGTCAAAACAATGACCCAACTCTAACCATGTGAAGTTGAAATGGGATAAATGTAAAGTCCTAAAAGTAGATAAAAAGAAAACCATATGCATATATACAATGGAGAAGATGTAGTTCTATAGACGTGTCTGTGTAAAAGATGTCCAGTTTTTGGTGGACAATAAGCTATATCAGTGGTTTTATTTCATTCAATGACCATATTTTTCTTTATAGTATTATAATCAGTTTTGCTGGGTACGTGATTGTTGGTTTTAATCCTAGCTCCTTTGATGTCAGGAATATCATATTCCAAGTCCTCTGATCCCTTAATGTAGAAGCTGCTAGGTCTTGTGTTATCCTGATTGTGTTTCCACAATACTCAAATTGTTTCTTCTTCACTGCTTGCAGTATTTTCTCCTTGATCTGGGAACTTTGGAATTTGGCTGTAATATTCCTAACAGTTTTCTTTCTGGGATCTTTTTCAAGAGGCAATCAGTGAATTCTTTCCATTTCTATTTTGCCCTCTGGTTTTAGAATATCGGGGTGATTTTGCTTGATAATTTCTTGAAAGATGGTGTCTATGTGCCAGCTAGGTGGTGCAGTGAATAGAGTATTGGCCCCAGAATCAGGTGGAGCTGAGTTCAAATCTGGCCTCAGATGCTTAACACTTACTAGCCGTGTGACCTTGGGCAAGTCACTTAATCCCAATTGTCCTGCCTTCCCCTCACCAAAAAGCTGAAAGAAAAAAAAATAAAAGAAAGATGATGTCTAGGCTCTTTTTTTGATCATGGCTTTCAGGTAGCCCAATAATTATGGCTTCTGGATCTATTTTCCAGGTCATTGGTTTTTCCAATGAGATATTTCACATTGCCTTCTTATTTTCAATTGATTGGATCTGTTTTATAGTACCTTGATTTGTCATAAAGTCATTAGCTCCAATTGCTCCAATCTAATTTTGAAGGAATTATTCTCTTCAGTATGTTTTTGAAATTTCTTTTCCATCTGGCAAATTCAGCTTTTTAGAGCATTCTTCTCCTCATTGGCTTTTTGAGCCTCTTTTGCCATTTGAGTTAGTCTATTTTTTAAAGTGCTATTTTCTTCAGTGTATTTTTGGATCTCCTTTAGCAGGCTGTTGACTTGCTTTTTGTGATTTTCTTGCATCATTCTCATTTCTTTTCCCAATTTGTCCTCTACTTCTCTTACTTGATTTTTAAAATTCTTCTTGAGGTCCTCCATGACCTATAACCAGTTCATATTTTTCTTTGAAGCTTTTGATGCAGGAGTTCTGACTTTGATGTCTTCCTCCTGTTCCGTGCCTTGATCCTTTTTGTCCCCCAAAAGGGATTCTATCATCTCTTTGTGCTTCCTTTGCTTGCTCAAATCGGCAGCCAATTACTTGATTTTTGAACTCTCTGTCATGGTAGAACTCTGTTTCCAGAATGGAGAGAGCTATGTCCCAAATTGCTGGGGTTTTTGCAGCTGCCAGAGCTATTAGATTGGTGCCCTCTCTACAGCTCCTACAAGCTCTGGCTCACTGGTCACATACCCCAGGACCACCACCCAAGACTGTGATCCAGACCCAAGCATGTCAAAGCAAGAACAATTATCCTCTGAATGATCACTTGGCCCCCCTACAATCTGCAGGCCAGGAGCTCTGAAGCAGTCACTTAGC
Source organism: Pseudochirops cupreus (assembly GCA_028627135.1). Lineage (NCBI taxonomy): Eukaryota > Metazoa > Chordata > Mammalia > Diprotodontia > Pseudocheiridae > Pseudochirops > Pseudochirops cupreus. The sequence continues at coordinate 260,250,972 of CM053580.1, read as the reverse complement.
AGCGGCAGCAGCTACTGCACCTCTGTTGCCACTTCTCACTATGGGAGTAGCAGCCAGATGGTGCTCTCCTATCTCCCCCTGGACCAACAACATTCCACATTGACCTTTGACTTTGTCTTTGGCGCTTATGGATTGAGAAGTCTGGAAACCGCTACAGCTGCTGGTGATTCACTCTCATGAAGGCTGCTCTGGTGGGGCTGGTTGGGAGCCACCCTGGGGCTAAAACTGCAGCTCAGGGGGGACTGTACTCCACTTGCTGTGCTGGACCCTTTTTGCTGGCCTGCTGGGCTTCCTTCAGTGGGAGATTTGTTTCCCTCTGTCACTTTGTGGGTTCTGTAGCTCTAAAGTTTGTTTAGAGTCTTTTTTTACACTTATTGGAGGAGGTGGAAGGTGGAGCAGCATGAAAGTGTTGTTTCTACTTCACCATCTTGGCTATGCACCTGTTTAAATTCTTTTTAATAAGAATTTTAGTAGTAATGGTAACCATGATTTCTATAGTTCTTCACAGGATTACCAAGTGGTTCCTTAAAACCACCTTGTGAGGAAAGTTTCAGAGTTCTTATTTATCTCCATTTTATGTCAGTTCATTCATTGACACTTCAAGAGTAGCACTGATCTAATCTCACAAAACACTGCTACCCTTACATTATCTTCATTCCTTTGTCAAATTAACCCTCTTTCAGAGTTTCAACTCTCATCTTTATGTTGATGTGTTCCATTTCCTATCTTCCCTCCTGATTCTTCACTACAAGTGCCTACTAGGCTTTAATACTCAGATGTCACACTATACTCATAACTTAATATTGCTAAAATGGAATTCTTTACCCTTTTATCCAAACTTGATTTCCCCTCCCTTACTTCTCTTTTCTGTTAATGTTGCATCATTTTTTTTTTCCTAATCCACCAGGCTGGGAAGCTAATTCTTCTTGTTCCCTGTTTACTCTATTCAGTAAGTCCTCAGGTAGTTATCAATTCTTCCTAAAACTATCACATCCTTTTTATTCATTCTGCTACCATGATGGCAAAGCTAATTACCTCATCCTGGGCTACTGTAATACCCTACTCCCCCAAGGGATCTCCCTTTCGTAATTCCATCCCTTTTTAATTCATATTCTTTTCTCCAAAATTCAGAGAACCTCAATCAAAAGCAATATCAAAGGTTATCTAATTTAGTCCATATTTGAACAAGTATCCGCTCTATAACATACATAGAGCAATCTTCCAGCTTTTGCTTGAAGACTTCCAATGAGAGAAACTACTACCTCCTGAGACAAGTTTTCCTGTTTTTGGATGCCTCTAATGTTTAAAAAGTTTTTGTTGTTGTCATTGTTTACATTAAGTCTATATTTGCCTGTTGATGCCTTCTACCCAGTGTATCTGTCTTTGCTTTCTGTAACCTGGTAAAACAAGACTAACCTTTCACATGGAAAGACTTGGAAACAGTTCCCATGTTCTTTTCTAACTCTCCTCCGCTCTTGGTTAAACATACCAGATAATTTAATAGATTCTCTTGTGGCATGAGCCCTGAGCCATTTATCATTCTGGTTGCCTTCCTCTATATACTCTCCATCTCTCCAATGCTGTTCCTAAAATATAGTCTCCAGAATTGAACACAATTTTCTTTATATGGCCCGACCAGGGGTAAGAACAGTGGAGATACTATCTTGCTAATTCTTGATGCCATGCCTTTCTTAATGCAGCCTACTATCATAGCAGAACACACACACACATTGTTGTTGCACATTGGTCTTGCAATTTACTAAACATACAGATCTTCTCAAACTTCTGCCTTGCCTTACCATCTCCATCTTCAATTTGTTAAGTTGATTATACTTAACCCGATGTAGCACTTAATCTTTATACCTATCATATTCCATCTTATTAGATTCTGCCCAACATTCATACCTATAAAGATCTTTTGTAATCCTCATTCGGTGATCCTTTATGTGAGCTCTCCTTCCCAACTTTGTGTCACTTGTACATTTGGCAAATCATATCCAGGTCTTTGTCCAAGTTATCTGTATTACATGTCACAGGGCAAGATCAGCTCCCTGGGACACTCTCCTACAGTTTTCCTTTTAGGCTTAAATTGAACTATTAATAACTATTCTTTGGTTCTACCCATTTGATCAATCTCAAATTCACTTAATATTCTAATCCATGTATCTCCATATTTTCTATAAATATAGCAGAAGATACCTGGTCAAATGTTTTGCTGAAACTTAGGAAAATGATATGTATGACATTTCCCTGATCCTCAGTCAGTAATGACCTGTTCTTGATGAAGCTATGGTTTCCCTTTAATGTCATCACTTCCTTTTTCTAAATATTCATCAATCACCCCTTTAATAATATGTTCTAGACCTTTTACAAAAGAATCAAAGTCAAGTTCATTATCCTATCATGCTTCTTTCTCTTTTCTTAAAAAAAAAATCAGGATATTTACACTTCTCCAGGCTGGAACACTTCTCATATTACTATGGGCTTTTAAGGGATCACTGACAGCAATCACATATGCATTACCTTTACACTAGAACTGATGTATCAGTCAGTCATTGGTTTAAATTACCATGTGCTGAGAGTGACCTACATGAGATACATGAGAGGTTAGAGGTATTTCTTGAAGGAGATACAGGATCAAGTGGAAATGAGCAATTCCATGATCTATTCTCACTTTTCCTTATTTGGTTGCCCTATTCAGAACAGCAATATTGAATCTTAATTCTCTATATTCTGAGTGTTCTCAGCCTCACTGATACTAAATGTGCAGGAATTGTTAGTAAGTAGGATACTACTCTACTGCTAAACTACCTTCCATATAAACACCTCCCCACATACGTATATATACACATATGTGTGTTTGGTTACACATATATTTATGTTTGTATATATGTTTTACACATGATGTATATAAGCCTTGTGTATTTAAAACACTTGCTTGATTATACGTGTATACATATGTTTGTATAATCATATGTGTATACACATATATGATTGGTAGATTGATTTTATTGTTTGCCTTTAAAAACACTGGTATGAGAAGGGGTCCATTTGCTCCAGTAGTCTTTGGGGGTGAATGACTCAAAAAAGTTAAGAACCATTCTTATAGGTCCAGGCCATGCTTTTATATTCATCCTTTTACCTGTCCTTATTTTGTTGCTTATGTGTTTTTAAAATTAAGCTAGTTAAGGAGTTCCTTGTGTATCCATATAATGTTTCTTTTCAAAAACCTCACTTCCTCTTCCCTCCACCCTCTCAATGGGAAACCCTTTTTGCATTCTCAAAATGTCAACCTCTCTTCTGCTGACTTCCTCTGAAGAATTTTAAGCCACTGGATTTTCTACATGCTTCAAAATCAGCTTTTTAAAATCTAATCTCTATCTCAGGCTATACCCATTTTCCTTATTTTTTTTTCCAAGTATAAGACAAATATAGTTACACTCTCTACAAGTTCTTGTGATTTCCAAAGTAGCAATCAGTTTGTCCTTGTCAATGAGAATCAAATATGCAATATAAGTTGTCCTCATTGCTTCTTCTACTTTTGGAAGAACGAAATTATCATTAAGACAAATTCAGAAATTATAAACTCTTCTGCTCTGGGGAAATGGCATCCTCCCATACTTTGGGAGGTAGTCTTCCATGAAATGACAGAGCACTTAGTTGGGTGGATGGATGATGGTATATTATGGAATTATATGGTGTCATGACACAAAGTGGAATCTATTTCTCCTAGGGCTTCTTATTTTTCCTTTTCCCTGCACCTGCTGTCCAAGGTAGGGGCATATGGAGAATGGTTGAATGACAACACCTGTTACAGATTTTAGTAGCATGAGTCAGCAAAATCATATCCTGAACCAATCAACCTTGAGCTAATATTATAAGGTAATCCAATACTAAATTGATAGGTAAGTATTATAGAATCCTCTAGTGGGGTCTCTCAAATAAAAGTATGTCCGTGCTGTCTTGTTACAAATTTCCTATAAAGTAAGGATTACAAAAAAAAATAATAATCTGACTTGAGATGGGAATATTAATATAATAACTAGACATAAGGTGTAAGCAAAAAAAAAGAATCTATTCCAGGAACTTATAAGGTGCATATCTAGGCCTATGAGTGAGGATACTGATTTCATGAAACAACCTATCAGAATATGGAGTGTTCAGGGAAGACCATCTCCTCTGGTAGGAGGGCTTATTTAGGGCTGCTCATTTACCTTTGGTGTTTACCTGGCACCCAATTCTCACCTGTAGTTCCAAGAAGCTGTAGTATGAACAGCCCCATCCTAGTAAAACTGTCAAAGCAGATGAGCTAAACAAGCTTGATAGGAAATAACATGCTTTAAACCTGAGTTTAGGGGGATGTGAGTTAGGCAGACATCTATCTCAAACATGTGAAGACTTACCCCTGTCAGTTGGGAAGATGACAACAATTTGTTCCATTGGCTATGAGTGCAGCTGAAGCAAGGGCAGGGGAGCACTTAGAGCTTGATCAGACACCAAAGACACCAAGGTCATCCACTGCATCCGTCACCAATTGTCTTGACTTTGATCTTACCACTGGATTTTTATGACTTGGGGAGAGAGTGAAGCTGACGATTTTGTGCAACTCTGCCTCACAAATCTAATTCTTGCACAAATCATGTCATTGCTCCTCTCTGAAAGGAAGGACAAACAGCAATGTTCTGCATGTCCAGAGGGTGAGTAATGCCCAAGTTTTTCTTTAATTGCTTTCCTCCCTAACTAAATGGTAAGATTCTTAAAACAAGGGTCCTTATGTTTGCTAATCAAATAATAGAATGTCAGAGCTGACACCTAGCAATATCTTGCAAAAGGTAGGTATTAAAATATTGATTGCTGATTTAAAAAATGACTCTTCTACCAACTTTGATACTGCTCTGGGATGAATGCTTTCTCACAGATGGCACCAATACAATGACACTGCTTTTAATTTTCTCCCATTTTTTCCCCAATGCATTGGTACAGGAATGTTTAACACCTAATTCATTCAAAGTGAATAATTCCAATTCGTAGTTATAGTCCACTTATTTTTCTTAATTTTCCTTTCTATAAGCCAGGGAGTGATATATGAAAAGAGAAAGATGCTCTCAATCTTTTAATAAGATGACTATTCTTATATAATGGCTTAGGCCTGGAGCCTAACAGCTATATGGCAACAGGTACAAGATGATGTCTGCTTCATCACCATTAATAGCTTCTCTTTATTCATATTCAGTAAATGCTGAACTTTTAAAAAATTCATTCTTTTCTGTCTTAATTTTTAAATTTTATTTTATCCATTTTGGCTAATCCACTTCTCAGAATCTAAAAATTAGAGAGTAGAACATCAGGCTATTTTAACCTGCAAACCAGGAAAGATGAGAGAAAAAAATCCTATAGGGTGAAAACAGGTACACAGACAGATAATGTGAGTGCTGGTGTATTCTAGCTCTTTGCATAGACCCAAGAAAATCTCTGCAATGGACATGGCATTAGGCCTGCAGTCAAAAAGATGCGAGTGCTAATCTTACCTAGTGTGACCCTGGGCAAGTCTCTTAGTCTTTATTTGCCTCAGTTTCCACATTTGTAAAATGGGAATAATAATAGAATCTAACCCCCAGGGTTGTTATGAGGATCAAATAAGATAATAATTGTAAAGCATTGTATCAGCAAGAACCCTAGCATACCCAGGGTGGCTGCTAGCACAGGTTCTTAGATCTGCTTTTTTAAAGGAAAGCAACTCAAAATGGGATAACAATCTTACTTTAATCAATCAAACAAATATTATTTACCTAGTTCAGGGGAAAAAATGAGCACCCTGAACTTCAGAGAGTACAAACAGAAGTTACAAGCAAAAGTTACAAGCAGATAGAGAAACAGATCAGCAGATGGGCTTCCAGCTGTCTGATCATTACATCCATACCTAGTCAGTTACCAGAGAGGGAAGCACCAACATCTGGATTTTTCAAAGCTGTGGGCCTCAACGGCTTCCCAGAGTCTCCTCTGGCCAAATCACACAACTCTTCTCAAAATGAGCCCCAAAGCGAAACCTCACATCAGGGAGTATATATAGCCTTCTCCTGGGTTGGAGAATGTCACAGCCCTCTTGACCCACTGCCCAATCACAAAGCTACAAGGCACAGGCATTCCTGAAAAACAAGCCTCCTGCCCAGACTCCACATGACCACATTCAGCCTATTAGGGGGCAGAGTATACTTTCAAATCTGGGAAGGTTCTCAGAGCCACTTAAGCCACTTTAGCAAAGGGCCTAGGGGCAGGGAAGATCTTCAGATTCCCATAACAAGCATTTATCACAGTGTCTCCATATAGTAAATACCATATAAATGTCAGCTATTATTATTATTGTTAATACTGTTATTAAGAAGTAAGATATTAAGTGGAGACCAAATGGCTTTGGGAGATTGGGCTTTCCACCAAGATTTTATCTGATCAAGTTTGAAAATAAGCACGAGTTTTACTGTTGTATTTGAAAAGGCTTTTCTCTATAAATCAACAAGACTCTTGCATCAAGTACAAACTTAATCATAGCCATTCAATGAACTACATTGCTTTGGCCATGCTTTGGAGTACAGATTGGTAATGGATGATTTCAAAAACCAACTAGATTAGATTTCAGGAAGACAAATGAAGAACCCCTCATGGAGTGTTTTCAGTATCAATCCTTTCAGGCAGGACTTGATCTACAAATGTGTTTTACAAACAGGAAGGAGTGAACTCAAATAAAATGAATATAGTTTGACTCACTCTGAACAAGGTACATTTTACTTCCGTTAAAATAAAAGTTAGGATGAGTACAATTCATTCCGCTATAAGAAAAAGGGTCAAATCCATGGAGGGGTTACTTACTTTAAGGGGTTCAAAGGTGAAAAAAAAGAGAAAAAGACCTAAGGAATGAAAACAAACAAATGGACAAATATGTGTACACGTCAACTTTCCAGAGAAGGAAAGTTGCAACACAAGAGTCCTGTAAAAAATACTTACAAGATGCAAGGCTACTACAGGTCTTCTTTCAGGGGAGCTTTATAGAATGAGATAATCAGTTTAGGCAGTGACACATAGAAGGTGCAGAATGATTTCTGAAGGATAAAATCCTCCACTCTTATTCAAAAAAATAGTAGCTATTGATGCTATTGTGTAGGAGTAAGTAAACACAAATTATGTTTACTCAACCTGGGACATAGTAATAGTAAACATTTATATAGTACTCCAAGGTTTGAAAACCCTTTCGTGTCACATCATTTGATTCTTACAAAAACCCTATAAGGAAGATCTTACTTTTATCCTTATTTTGCAGATGAAAATGAGCCTTAGAGACATCCAAGTATTTAACAGGATTACTTAGGACCATGAAACTTCTACATTAAAAGATAAGAGGTCTTAGGATATGATATTCCAAAAGCAAAGGAGCTTGGATTACAACGAACTATCATCTACCCAGAAAAACTGAGCATAATTTTTCAAGCAAGGAGATGGACATGCGATGAAATAGGGGACTTCCAAACCTTCCTGATGAAAAAAAACCAGAGCTCAAAGGAAAATCTGATCTTCAAATGTAAGACTCAGGAGAGGTATAAATAAGTTTTGCATGACTTTACATGTATAACCTCTATTGAATTGCTTTCTTTCTCAAGGAGTGAGGAGGGAAGAGAGGGAGAGAGAAAATTTGGAGCTTAAAAAATTTAAAAATCTAATGTTAAAAATTGTTTTTACATCTAATTGGATAAAATTATTTTTTAAAAATTAAGTGGGTGGATAAAGTGGGAATAGGAAAACTGAAAAGATATAGTATTTGAGTTCTTGAGCAGTTAATGATGTGATCTAATACACAGATAAGTACCAAACTTAGCTCAGGAGGCTCTGTGACACTTTGACACAAGATGATTTAGTAAGAATGCTTAGTTTCCTTTTAGATAACCATAGACAAGATTAGCAAAGCAGTATGTCTCCTTGAATAGCAGAATAAAATGTAATTGGAAATATTTAATAAAATAAAAATATAATAAAACATAGAAAATGTTAATATATGGTTTTCTAACTCAATATGTGGTCCTCAGGGATCCTTTTGTACTGTTTAGTTTCCCCTTCTCCAATTTCTCATTGAGTTTTTATATCACTGCTCTAAGAAACTCTAATTTGCGGTAACATGCTGACCTACATCTATAGAGTGCATTTCCTCATCTGGGAATTCCCTACACCAATGAAATCATAGGTCAAGTCTTATTTCTCTCATTTCTTTTAGAAATAAGAGAAAAATATTTTGTTATCATTTCAAAGATGGAAAAAATGGGTAGATGTAAGTGAATGGACTACTGAAAATCACAGAGGTTGTAAAGAATTGGAGACAAAATGTGACACAAGATTTTAATAGTGTATTATTATGAAGAAAGAAATGATTGCCTGGAACATAGTAGCAGCTTAATACACATTGACTGATTTGCTATGAAGAATTCAGAGCAATATGGGAATACCTTTTATGAACCAATGTAAAGTGAAATAAGAATGACATGCAAAATAATGATATGTACAATAACATAAATGAAAAGAAATGAACAATTATAATACTAAATCTTAACCTTAGAGAATAAACATGAAACATACCTTCCTCCTGTCAATAGAGGAGATTATAAGGACAGAATTATGCATAGGTTGTCCAAAGTGACCAATTTATTATTTATTTCTGCTTAACTACTTTTCTTTTTTTTTTTTTTTAAGAAGGCCTGATTCTTAGGGAAGAAAGGGGAGATGGAAGGAAAATAATATCCATAAATGATGGTGATATAAAACTAAAAACAAGAAATTATTTTTAGAATAAATAAATCATCTCAATTAATTTCATTATGAAACCACAGATGAGTCGATTCACTTCTCAATTTCTTAATTTCCTGGACTATAAAATACAGGCACACTTCGGTGATTTTGCACGTTCAGTTCCAGACCACCACAATAAAGTGAATATTACAATGAAGTGAGTCATATGAATTTTTTGTTTTCTTTATGTATATAAAAGCTATATTTACAGTATACTGTAGCATGTAGCCTATTAAATATAAAATAGTATTGTGTCTTAAAAATGTACATACCTTAATTAAAAAATACTTTATTTCTAAAAAAATATTACTCATCATCTCAACCTTTGGTGAGTCATAATCTTTATGCTGGTAGAGTGTATTGCCTTGATGATAATGACTGCTGACTGATCAGGGTAGCGGTTGCTGAAGGTTGGGATGACTGTGGCAATTTCTCAAAATAAGGCAACATTGAAGTTTGCCACATCAATTGACTCATCTTCTCATGAAAGATTTCTCTGTAGCACGCAATGCTCTCTGATAGCAATTTACCCCCAGTAGAACTTCTTTCAAAATTGGAGTCAATCCTCTCAAAACCTGCCTCTGCTTAATCAATTAAGTTTATGTCTTATTTTTCAATACTGTGCTTCAGAGATTAGGAAGACCTGAGGAGAGGGAGAGAAACAGGAACAGATGGTTGGGGGAGTAGTCAGAATGCACACAACATTTATCAATGGAGTGCCACATTTTATATGGGCACGTTTTGGGGTGCCCAAAACAATTACAATAGTAATATCAAATATTCCTGATCACAGATCACCGTAATAAATACAATAATAATAAAAGCATTTGAAATACTGAGGTAATAACCAAAATGTGACACAGAGACATGATATGAGCACATGCTTTTGGAAAAATGGAGCCAATAGACTTGCTTGACACAAGATTGCAACAAACCTTTCATTTGTAATAAAAGAAAAAAGCATTGTCTTTGAAGCATCAACAAAGTAAAGTGCATTAAAACCACGTATGCCTGCATGAGTAAAGTATGTTCATTCTAGATGACTCAAGGGAGCTCAAGGCATACCTTTTGAGCCAATTTTCACCAATCCATTATTTTAGGTAAATTGTTTAATTCTTTCTCTTTTGTAAAGAGGCAGACTGTTACTTGAGATTTAGATAATGGTAAACTCTAAAAAAGTTGTATAGAAATTCAGTGGTTGGTTATGGAGGACACAGAAACAGCTAGAGAACTCAGGGGGAACTTATCTAGACTGTTGATTGAAATCACTGAACTGAAATCAATCAATTTAGTAGTCAGAGGAGAAAAGGATGTGTGAGACAGAAATTAGTATAAGAGCATGCAATACCTTTTCTTCTCCCTCCCCAATATCTAGCATCAATGAATATAATTGGTAATAGAATTGTTCTTGCATCAATAATCAGTTCTAGAGTTTTGGAGAGGGAAGCAGAAGTTTCTGAACTTTGATAATCTCATCATTATATTGGCATGCTAAATGAAAAGAACAATCACCAAATAAGCTCTTTGGGATAACTGATATCAATCATCAAACAAACTGAAATAACTGCTGTCTAATTTCTTATATGGTACACACACACACAAACACACATAGACTATAGAAAAGGTATGACTGTAGTTGAGAAATTCTTTTTTAAGCATGTAACTTTTTTCCCCCAAAGTTATTGGAAGGGTTTTTGTAGAGAAGGGGGACACTGAAATAACAGCTGCATTTAAAATTGGATACTTTAATTTGGCAAATCCTGCTAACTCACAGTCTGTGTTTCAGCAAGGATCAGTATTAAATTATATTCTTCTTCTGATTTCTCAGTCACACTCTATAATTGTATATTCAAAGCAAATGCATTATTTAAACAATAATATATTCTCTATTAGTTCTTGCATTGGGTTAATGGCTGGCTAAAGCAATTATAGGACTCAAGGGAGTAAGTCAGGGAAGAGGACCAAGATGTACCATAGATAATATGTCCCTCTTCTTTATTGCATTAATTAAAGATTTTTTATATAGTGTACTAAGGGATCGTAAGAATATTAAGGACAATCTAATGACCAATAATTTTCTTTTATGCTAATGAGGAAAAGAGAAAAGGAAAGAACATTGCTAAACTGAATGGGAAACTTTAAATGTCAAATATTTTTCTTGAGCTCAACTAAACTCTATTTAACAGGAGGTCTCAAGTTGATTAAAGATTGAGATGATTAAACAAAGTTTAAAAACAAATTGAACTTGAGAGGATAAATAAAATGTTAGGAATGTTGGATTTAATAACTTTTCCTAGATATTTGGAAGACAGTTTCATGACAGAAAATGAGTTTCCTTCACAGATTTAGACTGTAGGAATTATCTCATCTCATCCAATTATCTCATCTTACCGATGAGGAAACAGTTTTAAGGAGCTAAAGAGACTTTTCAAAACTTCTACATGTAATAAGCAGCTCAACCCAGATTCAAAAGCTCTCTGTTCCAAAATCCAGTCTTCTTGTTTTCTTGCCATTCTTCTCCTATGAGCAAAATATCATCAGTTTCTCTCTGTCTCTGTCTCTGTCTTTCTCTTTCTCTCTCTCTCTCTCCATTTAGTTCAGCTGCAAATGTGACTCATCAGTAGTAATGATGTTCCATGATTTAAAACAATTTGAATCATTGGGGGAATATGGGGGTTAAAAAATTGAATTTTGCTTCAGAAGTGACTTCAGATCCCAAAGATATTTTACAAAAATAAAAAAGGACATATATGTACAGAAATATTTATAGCAGGTCTTTTTGTGATGGTAAAGAATTAAAAACTGATGGAATGCCCTTTAATTGGGAACTGGATGAACAAGTTGTGGTATATGATTGTGATGGAATACTGTTGTGCTATAAGAAATGATGATCAGGATACTTTCAAAAAAAACTTGGAAAGATTTGCAAGAACTGATGCAAATTAAAGTGAGCAGAACCAGATAATTGTACACAGTACCAACAATAATGTATGATGATCAGCTGTGAATGGCTTAGCTTTTCTCTGCAATACAATGATCCAAGACAACTGAAGGACTTAGGGTGAAAAATGCTATCCCCCTTCAGAGAAAGAACTGATGGAGTTTGAATTCAGATTGAAGCATACTTTTTGCTAACTTTCTTTATTTTTCTTTTTTTTGGGGGAGGGAGGAGGATCAGTTGTCTTTCACAAAATGAATAATATGGATTTTTTTTTAAAAGAAGTAACTTAAGATCCTTGAGAATTTTGCACAATTTTTATAACAACAACAAAATAATAATACATATATTTTCTTAGGTTTGTAAAACATTTAACAAATATTATCTCATTTGATCCTTGCAACAATCCTAGGAAGCAAATGCTATTACTATCCTTATTTTACTGATGAGGAAACTGAGGCAGATAATGGCTCATTCTTAACTCAGGGTCACAGAGCCAGTAAGATTTGATGCCAGATTTGAATTCCTGGCTCTAAGTTGAATGCCCTAAACTATTGTTGCACATGACTCTCCCTGGTTCACTCAATTCAGTGAAAAGCCAATGGAAAAACATCTAATGAGTATGTACATGTAACTTAAATCTAGCAAAGTGAAGTAATTTTGGTCCTCTTCAAGAATGAAGGACAACGATTAACCACAGAATAAAAACTTGGGCAAAAGAAGTGCTACAAACTCTGTCAACAAGGACAAATATGATAAGGAGTGGAAACAGGCCAGTCATTTAGTGAGACTAGGGGATTACAATATCCAGACTAGTGTTACGCTGGTATCCATGATAGATAGCAAAGGAAGAACTCCAGACTTTGGGTGGATTTACTATGAAGGAATTATGGAAAGGTATGGAGACATACATAGGACAAGAGAACATACACTTAATCCTACATATTAAATCATGAGTATACTGAATTATTGAAGTGTGTGTGATATGATTTAGAATTGTTGTTGCTTATTGTGACAGCATAGATTCATTGAACACAACCATCAGTGACCTACCTCCCCAATGGACCCTCTCCCTATGCTGTTCTGATCTTTGCTCAAATAATAAAATCGTTTTTCCCATATCATTTTTGCCTAATATGTCTTCTATTATTGGAATGAACTTCTTTCCCACCTCAACCTCTTAGAATCCTTAGCCTCCCTGAAGTCTTAGCTCATGCACCACTTGGTGTAAGATGCTTGTCCTGACCCCATCTCTCCAGGCCCCAATTCTTGGTTACTTTCTTTTTTTAAAAAAAATCACCCTGTTTCTTTCTTGTTTTTATATATCTACATGCTGTACTAGTCCCTAAAGTAGAATGTTTAAGTTCCTTGAGGGCAGAGATCATTTCATTTGTATCTTTGAACCCCTAGAACCTGGCATGATGTTTAGCAGTCAAATAACCATTGTAATTGGCTGATTGAGTTCATTGAGATATAGATAAAAAAAAACAACACCTTGTCTTAATATCATCAAGTTTCTTAAACTACGAGGATAAATTGTAATAAGTTAATTTTTTGTGGCACAGCTTACTTTTATGAAGATTTTTACAATTTGGTAAATTAAAAATGAGTAAGCAGGTTGGAAACAGTGCTTCAGCCCAGAGGCTCCTTCTCTTAAAAGGGGCATCGAAGCAGTTCTAAATCTGTGATCCTAGGAACTCTTGCCATCAAATATTTTATGTATAAAAATTCTAAGATTGTATTTGTGAATCATTTTAGGCTCTATCTTCATCTTTCAATGTAATTTACCTCCGTTACTTTCCTTTCCTCCTCATTTTTACTATTTCATCATTTACTCTTTCATTCTTCACTATTGCCTTTTAGGATGAAATGACTATCTTCTTGGCCAAAGCTAAACCCAACCGAATTTTAAATCCATTTTCTCTTCCCCCTTATATAATTTTGCTCTGTCATTTATTGCTTCTCTTTTGTGCATTCTCAATCTCTCCCTATGCTTGTACAACTTCCTAGAAGCATGTTTATGTCTCCTTTATTCTAAAAAGCAAAACAAATTATCTCTAACTTTTCACCCTCCTCAAGTTATTATCCTACCTTTTTCTTTACCTTCATGGCTAAATTTCTTGAAATAAGAAAGCACAATCATTATCTCTACTTCCAAATCTCAACTCTCAACTCTCTCCATTTTTCAACCTACTAACTGGATTAATATTCCTTAAACACAGCTTTGATTATACTTCTCTAATCAAAAGACTTGAAGGACTTATCATTGACATTTACAGATCTTTAGAAATTGACTCCTTCCTACATCTCCAGTCTTCTCATCTTTTTGTACTCTACAACCCAGTGCCACATATATCCTTGTTCCTACACATAATACTCTGCCTTCCAACTATGTACCTTTGCTGAATGTGTTCCACAAACCTGGAATGCTTTCATCTTTTCCCCTCTGCCTTTGAGTTTTCCTCAAGATTCAGCTCAAATCTCAATTTCTGGAGGAGGTCTTTCATGGTTCCTCCCACCATCCTGTATTAGCACCTTCATCTGTAAAATTCCCTTCCACCTACTCTGTGTATATCTTATATGTAATTGCTTGCATGTTGTATTTTCCATTAGAATGTGTAGTCCTTGAGGACAGAGAATGTTTTCCCCTCTTTTTTGCCTTTTTTATCCTTAGAATTTAGCACAGTGTTTGGCAGGTAGTAAGAATTTAGTAAATACTTGTTGACTCACTAATTTAAGTGCAGATGTCACAGTCCAGTATTCAAGAACTTTCATTTCCTCTTCCCAGCTTAGATTTCCATCTATATCTCCCTGTTCCTGTAGACTTGCTTTGGAACCCAATCAATGAAGTCTACTCAGAATTTTTTGAATATACATCACATCTACCCACCTCTATATCTAAATTTATGCCATTCTATCTGCCAGTAATATACAACCCTTTCATGTTTGCCTGTCAAAATCCTACCCATTCATTGAGGCTTATCTCAAGTGTTGCTCCCTTCATGAAGCCCCTTGATTCTCCCTACCAGATGTGTTTCTATGTTTTCCCTTTCTCTGAGCCCCCATAGCAATTTGTACCTCTCTTATGGTACTAACCACATCCTGGCTTGTATTGTAGATATTTGTGTACCTTTCTTATCCCCCTACCATATTGGAAGCTCCTGGAGGGCAGAGACTGTGTCTTAATCATCTGTGGATCCCCAGAACCTATTGCACTGCCTTACGTAAAAAGGACTCAATAAATATTTATTGAATAAATGAATCTTAGTAATTAATGTCAAGCAGCTGAGACAAGTTGAACAAATGCTTGTCCCACTAAGGTTTCAAACTTCGCTGTCACATAAACTTAGAAGAGGAGAGACAGGCTATATTATGAAACTGAATTTAGTCTGGATTTGTCGTGGCCTGCTGAAGATTGCTTGGCAAGAGCCCATGACTTCAGCATGAAGGCCAAGCTTACTGGTGCCAAGAAAAAGGCCTTAGAGGAACCATGTTTATGTTTCTTTCTGAGTATTTGAACATATGCCACTTCATTTGACTCTCTTCCATTCCTTTCTTTGAGGGGCTGCCAACAAGTCTTTCCATTGACCTACCCTCTTTGTTTCTGTTTCTTTGCTTTCTAGGCCCTTCACAAGAAGCAACAGCTAGATCCAAGACTCAGAATTCCCAACAGGTCTTTACTCTGAAACCTTCTCACAGTAGCCTACTTTCATTATCATAGTTCATGTTGTTTCCTTTAATGCTAACTACTAAAGCTTGTGCTCCTCACTTGGTTATGGAAAGTTATCATATATGTATTAAATTTTTTTAAGATCTCAAATATTGCTTTATTTTATTCACATCATAGTAAGGTAATGATGGACAAGCAAGATCCTTGTTTTAACAGCTTCTTATTTCATTTTCTCTGTCAAGTGACATCTCCAGGTGCATGTGTCTCTGTAGCAGAGTTGATGTCAATAATGAGGTCTCCTAAATTCAAATATAAGGTTTTTTTTTTCTTTCAGACTATTCCCTCTTTGTAGAGTGCATGGGTTCTTAACTGTATTTTTTGTATGTCAGGAATCCTTTAGGTAGTTTGGTGAATCCTATGAACCCCTTCTCAGAATAATGTCTTTAAATGTGTGTAATAAGCAGGATTACAAAGGAAACCAATTATATTGAAATAGATAAATCAAAATACACAAATAAAAACAAATCCATGGACCCCAGGTTAATAACTCCTGTTATATGTGAAGCAAATTACCTAAATTAAGTCCAATGTGTTTATATTGGGCTAATAACCATCTGAGTTACAAGTATTGCTTTTTTATCCATGACAATTTTACAGAAAACATTTTAAAATGTCTTGGATTGTCGCTATAAAGAAAAAGTGACCATGACTTGTCCTCTTCAGATTCTGGGAGAATAAGGGTATACATTTAGATCAGGAAGAAAACTCAAAGACCACTTAGACATACTCCTTCATTTTGGAAATGAGCAAAGTGAGGCTCCAACAGGTAAAATTATTTGTCTAAAATAACAGCTTGGATATGACAAAGGCAAGATTTGAACCCGGATTCTGTGCTTCCAAATTCAGTGCTCTTACAAATTTAGCTATTTTCCATTGTTTCTGCTAGTCAAGATCTATTTGTAATTACTGTGTTGAGGGCCCCACCCCACCCTGAATGCCAGCCTCAGGTGTGTGCAGAGACGTGGGTGAGAGAAAGAAATAACCAGGGGGTAGTTCAGGGAAGAACTCCATTTAATGATTTTTTTTGAATCAGGATTGAGTCAGGATTATACCTTACAGCAGGCAGGGGAGTCTTGGGAAGCCTGTGAAACTGTAGGAGTTGAGGACACAGATTATAGAGCCATAAAATCATAAATCAGGTATCAATTATGCTAACTAGGTGAGTAAGGGTGGTATTAGGGAGGAGTTAAGAAGTGGTCAGTGCTTAAAGGGACATGCACTTTTCATATCTACTGTGCAGGCATATTGCCCATAATTCACTGGGAAAAAGCCCACGGGGAGTGGGGGGGCTACATGGAGGTGTGGTTTTTGGCTTGAAAGGTTACTTGGTCAGCTAACGGTCAATTCTGACCTAGAGGTGTCCAGTCTATTACCCATCAATGTCCAGTTTGACAAGATAGATGTTGGGAAGCTGGACTAATTGGGGATCCAGGATGTGCCCAATTGGAGACGAGTTAGCTTACTGATAGTGCATTGAAGGATTCATAGGTGCAGCTGGCCACTAGAACAAAGGAGCTATACATTTCTCTAAGCTAAAGTGATTGCTTAGATGGTTTAGTGAAGGATTCATAGGTATAGCTTGTTATCGTAACAAGCAGGGGTAAACAGTTCATGAATTGTAGCTCGGCAGAGTGCTAGCCTAGGGAAGAGGCAGAGTTAATGCTTTTAGGCTGGGGTAAGTGTGATTTTACAACTTGATTACACAAGCTGATATAACAAACATAGGTACCTGAACACAAGCGTGATTTTACAAACTGAAGTTACAACTAGATGTTACAAACAAAGGCACCCCAACACCTCATCAACAGGATTGATAATTTAATAAGAGACTTGTTTTTTTTAGGTATCTGAAGGTTGGGGGTAAAAGGCCTGGTTGTAGTCAGGGTATTATATATAAATCTTTTAAGTGTAACTCCAGGGGATCTTTAGGGAGCTGACCTTATGTGAATCCACTAGGTACATCACCAAAAGGCCCAAATTAAAGTACATTCTCTAAGCCCTGACTTCAGCCGCATCAACTGGGGGGAGAGAGAGAGAGAGAGAGAGATGTGTGTGCATGTATGCAAACACACATTCTATGTAGTTTACATCCCCAGACAACATTGATGCAGATAAACATCTTTAAAGAATGCCATGAAAATGTGCAAAATTTGTAAAATAACAAAATTGTTAAGTTAAGTGTTTCAACTGTTTATGCTTAGTTTTTTTTAATATGTAGTATAAGTAGTGAGTTATACAAGTTTTCTGTTCAAGTAGAATGGAAATAACAGTAAAACTCTGCCTTTCTTCCCATCAACCACAATTTGGGGGTCCAGTGACAACTGTGAAGGATAGTGGAAGTAGGGAGGTAGTTTTAATTTCCTCTGGTAAGAAAGGAACTAAATAATTAGCTATAAAAATTATAAAACCGAGAATCTAGAACTTTCTATAAGCCAGTAAAGGGAGTGTATAAGATGGACTGGAGAAGAGGTAGTATGATACATTTGGCAAGAGCTCCAGGCACGAGGTCAGAAGAATTGTGGTCCAGTCTTGCCTCTCATGCTTACTACTTGTGTGACCATGGGCAAACCACAGCTTTACTTCCCGAGACTTAGTGTTTTCAACTATGTGAATTCAGATGAATTGGACTAGATGGTCATTGAGGTCCCTTCCAGCTCTTGATCAATGTAAATTTGATGGTTAGGAGGCTTTTCTCACAGTCTAACTAGTAGAGTAGCACAGAATTTAGAGGGAGGGGATGGGGTAATTGACAATTTTTGGTGATAGATTGGATGAGAAGAGGAGGAAGCCATAGAAAAGAAGGGGAATCAAAGAAGATTCTAAGATTATGAACCTGGATAATTAAAAGAATGAGGAATAGTGCTGTTGTGAAACATTTTCAGATAGGAATCAGTCAATAAGTGACAGTTTGAACATAAATTAAAGCAGAGAATAGGAACTTTAAATGGTACCATGCTGAGTGTTTTGGTTAATATTATGTCCCTGGCCCCCACCTTTTTGCTCTTCTTTTTTTTTTTAAACCTTTTTGGCATATTGGAGGGAGTGTGGTCAACTCGGGGTCAGAAGGCTTTAGTGACTTTTCTGTTATAAAATATGTCATATTTAATTATTTTATCTCCCTTATTGGTTAGTGTAGGACAACTAGGTTGCACAGTGGATAGAGTACCAGGCCTGGAATCAAGAAGACTCATCTTCCAGAGTTCGGAACTGTCCTCAAACACTAACTGTGTAACTCTGGGCAAATCACTTAACCCGATTTACCTTAGTTTCTCCCTGTATAAAACGAGCTGGAGAAGAAAATAGCAAAACATTCCAGAATCTTTGTCAAGAAAACCCCAAATGATGTCATGGAGTTAGACACAACTGAAAAAGGACTGAACAAGAACAAATTTGTTTGGTATAGTCTGTGTGTGATAATTGCTAACAAACTTTTATAGAACTCAACTGAATTATATCCAAATCCAGAATCCCAGCCCTGTGCTTTTTAATATTCCATGCTGCTTCTGTATCGGAACAATTAATCTCATGTGACTAAAACGCCTGTTATTTTTGATTGGTTAGATCCTGAAATTCATTTGTGTACTTTGCAAAAATACATATGTGTGTATTTGTAACTTAAACTGATAATTGTTGAGCATTCAGTATACGTAAAGCCATATGTTAGCTACTATAAAGGATACAACAAAAGATAAGATACTATTGTCTTTAAAGAGTTTAGATTATTTGGGGGAACACAAGAGTTAAGTTCATAAAAATTTATACATACACACATACTGGTACAATTCTCCCATGGTAACTTGTATAATTGATAAACAAGTGAAATAGAAAATAAATACTTTTCAGTCTTTATACATTACCCTCCCCTACAAAGACAGTTAAGAGGCATAGTAGAGTGCTAGCCCCGAAGTCAGGGAGAAAAGAGTTCAAATCTTGTCTCAGACATTTTCTTGCAGTGTGACACTGGACAAATCACTTAATCTCTATTTGCTTCAGTTTCCTCAAACTGTAAAATGAAGATAATAATATCAGTTATATCTTCGAGTTATTATGAGGATAAAATGGGATATTCTATATAAAGTGCTTAGGACAGTATCTGGCATATAGTAAGCATTTAGTAAATGCTTAGCATATAGTAGGTACTTAATAAATGCTCATTTCTTATTCGCTTTCCTCCTCCCTCCCTTCTTTCCAAATGTCCTTCCTTCCTCTCTCTCCTTTTTTTCTTTCCTTCCTCTCTCCCTTCCTCCCTTCTTCTCTCTCTTCCTTCCTTCCTTCCCCACATACACTTTGATCCGATGACACTGGTTACCTTGCTGTTCCATGCACAAGATACTCCTCCATTTTCAGGCATTTTTACTGGATGTTCCCACATCTGTAATATTTTCCCTCCTTATCACCACCTTTCAAATTCCCTGACTTCTGTCTTGTCTCAGCTAAAATCCTGTCTTCTACAAGAAGCCTTTTCTGATCCCCCTAGTGCTAGAGCCTTCCTTCTATTGATCATTTCAAATTTATCTTGTATATATCTTCTTCATACATAGTTGTTTTCATATTGTCTACCCCATTAGATTGTAAGCCCCTTGAGAAGAGGGAATCTTTTTTTTTTCCCTTCTTTATATACTCAGTGCTTACCACAGTACCTGGCACATTGTGACGGGGTAGAGGTCCCATGGTTTAGGGGCGCTGAACCCCCAAATGTCAGGGTACAAGGCATAATTGCCTGGAATGAATTCATACACTCAAACAATCTTCTAGTCAAGTGGCAACGTTTATTGAGATACCAATGTTTCTTAGGCAACCTGCAATTTAATGGGAGTTATGTTAAGGCTTGTATGGAAAAGGGACAATAAAAGGATGCTAAGTATGCTAATCAGGTGATGGGGGGGTGGAGGTGGGGGTGGGGTTAGGGAGTGATGCATATGTAAGCATTCTGGATGCTAGGCTGCTGGAATATATGGGAAAATTCAGGGAGTCAACAGAAATAACTTTGTTGAGGGTACAAGACAGAAGGGTGGCCAGAGCATGAGCCTTGGGCAGGCACCTCTGAGATAGTTATTATCCGAGGAATTACAGGGTCAACTAATGTATATGCCTGTAATAAAAATTTTCTCATGGGGTTTGGGGTTGGAATTCTGGTTGCTTCCAGAAGCATAGTGTTTGCCTTTTGGGGTCCAGATCCTATCATCCCATTAATAGTAGGTACTTATGTAATGCCATGCACCAGCAGATTCCCAAAAGAATGCTACTGTGAACAGCTTTTAGGGTTCAGATTACACAATATAGTGAACACTCTGTTTATTCCATTACAAATCAAGACAAACATTCACAATATATGACAATATAATATTCACAACATTACATCTTATCACAGAAAATGGCCACACAGTTTTCACTACAGTGGCCACAATATTTAGAACAAGAAACACAAGAATAATCATCTGGTTTCCCTAAGGGGGAAACCTTCCTGACTGAATCATTCAGTCAATTCACAATACAATACTCTAACTTCCACTCATGGGGCAAATCAATACTTAATCATTCAATCAATTCACAATAGAATAATCAAACTTCCACTCATGGGGCAACCATTAACTTAATCAGTCACTAATCTAGATTCCCAATTACTAACTATCATTAATCACTAGTACAGTCATTAGAAAAAAACACACAAACCCTCCACCCCTCAGTGTCAAGAAAACCTCAATTTCATCCAAGGGGAGGCCTTTTCTTCATCTTGACTCTGGATGGTCTCTCTGATTCCCTGGATCCCCTTCCATGGTTTCAGCTTCCTCCTGAATCCACCAAACAGTCACCTGGATTCAGAAGCAGACAGCTCCCAGGTCCTCATCCAGTCCTCAGGGCAGTCCCTGGCACACACTGAAGTTCACAGGGTCCAGCACATCTCAAACTCTTCACCACTTCTCTTGCCTGGAACTCAAGGATCAGCCAGGCCATGAACAAACAAAGTCTTATCCTGGTCATGCTTCTTCAGCCCTCTAGCAGTTCAGTTGGCCCTAGGACCCAGAAGGAATGTTGGCCTTCCAGGCAAGCCCTCTCAGTCTTCCAGGTGGCCTTCAACAGATTCTGTCTCAGGAAAACTCCATCTCAGTTCTGAGTCAGCTTCCAGATGTTGGGAGAGAAACTCTCTCTCTCTCTCTCTCTCTCTCTCTCTCTCTCTCTCTCTCTCTTTCTTTCTCTCTCAGCCGGTTTCAGTCTCCAGATTCTTCCTTCACCAGGAGCAGCATTCCAATTCTGTCTCTCTGTCTCTGGAATTCTTGCTTATATACACACACTGGCCTCCTGTCTCAGTCAATCCCCTTCTTCCACATCAACAGGGGAGTTCATGCCTTCTCAATAGTGGGACAGAGTTTACACTTTCCATACTTAGCCCCAAGGTACTAAGTGTTAAGTATCTGCTAAACTGATTACTATTACAACTTACTAAATCTAGTGAATGATTGATAATATCAAAATCAGAGAGTGATTGAGCATATCTGGCCATGGTCAAGAAGATTTGGGTAGATGAAAAATGGGGAAATTGTAGTGGTGGTGGTGGAAAGGGTTGAGCTGATGTTCTCAATTTTTTTTTTGAAAGAATGGCCTAATTCATTACCCTGAAAAATTAAGTTATTTAAATGTAAACTCCAAGAAAGTTGAGACTTTTTTTTTATCTTTGTATATACAGAGACTGAGACCACCACAGTGGTCACTCACAGTAGGTGCTTAACAAGCGATCATTGAATTGAATTACTTACAGAATCTAAAGTTTTTAGAATTCGAATGCAAGATCCTGACTTCTAGTTCCCAGGCTCAATATACAAATTCCTAAAAGTTGGTGGCATTGGTGCCAACTGGATGAGAATGATTTCATGGAAGAACCATTACATTCTTTATCCTGTTTTAGAAATCTTTTAAATACATCCCTTAAAAGCATAAAGATTTTTCCCTGGCTGTAGGAGGAATTCTAGCCCACATTTCAAGTGTATACAGTAACTTTTTTTTTAAAAGAATCTTATCCCTTATTTATGTAACCAAATCGTAGGTGTGGATGCTATGAGGCTTAGTATTCTCTGAGCATGGTCTTGATTCAAGAGATTAAATGGCATGTCCAGGGCTAATTTTATGCTGTTATTAAGTTTATTATGTGCAGTTAAAGACCTATTCAGTTAATTGCATTTAGGGACAAGATTAATCTGATTAAGTATAAAGTTCCAGAAAAATATTAGAAATATACCATAGCCTAATTTTTAACATTTCAGCATCAAAATATGCCATTTTTAGGAAATAACATTTAAAATAAAAGCACTGTCTGCGTCTTTGCACTTTTGAAATCAAACCTTTTCATATGATGTTAAATATCCCATAAGACCATGTAGCAATGAAATGACTTGGGATCATTTGAAAAGTAAAACACACTTAACGGGATGTGGAATAACAAAATACTGAACAATAAGCATGTGACATTATCAGTTTACCAATTTTGACATCTCAAGTAAGTAAAATGGAAGTCACTTGATCAAATTGTAATAAATGCTATTAGTTTAGAGGTCTTCTTAGAAGTTCCAGAGAGATATGTATGTGGGTGATGCTTACACAGGAATGAGTATCAAACCCTTGATTGTTCAAAGTAATTTGGAAAATAAAACCAAATGTTAAAAAGCAACAAAACAAAACAAAACACAGAACATGCTCACTTTTGGAAGATGATTATTTCCTGTAACATGCCTCCATGGTCAGATAAAACACCGTGTTTTAACATTTATTAGGTGGTTGAATCTTCACTCTTTGCACTTCTACTTTATATAGAGTTAACAATGACTTTGGAGTCCAGATCTCAGTTTGACTTTGCTGCACCTGACTTTGAGAATGTCACTCAACTTTTGAGACTCAGTTTCTTCATCTGTACAATAAGGATAACAACTCTTGGCACCTCAAGTCTTTCTATAAGGATAATTTGTATGTAAGGCACCTTGCAAACCATAAAGAGCTATATAGTAAGGCAGCATGGCATATATATATATATATGCATATGTATATACATAGATGTATATATGTTTTAGATTCTATGAGTATTCTCTGTCCCTCTCCCTTTCTCTCTCCCTTTTTTTCTCTTTCCAATTCATTTTTCTACCTGCATCAATTCATTCTTCATTTTATCCCTTACCCACTATAATTTAGCCTCAGTATCTACTTGTTTGGTCTATGAACTAATGATTTTTCTAGAGTAAGCTATTACCTTGTAAATTGTAGACCTTAACCTGCTGCACCATTTGTAGCCACCACAGGTTAATCGTGGCTCTCAAATTACTTCTGTTGCTTGAACAAGATTACTTGGCATTTGGAAGATATTTTGTTTCCCAGCGTCTACTTTTCTCCATTCAGGCCTCAGGATATCCCTAATTGTGTGCTTCTTAAGTCTGAGAGATTTATACACTGCATGATTGCTTCAGACCTTTACTGAAACTGTCGGCTGAATCTATCTGATCAGCAATGAGGTATTTAACTGTATCAGTTAAATCAGGCTCTGTCAGAAAAGCACTATGGGGAATCAAGTCAGAGGTCCAATCCATCTTTTTCCACTCCATGAGTGCAAATGAAGGAGCAAAGAATATTCTGAATAACAGAATAAATAGAATAAAAGAATGTCAAGCACAGCAGCAATTGGTTTCTAGATCTTGACTATCAAGACACTTGTTCCCGAGGGTGAAAAAGAAAAAAAAAATGGTTTATACAGTTCTCGTTGACCTATAAAGTAGAAACAGCTGCCGAGGTCATGGGGTGGGTATCTTCTTTGCTGACTTCAATAAATGGGAATGTTGATTGGCCCCACCCTTGCCCAGGGTTGCTACTGTAACCAATGGGGATTGTTATGGTAGATCATCAGAATAATCTGGTCACACATTCTCCTTTCTCTCTCTCTGTCTCTCTCTGTCTCTCTCTCTCTCTTTCTCTCTCTCTCTCTCTCTCTCCCTCTCCCTGTTTCTCTCTCCCTCTCCCTCTCTTTCCTCCTCCCCCTCTCTTTCTTCCTCTCCCTCTGTTTCCCTCTACACACACACACACACACACACACACACACACACAAAACCACACACACACACACACACACACACACACACACATCCCTCCTATTTACCACAACATTATTGAGTTTTAATTATAATACTAAAACTATTCAAACCTTGTCCAACGGTCTGCATTTTCACTACCCTGAAAGTGAAATCTATCTTTAGGGGAAGCAAACCAGATGCTGCAGTGGCTGCCTTCATGTCCCTGCTCAGGTGTATAGAATATATTTCATCCTCCTCTAGTGTATGAGGACCTTGATTGTTGGATTCCCTTTCCCTGATTTTCCCCCAAAGTGGGATTAAAAGTAGCCACTTAATGATAATGAATTGAATTGTTCCCATCTAAAGAGGACTGACTGGCAGAATGCCTGCAACAAAGAGATCCCTTATGATGGTTAAGAAAACAAAAGTAATTGGATTACACAAAGAAAATAAGATAAACATTCATTAAAATTACAGTAACAGACTGTGATTAATGAGTACAGACAGGGCAAACAGCACATGTTCTTTCAACCCTGCAAGGTCTACCTGCCGGGGCCTAATTATTGATTTTTAATCTTTCCAGAAGAAATTGGGATGCACTTCATATTTATGTGTTATGTCATTATTCTTAAGGCTCTTTTACTTTTTTGTTTGTCAAGGAAGGACTAAAAATGTCATACAAGGTGAACAGGCTTGTGGATATTAAACAGAGAGTTTTGGGAGCTATAATTATTTTCCCCTAACTTTCCAACTTCCTTAATTTCACTATAATCATCTCGCTGTAGCAATGCCCACCCAGCCTGCTTTACTCCGGCACTTTCCTTCCCAGCAGTTAAACCTATGAGACACTGCTCTGATAGAAACTGTATGATTTATGAAGTTCCTCCAAGTTCTTACAGTCTTGACCTCTTTTAAGATTAAGTCACAAACTAAGACTGAATGAAAGTGGAAGCTTGATCTTGTGGGAGGGAAAAGGATTCAGCAGAGATGGCAGACATGACCTGTCATTTGACTTTAGTCTATAAGTTTGAGGGTACTCTGAAAGACAAACATATTCATATAAATCTGAGATATACTGTAGAAGGGAAGAAAAGAAGAAATAAATGAGGGAATGAGGGATGAAAAGGGGGAGGGAAGAGAAAGAAGAAAGGAAGTAATGAAAAGGAAGGAAGGAAGGAAGGAAGGTAGGAAGGAAGGAAGGGGAAGGAAAAAGAAAAAAGGAGGGATGGAGAGAGAGAGGGAGTGGGAGAAGGAATAAATAAGGGAGAGAAAGAAGGAAGGAAAAATATGTGATGTATCTAAGTTCTAGGCACTGTGTTAGAGGCTTTACAAATTTCTTCTTATCTGATCCATGAGATATTCATACAATTTACTAATTTGCAGATCTACAATGTAAAAGTATATATATGTTTATAAATTGTACATAATTTACTCATGCATGCACACACATATATATGCTTATATGCATATATTATCTACTTCAACAGAATATAAGTTCCTTTAGGGCAGGGTCTATTTCATTGGTGTCTTTTTATTCTTACTTTTTAGAACAGTGCCTAGCATATAATAGATACTTAATAAATGCTTTGTGATTGGTTGGCAATGTTAATATCATAAAGACTACATGTCACATTTAGCATGCTGAAAGGATCAGCCTCTAGACAGACTAAATTTTAGAATTGTCACAGACTTCTATTATATCTATGTAGGAAATACATTTTTTTTTGTCTTTTTGGAGAGGGGGACGCAGGCCAATTGGGGTTAAGTGGCTTGCCCAAGGTCACAGAGTAAGTGTTAAGTGTCTGAGGCTGGATTTGAACTTAGGTCCTCCTAACCCCAGGGTTCTACTCACTGTACCACGTAGCTGCCCTGGAAACACATTATTAAAAACACTTTATGACTACTGGGCAGTCATAGTACCCCTCTAATTGGACCCTTGGTGATGATCCCTAAAAACAGCAGCTCTTGAATTGTACCTTCTGCTCATCATCAATCCACTAGAATTTTGCAGAATACCTGCAATGCTGAGAGATCACATATTTAAATAAAGGATCTGAGGTGACATCCTCTTGAGTTATTCCAGGGATGGGGCACCTGGAGCCTCAAGGCCACATGTGGCCCTCTAGGTCATCAAGTGCAGCCCTTTGACAGAATCTAAATTTCCCAGAACAAATCCCCTTAATGAAAGACTTCATTCTGTAAAACTTAGACTCAGTCAAAAGACTGAACCCAAAGATGGCCATATGTGGTTTGGGTTATGCTAAACCCTAACAATTTTCCAGAGGCCTTAGAAGAATATCTTTTATACTTTGACTCACACATTCTCACAGTATCTTCTCTTCACAGAAGAGCCAATATGTAACCAAGATGGCACATTTTATCTCTGTGCAGATTTTGCTTAGTGAACCATCCACTGTACTGCTACCATTGGACTATATTTTTCCACTTAAGTGGACTATTATCCTCGTGACTATTACGATGACTTTCAATGACTTAATGAAAAAATAGTGCTATAATTCTCTATCTCATACTTCAAAATATTACAGAAAAAGAATATTCAAAGACCAGATTTTCTGCACTCACCATCTTCAGTTCAATACTTCACAAGCAGAGGTCTGATCATGTCACACTCCTACTCAACAAACTTCCATAGGTGCCTGTTGACTCTTGGTTGAAATACAAACACCTCTAGAGCTTCATCACTTAAAGTTCTTTATAACTTGAACCCTAAATGACCTTTCCAGCCAAATTGGATTCTTGCTGTTCTTCACGTATAATATTCAATTTCCCTCCCATCTCTATTCCTTTGCACAAGTTGTATCTTGTGCCTTTTTTCATCTCTATCTCTTACAATCCTAAGCATCCTTCAGAACTCTACTCAAGAACTCCACATAGGCTTTCTTGTTTCCCCAGTGGCTAGGCCATCATGTCTCTGCCACCTATATGCCAAAAATTGTCTTGAATTTACTTTGTAGACATATTTTGTAATACTTATTTGAATAAAACTTGTTTAATTCGATAGAATGTTAGGCCTTTGAGAGAAAAGTCTCTTTTTTGTCCTGTATGTTTCTAGCACCTAATAGGAACTTGATAAATGCTTGTTGATTGATTGATGGATGATGTATAAAGTAAGCATGAATGTAGTGATAAGGAAGAAATCTCAATTAAGAACTGTCTTTTTCATACCCTTGTACTCCCTAATTCAACTGGCTCCTCTCTATTGTTTTCTCTATGCTCTGTGCTTTCTTCTCCTTTCAACCAATTTCATTTGTTGGCATAGTCAAACAGGATCTACAAACTAAAAGGAAAGTATGGGGGCTAGGATAATTGTTTGTTTCCCAGTTGTGGTAGCTGTGATTCTGTGGAGCCATGGAGCAAGAGCAGAGAATTGCCAGCATGCTGACTTTAGTAGGGCAAAAGCGAGAACAGAAAACTGCCTGCATCAGAACTCAGGCAGAAGCAAGGACTGACTGACACCTGAGGGAGTGGGGGAAATCCAGGGGTTCAGAACCCAGCCCCTGGGCAAGATAAGGACTGTGCAGCAAGACAAGAGTGCTGAATGTGCTTTCTTGTGTGCTCCTGTGACAGTCTGGGATCCAGGGGAGGGTGGAGTTGTCTGTGGTGGGTGGGGGAAATTGCTGTGGACCCCCAAGGACCTCACCCTGTTGGATTTGTTGCCCAGTCACCCCTCAAGATTTGGAAGGGGCAGGGAGGGAATAGCCTGGAGTAATGTTAAGACTGGGACTTGGCTCATTAGAGCCTGCACTTGCACTGAGAGTGCCAGGAGGAAGACTGCAAGGACAGTGGGCGGGGGGGGAGGGGAAGGACAGACCCCCAAGAGAACTTTATTTGGACATTTTTGTTTTGGATTGAGGGGATTATAATGTTATGTACTTTGTGTTTGTTTAGGCTGTGTGGCCACTCTGGTAATGAGTTGTTCTGTTATGTATCTTGCAAATATGATGTGTTTATTTTGTGGGGATTATGTTGTACTTAAGAGATGTTAATGGCAATTCTGATATAAGTTGCCTATGTAATGGGCATGACAGATCTTGGGACCGAATGTAATGGTAAGCAAATTTGAAGATCTTTCCTATACTATAATGGGCCTCACTTGGAGCCCAACCAGAAAAGGTTGCTTAGGGGAGGTCTGTTTTTCAGGAAAGCTACGTTGTAATTAGGCAGTGGGTCATGAAAGTTGTGATGTTCTATGACCCTGCAGAAGGTTCTATATGCCTCTGAGGTGAGGTCACTTTGCTTTGGGGCTCACTTATGGGAAGAGTTGTGTGATTTGGCCAGATGACACTCTGGGTAGTTGATGAGCCCCTTGGCTTTGAAAACCCAGATGTTGGCGCTTCTCTCTCTTGTAACACTGTATGTACGTGATGGTCAGACAGTACATACATACAAACACATACATACACACATACATACATTATACACACATGTATATATGTATGTGTATATATACGTGTATGTATGTAGGCAAGATTGTGTGTGTAAAGTAAGATTGTTAACCCCTTTAGAAAAGCAGATCAAAGAACCTGTGCTAGGGTGCTTGCTGTTACAGTTTCCACCAGAACAGAAGAGGAATAAAAGTCATTTATCTTAGTGGGAAATAATCTCTCTATTTTCTGTGCTTGAACAATAAATATTTATTAAGTGGCTAGTGTGTGTTTATAACAGAGTTGCCAGGACAATGATGAAATATTTCCTACATATATGGAGTTATACTCTAATAGCAACATTAATAACAGCTATTATAATATATGTGGATATATTTTATATATGCCCTACATATCATATTAAGATTTACATAGCACTCTATGTTCCGTACCTCATCTGCTCCTTGCAACAGCCTGTGGTAGGTTCTAAAGTCAATATTATCTTCATTTTGCAGATGAAGAAATAAGAGTTTCAGAGAAGTTAAATGAATTGCCATTGGTCACATTGCCATTGCTAGCAACTATTGGAACACAGTGTTCTTTCCATTACATTGAAACTCTCTTAAAACACTTACCATATAATGACTTGTATCCTGTTGAGCCTGGCCTCAAATTTAGGAATGTCTAAATTCTTTGAGTGAAGGGATAATGTCTAATTCATCTTTGTATTGCTCTTCTTCCAACTACAATATTTTGCAAATGGTAGGCATTTATTAGAATTGTTTAAGTGCATGCATTTCCCTTCACTTCCCATAGGCCTAACTACTAAAGGCAAGAATTGTTTATTGAATTGGATTATATCTTGTGTCCTTAATGCGGATTCAGATGTGACATAAGGAAAAGGTCTCTACTAATGAAAAATGTCTAAAACCAGAGAAGGTTTCTTGGAGGGTGATGTCTTGATCATGTAAAAAAAAAGCAAGGGATAATTCTTGAACAACTCATATATTCTATTGGTTTCTTTTGAATTTAAAGAAAAGCCATGTTTGGGAAGATCCCTTAAAACCAATTTACAAGAGGACATACATAGGCATGGATGAATTATGATCTACAAGGTTGGAAGAATTATCTATGTCTGTGAGCTCCCAGATCCATTCCAGTATTTTTGAGAGGCAGGAAGTCCTCAGTGATTAGGGGTTTTCAAACTGAGGTTTGATAACCACTTGATAGATTTGCTATGTACAGTTTGAAGTGGATGGCCCCAGAGTCTCTTCTAGCTCTGAAATTCTGGTATTCTACAATTCTACAAAAAGCTCCTATGTATCTGTAATCCACATTTTTTTTCCTGACCTTATGATCATATGCAGTTTGGCTTAAATCAAAGTATCTTTTGACCTCTAGAATTATCTTCTCATTCTAGAGATCTACTTTGTCTTTCCAAATTTGATGCTGAGCATACACAGTGAGAATTGAACTTCAGTGTATCATATTTGATTCATATCATTTCTTCATTGCTAATACCTAGTCAATCAGCATGTCCCTTCATTTGCTCCTTAAAACTGTCTCATATCCATCCCATCCTCTTCCACAGGAAGCCTTACTCAGTCCTTCCTAATTCTTACACCTTCCCTCTGTTAATAATTTCCCATTTATCCTGTGTATAGCTTGTTTCTACTTATTTGTTTGCTTGTTTTCTCCCCCTTTGGATTGTCACCTACTTAAGGGCAAATATTATTCTTTTGCTCCTTTTTGTATCCTCAAATCTTAGCATAGTGCCTACTACATAGTTTTGTTGTTGTTGTTGTTGTTCAGTTGTTTGTGTCACGTCCAACTCTTTGTGACCTCATTTTCTTGACAAAGATACTGGCATATTATGCATTTCCTTCTCCAGATCATTTTACAGATGAGGAAACCAAGCAAACAGGGGTAAGCAACTTGACCAGAGTCACATAGGTAGTAAATAGGAGACCAGATTTGGACTCAGGAAGATGAGTCTTCCCGACTCTAGGCTCAGGACTCTATCCATTATGCTACCTAGTTTCCCTGGTATAGAGTAGATAATTAATAAATGTTTGTTGACTGATCCCATTGTTTCTATAACCACTTGGAACCATACTACCCAAACAGATTACCTCATTGTCCCACACATATGCCATGCCTTTGACCATGATTAAAAGTATCTTGATTGCATCATATTAATCATTTGTATCACTAATAATCATTTTTTAAAAACAGTAGCTTGTTTGCAAAAAGTAGAATTAAGGACACTATTGAAGCTATAGATGAGTACCTAAGGAAATGAGTCTTCCATTTAGTGAAAGAGAAACAACAGATGGATACTTACCTAAGTGATATAGCATTCCTTAGATATTAAAAAAAAAAAAGCAAACAAAAACACCAATGGAGAATTTCTAGGAAAATGTAAACAAAAATTTAATAGGAAAGAACAATAAAAGAAGTCACAGAGGTAATAATATATATGGTAGGAGTGATAGATGGAAGTGACAAAGGGGTAAATATATTGAGAAATGCTCTCCAACAATTGGAGATCTCCAAGAGTAAGAATGGCAGACTCAAGAAACAATGAGTTCCTCCTAAACTGAATTCTTCAAATGAAGACAGGAGGACCAATTTACGGTATAGTCGAAGAACTCAAAATAGAAGGGAATTCCTGTTTAATTATAAGTTGGAAAGGATAGCTTCTGAAGTCTCTTCCAACACTGTTGTTTTTTTAATGACACCTTTGGAACATTGCGACCCTGGCAGATTCTCTTTTAGTTTTATAAAATGATGTAATTGATGAACATATCTGTCTTGAGTTTAAAGATGATCTTAGTTTCATAATTATCCTTAGAAATACACAAGTTATAATATAGCTACTTCCTCTTGGTTCAATTGACTTTTCTCATCTAAGATTAAGTTCTCAAAATTATTTTAAAAAAAAAGAAATCAACATTACAAGACATAGTTAATGCAGAAAAAATGTTTATAACTATATTTTGAGCCATCAATGTGTCATTTAACAGTTAGGCAAGAAGCATTTAGTTTTTACTATGTGCCAGATACTGTGGTAAGAGCTGGACTCTTTGTAATGTGTTTTATTTTTGAGCAAAGATATTAATTTAGGTTATTTAAAAATCAGCTCCTGTTTATTATATGGGAAAAATCATATAACTTCTTTACTTTGCATTGAAATTTGGGGTATTCATGTAATTGTATTGGCTGAATTACTTAGATGGGCAAATCTGAGTAAAAACCTATTCTCAGTGTACAAATCATTTCTATTCTGTTAATGTCCTCAGAAATCCAGATTTTATAAATATCTTTTTCCTAATCATTTTCAAAGTTTGAAATGTATTTCTTGAGGCTTAATTATTGAGGCCATATTTTTGATGACTGAGATTACCTAAGAATGTTAAAACCCTATGTGAATAAAATAATCCTTATAAACAACGCAAAACTTGTTGGGACCTTGGTTTGTCCAAGAATCATGACAATATTGACTTAACTATACAAAGGGGAAATGTATAATGCTCCTAAAGAGCAGTTATAATTATTATAATTTTTGGACGAGATCTAATTTTTTTTTTTTGGCATTGAGAATTCAATCTGCCAAGAATGATTTACACCTACTCTGCAGTCTGTTACCTTACAGTTGCCTGGCCCCAGATAATTAATTCATTTGGCTAGGATTACAGAGCCAATATGTGTCAGGGGAAGAAAATCTGAACTCAGATCTTCCTGATTCTGATAGCCCTTTAGCTCCTGTGCTATGGTGTTTCTTGGCCATTATTTTAAGGTAGTAATATTTGAGGAATTTTTATTTAAATAAAAAATACAGAATTTTTCATCTTCAATTCTGATTTTTATGAAAGTGAAAAAAAAAGGAGTATCCAACCTATATCATTTCAATTTTTATTGTCGTGCTGGAAGGCAGCAAGAAAAAAAGAATCCTGGATTGGGAGTCAGAAGGTCTGGGTTTGAATCTCAGTTCTACCATTTGCTGCCCATGTGACATTGGACACGTCAATTATCTTTATTTGGTTTAAGTTTATAATCTCTAAAATGAAGGGCTTGTACTAAATGGCCTTAAAAGTCCTTTCAAGACTCAAATTTATGATTCTATGAATTTCTCAAAGATAACTAAATCAGGAGTCACATAACATGCTTTCTATGCCACCTTCTATTTAGGTGACTTTAGTTAAGTCACCTAACAATTATTTGTTGTTTCCAGTTTCAGGGTATGATGGTTCTGCTTTTGATCCTCACTTATGGTTGGAGCTCTAGAGCCGGAAGGGACCAAGAAGACATCTAATATAGATGGGAAACTGATCACAAGTTGTGAACATCAGAAGTGGTCTTTAGAACCCAGGTCCTCTGACTCCAAAGGTAGTGTCCTTTTCAGCATACCATATTACTTCCTGACAGAAAGTCCCACTAATCCTCAATTTTTTTTTTAAATATGGCTTTTTGTTACAGTGAGTGAGAAGCATTTCTTAGCAGCAGGTGTCTTCTCACTTAACCTTAAACCATGGAAAAGTTTTATAGTTGTTGATTTTACTTCCCCTGTCATTATTTTTTTAAATATTCTAAATTTATTTCATTAAATATTTCCCAATTACATTTTGAAAAATATTTTAACTTTAAAAAAGTTGTGATTTCCCAGTTCTCTCCTTACTTCCCATTGAGAAAGCAAGGAAGAAGATATTGATCATATACCCCATGTCACTATATGTGTTCACTTTAGGAAATGTTAGAAGGGTGAAAATCAGGAGTATCAAAACTGTCAATATTTGCCTATTGATTTGCTGATAATTTCAAGCAATAGGTGAAAAAAAAAAAGGAAAACATACAAATCATGGGCCCTACAATTGATTAAATTACCATCAGGTCTATTACTGGCATCCAACCTAAGCCTTTCACAGAGCATTAGATTAAAAACAATTAAACGCTGAGTGTTTCTCTCCACTGCAGTTTCCTTTTAAATAACTTGTGTATTAAGATGTATTGTCTTGTATTACAGCAGTCATGAACCTTTTCTGTGGCTAATTCACCAATTAATGCTTCTCCCAAGTATAAGCAGCCCTGCTTTTCCTTCCTAATGACTCTAATGAAAGCAAGTACAGGTGTTCAGAGCTTTGTTCTATACCTTACAAGAACAGAAAATGATTCTACTTGAACATGATTTCTCTATTAAAAATGCCTGTGTGAGAAAGCTCCTGCTAATCTTTGTCGTTTTATCTAAGCACCTCAAACAGATGAGCCACTCCCTCTGCTGGGGATATTTCTATAAACTCCCATATTTATTATTATCTGCAACAGATAATATGCACTATAAAGAATGAACAGAAAACACTTGAACATATATATATAAATTTATCCTTAGCCTTTCAATAATTAGTCACTAGATACATCTCTGTCACTAAAATAAAAATGCTGTCAATACACACTTCCCTTCCTCCATTTTGAAATATCAAATGTTACTAAAAATTCTTGTGACAGCAAAGCTTTCTTTGGGGGTATCAGAATAATACCCATATAAGAATTTATTATGAAAATAATTTTTAAAGACTATACCTGTGAGCTACATTGTTAATACCTTTCTACCTAGAAAGGGGAAAAAAGTACTATGAAGGTACTGGCCACATCTCATTTAAACTTTTTTTTTTTAATCTCTAACAGAATAATCTTCACAGAAGACAATAAATGAGTGGAGAATTAACTAGTTAATTTATTAAAAGCTGGATTCATGATTCACCCAGAATCATTGTGGTCAAGAAGATCTGGATTCAAGTTCTTCCTTTTATTCATACTAGCTGTATGACTGGAAAAATTGCTTAACTCCTCAGTTAGGCTATGGTTTAAGAATATGTTATAAGACAGAGGCAGGAGAGGAAATTTCCTCACTGAGAGCTTCCTTTACCAATGGAATGAATATCCCTGCTCCACCCCTCCTCATTACAAAAAAAAAAGTTACTGTGGCAAAGTCATGAGAGATGTAGATATGGATATAGTACTGAGGTGCCAGTGTTACATCATTTAAAATGTGCTGGATATTGCACCTGCTCTTGAAAGGGCAGGTATAATTTGTACCACCCAGAGAAGTAACTGTATAATATAGTAAAATACAAAAATCTCAAGGGTGGATGATTATTCTCATACATTGATCAACATTCATATAGGCATCTAGGTATTGTAGTGGATAGATTACTGGGCTTGCAGTTAGTATAAGATAAAATAGAAATATACCTCACTTGCCGACTCTATGATTCAGGGAAAGTTAAATAATCTCTTTCAAACTCAGTTACCTCATCTATAAAAAGGGCATAATAATAGCATCTACTTTACAGATTTGTTGAGTCTAATGAGATATGTGTAAAGAATTTTGCAAACCTTAAAGTAACATAAACACTTTATTATTATTATAACAAACACCTATATGGAGATAACCAATATGTTTACAAGGAAAATTTGGAGTACTTTAATGGTTTAAAAATTGATAATTTCATCAATTAAGTTATTCCTATTATAACACAAATTACAATTGATCTCTGCCTTATTATGTGTAATGTTCATCAGTTACTATGGTTTTTTTTTTTTTTTTTAATCATCCAGTGGCCAACCTTCTGGTAATAAGCCTCTCTATATTTAGCTAACCTGGTCCATGGTTGACAGACACATAGGTCACCATGGTCAGCATGCTTACCTGTCTAGGTTGTTAGGTAACTTTTCTTAACAGTATGGTCCTGAGACCCTACCAGCCTCCATTCCATGCAGATTTTAAATTTATATTGACACAGAAAATGGATGGGAATTAAGGCTTGCTAAGGTAAGGCGATATTTGTTTCCTCCCCACCTCCCAACACTAAAATGCTGAAAAGAGGTTCAGTAAAGGAAGCAGAGTGGCATAATGTAAAGAGCATTGACTCTAGTCTGAAGATCTAGACTCAGGTTCTGCCTCTGATGCTTAATCCCTTGGGAAAATCTCCTTGGGTTTCAATTTCCTCATCTGTAAAATGATGGAGGTTCAATCAGATGATTCCTGAAATCCAGTCCAACCGTACCTCTATGATCCTAAGTGATCATCAAAAGCAGGATGAAAGCATGTTGCCAAACCACAAACAACCAGTGAGTAATTGTTTCCAGTTCAACTCTTCCATCTAGATTCATAAAATCAGTAAGCATGCACTGATTTCATAGGCCAATCTGCATGTGACAAAGTCAAAGTGACAGAGGGTTTAATAACTTTTGGCCATGAGAGCATAAGAAGCAGAACAAGCTTGTAAAAATAATAACATGTAAAAGGAGGGCAAATGATTTCTTTTTAGCCTGATTTAATGTAGGCTATGGGCTCAGGATAATTAGAAGGAGAGTAATTGTCCTGTAGCATGTAAGAGAACTAGTACTATTAAACAGACACCTTGTGCCTTTCTGAACAACTGCTAACTTGACCAATCTTACAACAGTTCAGTGCAGTGGCAACTTTGGTATTTGGTGTCATTGACTGGACCGAACTAACCAGCCAATTGAGTAATAATAATTAAGGCATCCACATGTGTGTAAAGCCTCAGAAGGGTGTTTACCCTTTGCCTTTTCCTTCTATTTGTCTGTGTCTATCAAGGGACCAGAAAAGTATTTTGTTTATTTGTGTTTTATTCCAATCAACTAAGTCCTGGGTAGGTTGAAAACCTCACCCTACAAATTTTATGCTACCTACCTCAACAGTGTCTTCACTGTGACTTGGCAATCCTTCTATACCTGTCTTATTAACTCACTATTCCACTATTCACAGTATCTCCTCCAGACCTTTTCATCATTCCTCAAACATCCCATGGTTGCCCCTATTCTCATCCTCTCAGATAAGAACCTTGTTTTATATTTTACAGGAAAAATTGAGGACATTAGCTATAAGCTCCCTCTTCTATAAGCTTCCTCATCTCATTTGACTCATATGCCTCTGTCACTGTCTCCTTCCTTACCTCTATCTTATATGATGAGGTGGCAATACCAAAGGTAACCTTTTTTTTTTTTTTACCAAAGGTAACCTTTTTTTTTTTTTACCAAAGGTAACCCTTTTAACTGCTCAAGAGATCCCATTTCAAACCATATTTACACATATATTCACATATACATGCACACATATATACACATGCATGTGCATATGCACATAGGTATATGTGTTGTATATGTGTACACACAGATATGTATTTAAATAAATACACGCATATCTATGTCTACATCCACATGTGTATACATAAACATGTGTGTACATACATGTGTTTAAATGTATGTGTGTATATAAATATGTATGTGTATGAGTAAGTAATCCCTCTGTCATCCCCACTCCATCACTTATTCTCAATCTCTCCCTATCTACTGGCTTATTCGCTACTGCCTGCCAACATGCTTATGCCCATCTCCCCCAGTCTCAAAAAGAGACTCACTCGATTCTTCCAGCCTTGCTAACTCTTATCCTTCTGTCCTTTGTGACTAAACTTGAAAAATCCACCTAAAACATTGGTGCCTCCACTTTCTCTCCTCTCTTTCCCTTTCAACCGTTTGTGATCCATAACCCTGTTATTATCATTCCACCAAAAATGCTCTGTCCAAAGTTGTCAGTGATATCAGTTGCCAAATCCAATGGCCTTTTCTCAATCCTTATTCTCCTTGACCTCTCTGCAGTCTTTGACATTGTTCAGCATCCTCTCCACCTAGATATTCTTTTCTCCCTAGGCTTTCAGGACATCATTCTCCCCTGCTTTTCCCCCTACCTATTTGATCACTCCTTTTCAATCTCCTTTGCTGGATCCTCGTCTAGATTACATTCTCCGATTTTAGGTGTCCCTTGGGGGTTCCATCCTGGGCCTTTTTCTCTTTTCCATCTATAATACTTTACTTAGTGATCTCAACAACTTCCTTGGATTTAATTACAATCTCTATGCTGGCTATCTACAAATTTACCTATTTTGGCCCATCCTCTCTTCTGACTTTTAATTTCCCTTCTCTAACTGCCTTTCAGACACCTTGAACTAGATGTCCGGTTCAACTTGAACTAAATATGTCCAAAACAGAACTCGTACGTTTCTTCCTAACCCAACCCTCCATACCTTCCCTTTTACTGTGGTGGACAATACCACCCTCCCGCTCTCTCAGGCTCACAACCTAAGATCATCCTTGACTACTCAATATCTGTCACCCTCCAAATCCAAGCTATTGCCAACATCTGTCAATTTCACCTTGCAATGTCTTTCAGATATGGCCCCTCCTCTCTTCTGACACTATCACCTTTGTAGGGCTCTCATCACTTCATACCTCGATAATTGCATTACCCTGCTGGTGGGTCTTGCCTCAAGTCACTCTTCATTTCTAATCCATCCTCTATTAAGCTACCAAAATGAGCTTCCTAAAATGCAGGTCTGACCATGTCACTCACTCCCCTCCCACCCGACTCAATGATCAAGGATCAAATTCAGAATCCTCTTCATGGTGTCCAAAGCCTTTCATAACCTAGTCCACTAGTACTTTTCCAATTTTCTTCTGCATTACTCTCTATCACACACATTTTGACCCAGTGACACTGACTTCCTGGATGTTCCATAACAATACACTCCATTTCTCAGTGCACGCATTTTCTCTGGCTGTCTACCATGCCTGGAATTCTCTCCCTTTTCAACTGCATTTACTGACATTTTTGACTTCCTTTAAGTCTCAACTAAAATCTCATCTTTTATAAGAAGACTTTCCCAACCTGTCTTAATTCTAATACCTTCCCTTCCTTAATCATTTTCTGTTTATCCTGTGCATATCTTGATTGTACATATTTGTTTGCTTTTGTCCCCCTCATTAGATTATGAGCTGCTTGAGGCAGGTACTGTCTTTTACTTTTTTTTGTCTCCCTAGAACACAGTGGTAGGCACCTAATAATAAATGTTTATTGTTCTCTTCCAGAGAAGTGGTTATCTTTTTGGGTACTGATTATTAAACACCTGCACCTCTTCTACTCACAATCTTCATTTCCCCATGCCATCATCTGATCTTGTCTTCAAGTGTTTGAAATTGTGTCACTTGGAGAAATATTGGACTGGTCTTGCTTGGCCCTTGAGGAAGGTAAAATGACAAAAAAATTTACAGGGACAAATCCAAATCTGATATAAGGTGAAAACCAATGCATGCTCCTTGGTAAGGGATCCCCTGAACTTGTCTTTTTGAGTTGCCATATTTTCCAGAATCATTGGATGTGGGGTATGCAAAAGGCCTTGAGGGTGTCAAGGACAAAGCACCCCCTGAGCTGACACAGTGTGTTGTTTGTACCCTATGCTAGCCTCCCTGCATATCCTTGAGAATCAAGACGGATGCAAGTTAGTCACCTGACTTATGGTCACCAGATTGTGAAACTGTTTCTACAACTGAAACCCTTCAACATCACATCTCCATAGTTTGGCAGCTCCCAAGACAAAAGGATGCTGCCTTTGCCATTTTACTTATTCATGATTTCTCTTCCCCTTTGGGAGGGTATTAGTTGATTTCATCCGCCCTGTGACTTCTATTTTTTCCGCTATTACTTAAATACCAGGTCTTTTCTTGTGTACCGCTGGGCTCCTTGTTATAGGAAATTCCCACACACATGTGATTTTCTCTTGTCATAAGTCCAGTTGCAACACATGTTTAATGAACTTACTATATTACTTTTTGGTTAACATTCCTCAAGGTCAATGCTTTTGTCTTTGTATCCCCAGCAACTGGGGTAGTGCTTGACACATAGTAGGTATCTTATTAATGCTTATGGATTTGAATTAAAATGTATTGAACTGAGTTTTTCCCCATTGGATATCTTTAAAAACAAAGGTTGACATGTATGACCACTCATTAGATGGGTTGTAGAGGGAGTTCTTGTTCAGGCATTGACTGGACAAGATATACTTTCTGAAATATCCATCAGGTCTGTGGTTCTTTGATTCTGTGATTTCCCATGTAAAAAACTATGATTTCCCCAAGTTAGTCATGACAACTCTAAGTTAAGAGAGGAATCATAGAATACGAATAGAGGGCATCTCAGATTTAGGAAGATCTGTTCTAGTCCCATCACTGACACATACCTTCTAGTCACCCTGGGTAAGACACTACCTCTCAGTGCCCCAGATTATACTCTAAATTGATGAGCAGTTATTAAGCCTGGTACCTGGAACATAGTAGGGATTAAGTAAGTGCTTATTCACTGATTATTGAATACTAACTGATTACTGATTACTAACTGATCTGGGGAGAATGATCTTCCTCATTAGGAAGTTCTTTATATCAGTGTGATCACAGGTCTAGTAAAATAAGCTGTTATTTTTAATTGTGTTATAGAGATACCTTTTCTTCAGTAAATGAAGTACTGGGGATATGTTGGAAAGGGAAAGAACTTGTAATGAATAGGACCTAGAGAACACTACTGGTTATTTGTGTGAATCTTTGCTTTGTAGCAATCCTATTATTAAATTGGGGGTGTAATGAGATTTGCACACTTACTATCAATAGATATGAGCCCAGGAAATCCTGTCACCATATATTCTCATTGGCCATTGCATTTTGATGTCAGAGTTTCAGGATTTCTTTCACTAACAAAAAGCAACTCATTAAAAATATGGATGCATGCATTCATAGATGCATATGTGTACTTATGGTCAGGCATAGAACACATTATATATGTGCATGTATACATATGCCTATGTGCATTAATATGCATGTTCTCTCATTTAAATACATATATTACATATGCATATGATACATATACATGTTTGCATTTTTTATTTTTTTCTTTTCTTTTTTTTACAACTTTGAATTCCATATTCTTTCCCTTCCTCCCTCATCACCAACCCTTATTGAGAAGATAAGCAATTCAATGTATGTTGTGCATATGCAGTTACAAAACTTTTCCATAGTGGATATATCATGAAAGACTGACTATATTTCCCTCCATCCTATCCTGCCCCTCACTTGTTCTATTCTCTACTTTGACCCTGTCCCTTTTCAAAAGTGTGTGCTTCCACTACCCACCCCTCCAACATGCCCTCCCCACCATCATCCCCCCTCTCATTACCTTCCCCCCTGCTCTCCTGTAGGGCAAGATACCCAATTTAGTGTGTATGTCATTCCCTTTCTAAGCCAAATTCAGTGAGAGTAAGGTTGACCCACTCCCTTTTGCATTCCCATTCTTCCTCTCCATTGTAACAGTTATCCC
The DNA here is from genome assembly GCA_028627135.1 of Pseudochirops cupreus. NCBI lineage: Eukaryota > Metazoa > Chordata > Mammalia > Diprotodontia > Pseudocheiridae > Pseudochirops > Pseudochirops cupreus. The sequence continues at coordinate 260,209,823 of CM053580.1, read as the reverse complement.
TTGCATCTTCTGTATGAGGTAATTTACTCCATTTTGTCTCTCCCTATCTCCTCTCATTATATTCCTCTCTCACCTCTCAATTTCACCTTTAAATATCATCCCTTCCTATTCAATTGATCTGTGCCCTCTCTCTATGTATGCCTGTGTACATATATACACACATTCACATATGTATTCATATGCACATATACTCTCCTATGTAGACATATGTATGTATGTATGTATGTGTATATATATATATATATATGTGTATATATATATATATATATATATATATATATATATATAGAGAGAGAGAGAGAGAGAGAGAGAGAGAGGAAGAGAGAGAGATTTATATTCCCTTCAACTATCCTCATACTGAGAAAAGTTTCATAAGTTATTGTTTTTCCATGTAGGTATGTAAATAGTTCAACTTTGATAATTTCCTGATGATTTCTTTTCCTGTTTACCTTCTCATGCTTTTCTTCTTGTATTTGAATGTCAAATTTTCTATTCATCTCTGGTTTTTTCATCAAGAATGCCTGAAAGTCTTCTATTTCATTGAATGACCATATTTTCCCCTGAAACATTATACTCA
>CM053580.1:260165888-260201571 GCA_028627135.1 Pseudochirops cupreus | reverse complement strand
GGGACAATACTCTAAAAGGTGAAATTCTGAGGTGGGAGAGGATTAGAATGAAAGGAGACCTAGAGAGACAGAATGGTGTTAATCATCTCATAGAAGAGGCAAAGGATAATTGTTACAATGGAGGGGAAGAATAGGAAGGCAAAAGGGAAAGGGTCAACTTTACACTCATTGAACTTGGTTTAGGGAAGTTATGACATAAACTCTAAACTGGGTATCTTGCCACACAGAAGAGCAGGGGGGGATGGGGATGAGAGGTGGGATGATGGAGGGGAGGAAAGGGTGGGGGGGAGGGTTGATGGAAATACGCACTTCTGTAAAGGGACAGGGACAGGGTAGAGAATAGAACAAGTGGGGGGGTGGGATAGGAAGGAGGGACATATAATCAGTCTCTCAAAATATGCCCACTGTGGAGAGGTTCTGCGTAACTACACGTGTACAGCCTGTATTTAATTGCTTGTCCTTCCAGTGGGTGTGGGTGATGAGGGAGTAAGGGGAAGAATCTAGAATTTAAAATTGTATAATCAAATGTTAAAAATATATATGTATATATAATAAAAACAATAATAATAATGGTAATAATAATAACAATAATAATAATTATTATTGTTAACTACATCCAGCTGGGAATTAAGATACACAGGCACTGTGGTAGGGAGATCCATCCTGCCCTACGGGAAAGTCAGAGGGGCAAGGGGGACAACGTAAGAGAGAGCAGATTGGGGGAGGGGTTATACAGTGGGATGGCTGTTTTGAGGTGTTGGGTAGGGGAAAGATGGGGAGAAAATTTGTAACTGAAAATCTCATGGAAATGAATGATGTAAACAAGAAAATAAATAAATTATTTATTTCATTTAAAAAAAAATGTAAAAGTGTTGGCCTCCTCGCCTTGATCCTGGCCATGGAGGGGACTGCCCTCTTCCTTTGAGGGAAGAGAATAAAACTTCCTGTTCTTTTCTCAAAAAAAAAAAAGTAAAAGTGTTGATCTGAAGAATCAAGCTTTGTTTTCCCAGTCTTACGCTACTTCACTATTTGACTGGCCACGTCATAACTTCTCTGCCACTGTTTCCCCATTATAAGTAGAAACCAAATATTGCACTTTTATGTATTCCCAGTTCCTAGACCAAATGATGTAGGACCTCAGTAAATTTTTGTGGATGAAGATGGCAATGATGATCTAAAAGTAAGCAAAGGTAATGCAACACCATCTCAGTATGTGATATTATTTCAAGAGAGACTAGGATAATGTTCACTTTTTCATCAGTTTCAACTGTTGAGGAAAAATATCTTGCTAAGTCTGATAAGGTAAAATAGTTTGCCTGAATTAGTATAATTAGCAGGATAATATTGGGTCATAAGAGATTACTAGATGGATAGTTTAGAAAATAAGAAAAACAAAAATGCACTGATATAGCATAAAACAACTAAAACCAGGAGACTAATTTGCATAATAATAATGATGTAAAGACAAACAACTTTGAAAGACTTAAGAACTCTTGCCAAGGCAAGAATCATTTATGATTGCAGAAGACCAATGGTAAAGAATGTAATTTATCTTATGAATGAGCAGCAATGCACTTGAGAGAAAGAATGAGATATATTTTTGGACATGGACAATCCGAGAATTTGTTTTTCTAGTCTATACATATTTGTTAAAAAAGGTTCCCCCTCCCCAGTGGATGAGGAAGTAGGAAAAAATGAATGATACTCATTGAAGAAAATTCAAATGACTATAATTAGTGTGATTTGATTATACCTGTTATTCACAAAGCATATTCTTTGAATATCCTTGATGGTAGAAAATAGTATTCCTTAAAAGGGAGATTTAACTTTTGGAAACAAATAGAATCAAGTCTACTGAATAAAGTAGATGATCAAGTCAGGTGATAATGATTTTACTCAAAAATCGGGTGGGCCTATGTAGTAATGCTTTTTTTGTCTGGCCTCTAAACTGACTCCAAAGACAATTACAAGAAAAAGTTCCATTTTTTTTTTCGAGGGGTGATGTCATCATCACTGGAGTAAGTACAGGGCTTCTCAAACTGACTACTTTGTAGGCTAGCACTCATATTTTAATGTATATGCTTTCATACTAAAGAAAATCAATTCTATTAATTCATTTTAACTTAGCACCTGATAGGTGCAAATCGTTGTATACAATGATTTTACCATTGGATTCAATGGTAAAAATGAAATAGTTTTTGCCTTCAAGGAGCTTACATTTTAATGTGTGCTATGACTTGTATACAGATGAGTAATTTCAAAATATATGAGGGGAAGAGAATAGTTTCAGGAGGAGGAGAGAATCAACAACTGGCGGAATCACAGGAAGCTTTTCTATAGGAGGAGGCACCTTAGTTTTTCTCTGAAGGAAGTTAGAGAGTCTAGAAGGCAAAAGTGAAGAGGGAGGAAGAACACCACAGACATAAGTAACTACTTGTACATGGAACTGGGGGACTTGGTAAATGGATATCCATTAACAGATCAATTTAACTAAAATAGAGAGTGTAAAATAGAGAATTGTATGAAATGACGATAGAAAGAATTGTGGGAGCCATGTTGTGGAGAGCTGTAAAATATGTGTAACCAACTAGTACTGTTGAAGGAGATACAATATTATCTATATACTTTAAATCTAATATTTATTCATTGTAGAGGTCTTTTGTACATACCTGCTTAAATAACCAGCATTCAAAATGACCAACTTAGACATACTTTTCATTTTAGAACTTCATATTTGTGAATGTATATAGAATGAATTATCAAGGATCAATGGGTTGTCTCTAAAACATAGTAGGATCCTATATTGCCAGATTTCAAAAGTTAGCCATCTACAGGAATGATGAGGCAATATTGAAAAGAGATAGGTGCATATGTCACAGTATCAGCTTCTTACATTGTAGCAATCATTTAATGAGAAGAGATCTAAACTGGTAGTCTATAATTATGGCAGGATATTTTGTAGTTCTCTTTGTTTTATTCAGATTTTTTTTATTTGTCAGAAGGATATCTGCTTATAACTTGTATAAGTAAATCTATGAATTCATAGATAGCATCTTGGCATTGGAAAGGACTTCAGAAGTCATCTAGTCCAATTTCCTACCCATTGCAGAGTAAATCTTTAACAATCTTGACAGGTATTTCTTGAACCTCTGTTTCCTTGAGCACATTCATAGGACTTACACAAATGATGGTGGGAAGTTTCACTTAAATAGGTAAAAGTGAATGAATGAATGCCATAGATATTGCAGTGTGGTGTATCCTGCCTGGTGAAGAGGCAGCTGCTTCTATGGTAGATTCAAGAGGTCACCCTGATTTCTACCCTGTGGCTATTCCAGGTGTTGCCAGGACTGTAACATCTGGAAGAGGGTGCCCAGGTTGATTCAGGTCATCCATTGTTCTCCAGGTTGCCAATGGAGACCTGTCAATTAATGTATATTCACTGGATAAGGAGTACAAGAGCACTTTGAAACAAAGACATTCTGGAGTGATTAGTCAATTTCTCTAAAATTAATTGTTGGTTCAAAATAAAAAGAAGTAGGCCAGTGAAGCTTATCACACAATGGTTTTAGTGTACTGCATTCTGGGAACGCGTCTTTTTTTCTCTTTCTTCTTTTTTTCTCCTCTTGCATTCCCCCATTTGGAACATTGTGCTGTTCCTGTATTCCCACACCCACTGGTAGTAGTTGTGAGCTCTGGATATCCCTGCAGGCTCCCAGAGAGCAAAGCCAGGCCTGGGTGGAACCAGAGCCAACAGCATCTGCCAGCTCACAGTGTGTCGCAAGTTTGCTTCCATTATTTTCTCCACTCCCTGTCTGCTCTCAGCAGCTCTCTTATCACGTGCATACGAAAATACGGCTGGAAAATCCCTGCTTGTGGCCACTGCCACTGTAACTCACAAAGATATGGCAACAGTAGTGGATAGAAGGAAATTATAAAAAGGCAGTCCCTGTATAGCCTCATTTGTTACTCATCCTCAGCCTGTCTGCGTTGTCAGGCATTATGAAATTGTAGAAATAGGTTGAATTCATTCTCACGTTCACTTTTTTCAGGGGAAAAAAAGCCCATTTAGCTGCTTATAGCAATTAAACAACATGACTAGAGTTACTACTGCCGTCCCGTGTGCACTATCATGTCAGCCATTTACCTTGTTAAATTTAACCTGTATTGGTATTCTCTTTGGAGAGCGTTTTCTTAGATTCCTAATATTACTTCACAGAAGATAGTTTCTTAGGAATGCCTGATTTTATTTATTTGAAATTCGAACTTGGAGTCAGGACCTGGATTTGAGTAATGTTTCTACTACTTATTTCTTTCTGCATACTTTTATTAAGTCCCATTTCCTAAAAGCCTTAATTTTATCATTTGTAAAATGGGGAGAAGGAGTTGGGCTAGAGAACTTGAGATAAACCGTTCAACACTAGTTCACGTGATGGCTCATCATATCCTCAAACTTCTTTTTTTAACTTCTCATGCCTAACTCCTATACGCCTGGTTGCTTCCATTTTAAATCAGTGGATAATATTGAGGGAGGCTCATAGGATCTCAGTTCCACCAAATTTTATTCTTTATTTGAAATGAAGAAAAAAAACTAATATCAAATCTTCAAATGGTGCAAGCAAAAAAGTGGTAAGATTCCTTTCTTTGCATCATTCAGGCAATGGAAGGTTAGCTTTTCACAGCATGGTGTTGTGTACTTTGAAGTTTTCTCTCAATCTTCATTATTCTGGGTCTTTCTATTTGGATGACCTCTCTTCTCTGGGTTTCTGTGAGAGTGGTCCCCTTTGGTTTTTCTCTTACTTTTCTGACTGCTTCTCCTGAGCTTCCTTTACTCTATGCCCTAACCCTTACTAATGAATGTGCTCCAAAACTGTCCTATGCCCTTCTCTTTTCTTTCTGTAGCTTCTCTTGGAGATAGACAGACAGACAGATAGATAGATAGATGGATAGATAGATAGAATATATAGATATACACACATATACATACACACATATGTAAATACATACATATATACATACATATTCAATGTATATACACATACACATACACATATATACAATCATATACACACACACACAGAATTCTATTCCCATCTCTATCTAGTTGGCTTCTTAATGTATATATGGAGCCCTAGTTACTCTCCTGAACTCTAACATCACATCATCATGTCTGCTGGACATCTCCAACCACATGACCTGCAGGCATCTCAAACTCAACACATTTCAGCCATAACTTACTCTGTTGTTCCTCTAAAGCTAACCCATCTCCAAACTTTCCTATTTCTTCAGAGGCCATCACAGCCCTTCAAGTCATTCAACTATCTGACCTCAAAGTCACCCTTGGCAATCACCTTCCTTTGATTTAAACTTCATTGAATCTCTCAAAACCCTTTCCTTTTCTCTACCATTGTTTAAGTCCTCATCACTTCTTCCCTGGTCTATTGTAAAAAAAAAAATCTCCTGATTATACTTCTTTTGCCATCCATAATTCATTTCCCATGTAGCTAACCAAAATCATATTGCTAAAGTAAAAGTCTGATAAAGTTATTCACCTGCTTAGCAATATATTCTTTGGAACCAATTACATGAAAACACAACTCTTCAGTTCAAGATTAAAACCCTTCAAAATCTGACTCCAGTCTACCCTTTCTATGCGGGTCTCCTTTGTGTAATCATTGGGGTTAGGAAAATTCACTTAGTTGCTGATGCCCAGACTAGGCATTCTGGGCATCATGTCTTCCACAAATGTACTTTTTGCAAGCTGTCCACAATGAGGCAGCTAGGTGACTCAATGGATAGAGCCCTAGGCCTGGAGTCAGGAAAACCTGAGTTCAAATCCAGTCTTAGATACTTATTAGCTGTGTGATCCTGGTCAAGTCGCTTAGTCTGTATTTGCCCTAATCCACTGGAGAAGGAAGTGGTAAACCATTCCAGTATCTTTGGCATAAAATCCTGCAGACAGCATGATCCACAAGGCCACAAAAAAATCTGACACTACTGAATACCAACCGTAATCAGTAGCAATACATTGCACTTCCTCCTCACCTCCTCCTCCTAGAATTCCTGTCTTCTTGAAAGACTAAGCTTGTGTGTCATCACTTCTGGAAACAATTTCCTGATTCCATAAGTATTTGGTGCTCTCTTCCTCTTCCTCAAATTATGATGTATATAATAATTAATTAGGTTAAATAGAAATTTATATATTATATTTTATATATATTATATATATATATATAAATATTATATATATGTATATAATAATAAATCCTGCATTCATTCTCTCACAAACCTCTTAAGAGCAGGGACTGTTTTATTCCTTGTTGGTTGCATTTTTGTATCCCTAGCGTAGTTCTTTGCAGTAGGTACCTAATAAATGCTTATGGGATTGGAGCTGACAAAGAATTGAGTAGTCTAAATAAGAGTTTAGCTAGAAATTTCTGGGTAAAGACTTTGTCAGTGATTTTGTAGTGCAAACTGGTTTCGTGTCAATGGAATTAATAATTCTTGGATGGATTATATTAAATATTTGATCATCACCTTCATTTTTTCCTTCAGCATTGAACACAGAGCCCAATACCCTCTAGAGTCAGTCAAGCACAACTTTAAGGTTAAAAATGAAATTGGGCTTTCTTTCTCTCAGGCAGCTGGCAATTAAGTTTCCAGTTTCTTCTTCCCTCACATAACAAATCAAAACAAAATATTTGCAAAAAAATCATCCTCTTTATATCCTTCACTTAAACTTCACTTGAAACTGATAAAGTATGCTACCTTCATTTAATGCATAGTCCTTGAGTATCTTTTACATGGGCCATCACTACACATTTACTCACTTATGATTTATCAGCCTGGCTACTCTAGGGAGATTGAGAAGCCATTTCCCCAACTTGATGTAATACTGTTATCATTCCCAAATCCCATTCCAGCTTAATTTTCAGAGTAATTCTCTCTGTACATTTGGCTGCCACTTCTAAAGACTCGGCGGGCTGAAGTGATCCCCAAAGGAGGAATTCTCTCTTTTTTGCATAAGCATGGCAATTTTCAGAATTCTTTATAATAGTGGGTTCTAACTTCATGATCTATGCAGCCAACTTCAGTATCTAGCTTTGAACAAAATATCCTAAAACTTGTTTCTTAATTCAAGAAGTTCAGAACCATAATGTTGGAAAGAGAAAACGGAATAGGGCATTGGTCTGATTTCACTTCCTTTTTTCTCCTTCCTTCCCCCATCATACTTAGCTCCAGCTATATTCAGAGATGGATACAGAAATTTCTATTTAACCTAATTAATTAATCCTTATAGAGGACACTTCTCTTTCACCATGTGTGGAGCAACTGCCTTACTTAAGAGCACTCTATGGATATATACTTTTATACACTTTTGGCTATTCTTTTTTGTTTGTTTTATTCTACTTTATTGAGTGTAGGTCTTTTTATCTCAGCTAGACTGGAAGTATAGCAGCCAACTTTATCCCAGTACTGATTGGCTTGGAAGCTTTAACCTTTATTTTTTCTAACCTAGGTTGGCTCACCCCTACTTAAGTAGTCTAGTGCCCCTCTGCTCCCATCATATTGATGTTGAAATTAGTGTAGATACTCAATGAGCTTTAGCTTTACCATAAATCAGAACTCCTGAATGTGAGTGATTCATTAGCCTCAATGTCTACCCTCCCAGCCTCCTCAGCATGGATCACAGTTATGTGTCACCATGCCTGGCAACTTCCTATTTTGTAAAGAACTTCAGTGTATAACATTGGGTGGAAGGAAGCATAATATGAAAAAGGAATATGACCTGATCTAAGCAGAATTTTTTTATTTTGGAAATTTGTGTATCATTGTAGGTAGTGTCATGGCCCTAGGAGCTTTGAATGGAGGAAAATCAAGAATAATATATCCAAGCCATGCATACCCTTCACTTAACTCTTAAGCACACTTTGAAGATGTATTATTCAACTTCTGTCCAGCCCATGTTAGGAACAGTACCCCCTCCATATATCCCCTTTTACCTCTTTCTTAACAGAATCAAAATAATTTGTGTTAAATAGACCTCTTATGCAATAAACAGTGTTACTCTTAAGCCATATTAATTCTGAAAAGTGTTGGTCTGGCTTAATAAAGTCAGAAAAAACAAAGTGGAGGGGGAGGATTTTGTGGGTCGGTGTGGGACCCAAACCCTCAAAGTGCTTAAGAATGTAGTTTAAGATTCTCAGTAAGGTTCAATTTTGGCTGCCAGCAGGAAACAAACACCACAATACCTTGAAGCAATATGGAGCAATACTGAGCCTTCAGGTTATTGACTGTTTTCACTCTCTAGGTTTCTACAAGCATCCAATTGTCTAAGCAAGCTCCGACTGGCTATTTTTAAAATAAGATCTTTCAGTCATGTGTGCATGTATGTGTGTGTGTGTGTGTGTGTGTGTGTGTATGTGTGTGTGTGTGTTTCCTGAGCTTATGGGAGACAATGTCCAAGACAGGTACACTCAAAGAGAAACTCATATTTTCGTTATGATGAAAACATAGAAGTGTTGAAAGCTCTGTCCAGGGCTCTGAGTCAATGGAGTCAGAATTCCCAGAACTCAGACTTTGTCACTGAGGGAAAATTTCTGTTGTCCTCAGTCCTAGAAGAGCTGTAGGGAACAACCAGAATGTGTAAGATAGAATTCATCATTGATTCATGTTAATGGGTTATATGTTTATAGAATAGTGCTGCTTTTGTGGAGGAAAAGGAAAACAAGATGAATATAAACCCCCAACATGGAGGGGTTCGATGTGAAAACAGTTAGGAAATATGCCATGGAATCTTTTTTTTTTCTTATTAGCCAAATGAAACATTTTGAAATATATTCAAACTGGAACACTTGGACAAGTCATTTGGATTTTTAAAGTCTCTCAGGCATAATAATCTGGATGTTCATGGTAGAATATATGGAAGCCCCACAATTCACAGACCCAAAAAAGTCCTTCCAAAGTCTAAGAAATGGCCAAACGATTTTTTAAAAATAATTGGTGCCAATTAAATATTTTGGTGAACCCACTAGCTGCGGGTTCAACATTCAATAGAAAGTTTACTCAATCAGCAGATTTTGTTAAATGCCTGCTTAGTACAAAGTATTGTGTAAAGACAGAAATGAAAAACTTCCTGTCCTAAAGGGGCATACGTTCTATTGGAAAAACACTACATAGATAAGTATGTATTAAGTAAATACAAGATAAATCCAGGGTTGGAAAAGGCTTCATGTAGAAAGAAAGCACTTATGCTGAATCCTGAAGAAGCTATGAATTCTTAGAGGCAATGTGAAAAGGAGGTTATTCCAAGCATGGGTACCAGTGACGGAAAAGATGAGGAGCTAGGCAATGGGATATCATGTATGAGAAGAAAGCAAGAGGTCCAGCTTGACTGGATCATGCAACAGGCAAAGGGAACTAAATACTGTGCAAAGAATATGGAAGGGTAGTTGGAAGAAAGATTGTGAAGAGTTTTAAATGTCAAACCAAAGAACTTATATTTTCTCCCAGAGGCAGTAGGGAGTTACTAGAAATTAGTGAGCAGGTGAGTGACATGATCTGGCCTATGCTTTGGGAAATTACTTTTGTAGTTATATCTAGATTGGATTGGAGAGGGGAGAAAGTAGTTGTAGGGAGATTAAGTAGGAAGAAATTGCAATAGTCCCAGCAAAAGACAATGAAGGACAGAACTTGGATTGTAGTTGTGGTTAAGAAAAGAAGGGGGGATAATGTGAGAGTTAGTATAGGGAAGAAATGCCTATATTTGGCAACTGAATGGAAATGTTGGGCAAGAGTGGCTGATGGGTCACGGATAATGCTGAAGTTATAAAGCTATTCTGTCAAAAGGAGGGATTTTGTCACCATCCTAGAGAAAATCAGAAGAGCTTGTGTTTGGGGAAAAAAAATTATGAATTATATTTTATACATCTAAATTTGAGAATTTATTCTCTCTCATAGTATACCTTAACTGTACTTAAAACATCATTGCCAATGGTAAACAGTAACTTATCCAACATTTCCACATCTCCTGAAACTGTCCTGCTAAACCTGCTAAATATATACATTATTGCTCACCTTTATAGAACAAGCAGAAAAGTGAGCTCTTTTAAGGACCCCAGAAGAAAGTGATGATCCTCTGGGAGACACAAAGAAACATTTGGGCTGACCTTCAGACCCTGAGATGAAATTTGGTCTCACACCAAGAAGATTCAGGATGGATCATGATAGTAAGAAAGTCAGTGATATATGTGAATTGTTAGGAGGCCACTCTGTAGAAGCCAGACACACAGTGCATAAATGAGCCTTGGTAGAATGCAGGAGTTATATAGAGTGATTACTTCCCATTCAGTTAGTAGGGTTCCATGTCTGATTCACCATGGAAAAAGGAACATGGACTGCTGAACATTTCTGGTATATCAGAAGTTTATACGTGTCTCAAATGCTGGTAAACACTTAACTTCCGGAAAGTTAGCTGGGATTGCTCTCTCCCCTTTAGCTAATGTCTTCCAACTTCTTTGCACATTATCTCCAAACTCTTGTGCTGAATTACATATAAACAATTACTAAACTTTCTCACAGTTAACTGAATCTTAGACTAGGCTACATTCACTTCAATTCCATTCCTTTCACCCTACTGAAACTGTTCTTTCTAAGTTCATTAGTGTGGTCTTTACATGAAAGAAGGGCATCATTTCTCTGTCTGATCCTCCTCAGCATCTCCACAGTTTTTGACATCAGTGCTTATATGTGATAGCCTTTTGGTAGCTGATCTCTGTTGGATAAAATTTTCAGATCACAATCCTAATCCAATCACATAATATCTCTATATATTATTATGTATACGGAATACAAACTTAATAGTCTTTCAACTAATCTTCCACGTAGGAAAGATGACATAGTTGATTGTAGTCCTGGAGGAAACACTGGTTCTTGATTTATTTTCGTTTCTAGTTTGGAAAAAAGGGATCATTTAACACAATGAACAGTGACTACTTTTGAGCAACAGAACTGTTTTAGTTGGACCTAGACCCACTCTTCCCCTTGTTACAGAGGAATTTGGATGCTTAGAGATGAGAGTTATCTTTATCATCATTTTCCTCTTATACAGGGTCCATTATTATAGCCCACGGGCACTGAACAAATTGGCAGTCCACGTGGAAAGCAGTGTGACATAAGGGAAAGAACATTGAACTTGGCAAGAAGAAATCTGGCTTTGGTACTTACTAGCTGTGTGACTATGAGTGAGGCATTTAACTCTTTGAAATTCCTTACATGTTAAATTGAGAAAATGCTCACACTATCTATCTTACAAGGTTGCTAAGGGAAGTGTTTTGTAAACTTTAGAATGGTGTATAAGTATGAGCTATTATTATGACAGAAAAAAGGAAGGAGGAAATATTTCAGGGACATGTTACTAAAGAGTGACAGAAAACACTCATATCATTCCTAAGAATCTAAAAAGTATCATTAGAGCTTATTCAGCAAAGAACTTCACTGGAGCTGAAATTTCCAAGAGCAATGCCTAATAAAATCTCAATTATTTGGAATCCTCAGTGCTTCTTGTTTAACTGAATTATTAAGTAGAATTTTTTTTTAAATATTGAACTGTTGAAATCTTTATAAAATTTTATAAATACATCTTTATAAAACTTTCCTGTCTTGGCATGTAAATTATCATTTAGTCTTGCTTTCCTTCACCTTCACAACCAATTAATTGTCATATTGAACATGTGATCAATTTTTGGTCACTAAGTCTCCAGAAACCATAGCCTTCTTCAAAACATAGCTCAATAGCTAATTCTTACGTAAGTTATTGCTGATGTTCTCCCTCCTGGTTTTTAGTACTTTCTCCCTCTTGAAATTATTTTGTTCTCCTCAGCTTCTAGCATCCCCCCCAAGATTATTTTTTTTATCTAATTTGTTTATACTTACATCCATGCATTTGTCTCTTTCAGTAAAATGAATGTTACTTGAGGGCAGGGGTTGTTTCAGTAGAAACAGCACTCCAGAGAACGACGGCTAAGAAAGCAGTTCCACTATATTAAGTATACTTTAGATTTAGAGGAGATCTATGTTGGAGGCAACAGAACTGTGAAGGGGTGGAGGGATTGATTCCCGAGGCATATGAAGAAGGGGGAAGTACTAAATACAGCACCAAATGTTGGACCTTTTTAATGGCCTTCCCTCCCCAATAAGACAACAAAGTGAATATCAAATACTGACTTGTATGCACGTTTTCCCAGTCATAGACATTTTATAAGAATATAATCTACATATGCATTCTAGGCATTAAAAACATGAATATTAGGGCTAGAAACAGATTTGCTCCAGCAATATTCCACAGGAGGCTCCATTTTTAGCACCGCAGAATTGAATGAAGGATGTAAAATAAATACAAAATCATAATGCACTTACTTGTCAATTATGAAAAACATTTGATTTACTAAAGCAAAAAGCCACCTTAAAGGCTGTCTTCCAACAACGTGTGTCCCGTACACATACCAAATTCATTCAAACTTCCAGGAAAGATATACAACAAGAGAGATAATCTTGTTTGACAACCTTCTGATCATTAATATCAGGTCATTGCCTGATATTAAAATGGGGAGACAAATATTCTCTGATGATATTCACCAATGTTGTGGAAGAGATACATGACAGAGTCCAAGTGAAGAGGAATTTCCTATACATTAGCAATCTCTAATCATTTCTGAATACATAACTTTTTCTCCTAAAAATGAGCAATTGCAACTAGAATATTATTTGTTTATTTATAAGCTATATACATATATTAATATAAAATGTATACAAAACAGACATAAAACACAAAATAGGCATTAAAGTAAATGAAGTAAAGAGATAAAATATATTAAATTTCACTTTCACTAAGAATGTAGAGGAAGGATTTTTAACATGGGTTCAAGAAATCCAAAGAGGATTGAGGATAGTTTTTAGGGGTTCTGTGAGCTTTGATAGAAAATATTTATGTACACACATGCATATACACACATTTTTATTCACATATATGTGAGGGTCTTGTGTGGTAGAATGGTGGATGTGGGTGTGGTATATATGAATCTTTATTTTCAGAAAGTCTAAGTGAAATTTAGCATTTCTTTCAATTATGTAAAAACATTATTCTGAGGAGGAATTCCTGGACTTTACTAGATTTCCAGTAGGAGTAATGACACAAAAGTTTAAGGTGTTAAATATAAAGAGAGCAGTATAAATAATCCTGGAAAGGTAAGGTTCCAGCCAGATTGAAGAAAGCTTTGAATGGATCAAGAGAGTTTTTGTTATATTTTTCATTATTCTGTTCTGTTTTTCTTGCTAGGCAATGTGAAGGAGTGGAGGCATTTTGAGTTGAGGAATGCTATGTTAAGCATTGTATGAGATGATTATTGGTAGAATGATGTGAAGAAAATATTGCAGAAGAGATAATGCCAAAAGGAATATATTTGGAAGGTAATCATTACAATATTTTAGATGATAGGTAATGAGGACCTGTAATGGCATAGTTTTTATTAGAAATATATAGAATATGCTAGAAATATTGCCAATAAATGGCAGGATTTAGAAACTGATTAAATCTGGAAGAAAGGGCCATGCATTAAGAGGTGATAAGCTTGAGTGGCTGAGAAAAATGGCTTTATATTTCAAAGGACATATAGAAAAAGGGCTAAGTTTGGGGGAAAATCAGTCAACAAACACTTATTAAGTACTTACTCTTTTCCAGGCATTGTATTAAGTACCAGATACGCTAAAAAAGATAAACAAACAACCAAACAACATAATTATAGTCCTTTTTCTAAAGGAGCGAACATTCTCACAGGGATGACAATGTGTAATTATCGAAGTATATACAAGATATATGAAGATTATATAAAAATATGTAAAGGTAATCTGAAAGGACAAGGTATTTACAGCAGGGTGAGGGGGAACAAGAAAAATCTCTTACAAGAAAGTAGGAATTAAGCTGAATCTTCAAGGAAGCTGTGGCACCCATGTAATATTCACAGCACCAATGGCAACTATGAATATGCCAGCATAGTTCCTTATAACAAAATATAGCAGACTCTCCATGTAGAACACAGAAGCAAAACATTTATTCAGACACCATAAAGACAATTACCAATTCCAGGAAATTAAATCCATCATAGTTACAAAGAAGTTAATACACCATAACATGGTTGGGAGTCAAACAATCCTTTAGCCTTCCCACAAACAAACTCACAAGCCTAACTGTCTCCTTGCCTGCTGTCCTCTCTCTCCCACTGTCTAGCTGCTCCAACTCCCAGCTTCCTGTGGACTGTACTCCACCCTTCACCACACTCTTCCCACCATAGGTTCCATGTGATTACATTCAGCCTATTGGGGGCAGAGAAGATCTTCAAATTCCCATTACCATTATAGAAGCTCGGGAAACTTAGAGGTAGAAGATGTGGGGCAGAATATTCCAAGCATGGAGAACAATCCAAGTTCAATGGTAGAGGAGGAAAATGGAATGGCATCTTTGAAGAACTGCAAGTAGGACAATATTAATGGATTGTAGAGTGAATGGATGGGAGTAAATTATAAAGAAACTTAGTAATGGGGCAGGTTTTAAGAACTTTGAATGTTGAAAAAAGGAGTTTACATTTTTAAATTGTTATTTTGTGTGGGAGATGGATTGGAATGGAAGAAACTTGAAGTAGGTAGACCATTTCAAAGGGTAATGCAGTAGTCCAACTCCCCCCAACTTCCTCCCACAAAAAAAGAATGAGGTAATCTGAATTAGTCTATCCCAAACTAATTTTTTCCCTGATCATTTCTATTTTTTATTGGCAGCATAATTCTCCCAATCTTTCAGACACTTCCCTCTCAACACTAAATCCCATCAGCTGCAAAGTTCTATCAACACTTCTTATGTGACATTTATTGCAGCCAGTTCTCCTTTCTGCTCCTATTGCTACCACCTTAGGTGATAAGGAACTGAACTGAGGTTGGTGTTGTATGAATGGAAGGAGGGAATATGTACATACACATACACATGTACACATATATGTACACATATGTACACACATCTGTATAATGCTCCTTCCATTATATATACACATATATACCTATATATATATGAATATACAAACACACATACACATATTTGTATGTGTGTGTGTGAACTTAGTGATGCCTTGAATAAATTTGGAAGGCATAAAGTTTGGGGAAAAATAACATGAGCTCTATTTAGGATTGGCCATATTGAGTTTGAGATGCCCACAAGACATTCATTTTGTGATATCCAAGAAATAGTCTGAGAGAGTATGACTGTAGTTCAGCAGAAAAATTGACTAGATATATAGATCTGATAATCACCTGCATAGAGATTATAATTAAATCCATAAGAACTGAGGAGATCACAAAGTGAGATAGTATAGAGTGAAAAGAGGAGTCCCAGGACCAAGGCCTCTAAACACTCAGAGTTAGAGGATCTGACATACAGACAAAAACCAGGAGTGATCAATGCAATGAAAACCCTGAGCAGAGAGTGTCCAGGAGAAAGTGATCAAGAGTGTCAAATATTAATTATTAAGAATTAGAGAAGGATTAGGATGCTGAAAAGGTGATCAGACTTGACAACGAAGAAATTATTGGAAATTTTGGAGAGGGCAAACTAGGAAGCTAGACCAAAAGAAGAATATAAAGATTTTCATTTTGTTCATGCTAATTCTGAGTTCATCCTGATGAAGATAGCTATCTAGGAGTTGTAAATGAAGGATTCCTGGAAAAATACACTCAACTCCCCCCAGTCTTCCCCCACGAAAAAAAGAATGAGGTAATCTGAATTAGTCTAACCCAAACTAGTTTTTTCCTTATCATTTCTATTTTTTAGTGGCAGCATAATTCTCCCAGTATCTCAGACACTTCCCTCTCAACCCTAAATCCCATCAGCTACAAAGTTCTATCAACACTTCCTATGTGATAAATATTGCAACCAGTTCTCCTTTCTGTTCCTACTGCTACCACCCTGGTTTAGGCTTTTATCACCATATATCTGGAATATTTATTGTAACAATTTCCTACTGGTCCTTGTTGATTTTGACCACACCCATCTCTAATCCATCTTTCATGGTGATAATTTTGAAAAATCCCTTTAGCTGAAAGGAAAGATGCCTTTGGGGAGTGGTATACTCACCAGCTACAGTCTGATGATTTTGTCTTTAAGATAGATGACCAAACTAAAAGCAAAGAAATTTATTAGCATGTTAAAGAAGACTGCCCAGTTATAGTAGCTTCAACTTCTTAAGACACAAATTTATTTCTTAAAAATTTTCAGGCCCATTCAGAGTGCCCAGATAATTAGAAACATTCTGTGGCAATTTAGGATAGATAAATCAAGCATTTCACAGGAGAAGTGGTAGAAAAAGGAATCATTCAAGGGAAATATTGGAGTTTGTGGGAGACTATTTGCCATGAAGCTGGCAGGATTTGTTATCAGAATTTAAAAAAAAAAACCTCTCTTCAAGGGCAGGAGAAAGAGATGAGCAAAGGTATTTTACAATTATTAAGAAAGTCTACTTAATCTCAGAGAGCAGGGTTGAGACAGTCAGTTAAACAGGGCTGCAGATGTTTCTTATCCAAGAACAACAAACAGTTGTTACATCAGTGGATGAGACCATCCAATTTACCATGTCCTTGCATAATTTGTTATATTTTATTTTTCTTTCAGTAGTAGTTTCAGACTTCCCTCAAGTGGGACACCAGGTGTTTGAGGGATTAGTTCATCGAGATATTGTAAGATATTGTTGTTCCTGTTTTCTTCTATAATATACAAATAACCTTCCTAATTCACTGCTTGTTATTGATTATATAAGTCTTCTTGGGGGTGGAGAACATTAGTGACTGTACTTTAATTTCCCCCAAAAAAGTGTTTGTAACCTTTGTGTCTGATCTTTCTCAAAGAAAGAAAGGGCTTAAATACATATACTTTGAGGGGTTTCTCATCTCTCTGACCATCCTTTACACCAAGTATCTAGGAAAGTTGCTTTAGGTCACCACCCCACTGTATAGAGTTACTAACTCCCCTTTCCAATTTCATGACCAAGAAAGAAGTTAAAACTGAGCTCACAACAGAACTCATGACAAATAACAACCCTGTTCAATGAGTAAAACTTTCCCCTAAAACCTTTATGAACTTCAGTCATATACATTTATGCACCTCACGGGATGCTCACTGGATTGATATTGTCTCTTATTGTTCATCAGTTCATCTCTCTTTCTGTAATTCTTCGCAGATTCTAGTAGATAATGGTAATATCACTCTCAGAAGTTCAGCCATTACTGTACCTTTTCTAGGTAGAAGACTCCATTCTTATGGGTCTCATCTTACAAATGTAGAAGAGGGGAAGACTCAAATAAATTTCATTGTGTTGGCAGAATACATGATTGTCTCAGCATCGTCGTTTTATGAAAATTCTGGATAAGTAACTTATACTATGAAGTTTATCATTTTTGCTACATTTATAGAAAATCTCTGTGCACAAAGAAGCTTGCTACAGATCAGAAACTTGCTGACCCTCTGACAACAAAGCACGCCTCAGTCACCAACATGAGATTCAGACAGGATAACTCCAAGATCTGTCATCTTCTTTCCTTCAGAGCTTAGTTAAGATGTCTCCTGAAAGACTGACCTTTGGAGAGTAGACAATAAAACATCTCAGTTGTTCCCCGTCTCTTAAATCCCAGAAAATCTCCCTGAATGTTTTGAATGGGATCATTCAATTACCCTAAGTCAATACCTGACATGCTTAGCCTGTGAGAAATGGGCAGAAGTTAACCAGGAACTTCCAAACAGAACAACAGAGGGCATAATAAATCAAGTACCACCCTTCATTTTGTCAGTCCATGCCCATTCTATACGTATCTATGGGAGAAATTAGCCTGAAGTGGAAATCAGAGAGTAATTGACTCTAGAAGTGATGGGAAATGACTGTAGTAACAGGAAGCTATATTCAAGTTAAGAGAGAGCCAAAGGAATGAGTTCATGATCTTGATCCTTTCTAGCACCAGCTAGGTCCACTGAATCTGCCCTGATGAGATAACAAGGTTGTAACTGGTCAAATGTAAGTTCTATTTCCAGGGAAATGGACAGACCCTCATGTGATACATTTTGCATTGAATTCTCACTTCCACAATCCTGACTAAGCTGAGTTTTCAACACCAGTTATTGTGTCTGATAAAAACTAGATCTATTTGGATCTGTAAGTTCAATGATATCTTAACTATGCCATTGTTTAGGTTCCTTTGCCAGCTCAAAAGAAGCCTCAAACTGTGGATTGCCTAGAAACTTCCTAGATCTGGATCCATCCTACGTCCAGGGACTTCTGGAATCGACTGTGTGAGCAAAGTGGGTTCCACGTTCCAATCAAACTGACAGTTCTGCCCTCTCTAATTCTCTCCAGTTCTGCCCTACTTGCTACTTTTTCCTTGTTTTTGTTTACAACATCCCAGGTAGCTGTAATACATGCTACAAACAACTCTGCATAACAAAAATCTTTCTTTTCTTTCTTTTCCCAACCAATGTGCCAATCTTCTCCATGATATCTTTCTTGATTCTACTTGAATACTCTTCTTCTCCTCAAATTCCTACAGCACTTTGTTTAGATGTTTTTTTTCCTCACTTATATTCTGTTTTGTATTATAGTAATTTGTAGACATGGTATATCTCCTGTATTATATGGTAAGTTCCTTGAGGCTGGATATCAGTCTTATTTAAGCTAAATATTCCTAGTATCTAGTACACTGCCTTATTATAAACATTGAACTGAAAAAATATGAAAACTAGAGGTCACCTACTTAAAGCAGTGACAAAGGCGGAACTGCCGCTGACTCAGGTCACCAAGATGCTCTGTACTTTTCCCTCCCAATAAAACACAAGGCCTCTTAGATAAATTATTGATTTTAAAATGAATTATTTTGTAATACAATTGCAGTAGTACTGTTAAGTCCATTGATCAGTCCTAGTTACTAAAATATTTTATAGACGCTGATATGTAAAGAGGATTTTTAATACCTGCCTAAGTTTGCCTCAGGAAGACCTTTAAACTTTCTAACCCACTCCTGGAAGGGGAGGAGAGGACAGAAATCTTATTGTCACGGGTGAAATTTGCTAACATGAGTGGAAAGGTTTTATATCAGCACTATGACTTCATCTGTATTTACACAATATACCCATTGTACGGCATGTAAATGACATGGCACATTTAACCCTAACTTAAAATATTAGGACATAGCTTCCTTTCAATGTGAACGATGGGAATGAGAATTACATGGAGGGTTTTTCGGGTCTGCTTGATTCATTGGCTGCTGAATAAGGGCATGCATGCAGAAGGGTTTGAGTAATCTTAGAAGCCACTTGATGTGCTGCCCAGCCCTGAAACATATGCTGAACCACACACTTAAGGTTCAGATCAGGTCACTGGGTTTGGTTGTTTCTTTTGGGGGATGGAGGAGAGGGGTTCTTTCATCCATGTCTGTACTTTTTGGCTTCAGCTTGGATTGCATATGACCCTTCAAATATGCCACAAGAAAGACTCTTTTTGCAGCAAAAATTTTGACCCCACAGAAGCTGTAGGGTGCTGGAAACCTTGCAAGGTAATTTCTCATCAACGGAAGACATTTTTCAACCCCCCCCAAGGAAAAAAAAAATAAGGCTAAAAATCTGCAAATGCCTCATGATTTCTGAAAGCTTAGCCATATTGAACTCTTTAACCCTTTCTGAGTGTGCTGGAATGAAGGCAAATATGACTTTATTTTGGGATTTTCTTTTCCTCTGCATGCTTTGCTTTCTGGTCACTTCCCAGAAAACTGACATACAGGGAAAAGAACAATCTTTCATCAGACACCTACTATATGCCAGCCACTGATCTAAGGGCTTTATGTTTGATCTCTGTAATAACTCTGGGAGTTAAGTTCCAATATTATCCCCATTTGGTAGCTGAGGAAACTAACGTAGATAGTGGTTAAGTGACAACAGAGGGCATAATAAATCAAGTACCACCCTTCGTTTTGTCAGTCCATGCCCATTCTATACGTATCTATGGGGGAAATTAGCCTGGAGTGGAAATCAGAGAGTAATTGACTCTAGAAGTAATGGGAAATGACTGTAGTAACAGGAAGCTATATTCAAGTTAAGAGAGAGCCAAAGGAATGAGTTCATGATCCTGATCCTTTCTAGCACCAGCTAGGTCCACTGAATCTGCCCTGATGAGATAACAAGGCTGTAACTGGTCAAATGTAAGTTCTATTTCCAGGGAAATGGACAGACCCTCATGTGATACATTTTACATTGAATTCTCACTTCCACAATCCTGACTAAGCTGAATTTTCAACACCAGTAATTGTGTCTTTGATAAAAACTAGATCTATTTGGATCTGTAAGTTCAATGATATCTTAACTATGCCATTGTTTAGGTTCCTTTGCCAGCTCAAAAGAAGCCTCAGGGTCACATAAGTAGTAGGTGTCTGAGGCCAAATTAGAACTCAGGTCTTCCTGAGTCCAGGTCAAACGCTTTATCATCTGCCGTGGAGGGCATGATGTTGATGATCTCAGAACGTTCCCTGTGCTAGAAATTTGTTCATTAAAAGAGAGGAAAGTTTTCTTTCCAAAAATAAACCTTTGTGACACGCTGA
Source organism: Pseudochirops cupreus (assembly GCA_028627135.1). Lineage (NCBI taxonomy): Eukaryota > Metazoa > Chordata > Mammalia > Diprotodontia > Pseudocheiridae > Pseudochirops > Pseudochirops cupreus. The sequence continues at coordinate 260,180,904 of CM053580.1, read as the reverse complement.
CCGTGATTATTCAAGTCTAGGCCATTTTAATTGACTGCCTGTAAAGTAGAAATATCACTAGGCCTCAGAAGTCAAATTAGCACGGTCCCTGGCTGCGCTGTCCACAGTTTACCGGGTCACACCAAAAAACTTCATTAGTCGTATAACATGTCAAAATTAGTCACTTAAGAATGTAAACAGCTCTAGAAACAGGAACGAGCAGGCATCCAGCCATCTGCTTTGTGTGTTGGTCCTCCGTTTTCACTGTAGATGCTGATTTTCATTCCCTTAGCCAGATGATTGTCATCTTAGAATAAGCCAAGTGTCCCGAAGTAGCACAGAGCCAGAGATGTCAACAGATTGCTCTGCCTTCCAGTGGGGGCACAGGACTCCAGGCTCAGCAGGGAGAAGCAACAGCAACAGCTGGTGCATCCCAGGACCTCGCTTCCATCCTCACTCCTTATTTTTTGCTACAGATGTGAGAAGCAAACTGTCTTGTCATTATTAGCAAAGGCACCCTGGTGCAACTCTGTACTCCTTAAATCCATGGTCCATGACAAACTTTTTCTTTCTGTCTCTGTTTCTATTTGTCTCTCTGTCTCTGTATCTCTCTGTGTCCATCTTTGACTGTCTCTATCTCTCTGCATGTGTCTCTGTCTCTTTGTTTCTCTCTATCTCTGTTTCTTTGTGTGTTTCTGTCTCTCTCTGTTTCTGTCTCTGTCTTCCATCTCTGTCTGTGAGTCTGTCTCTGTCCCACATCTCTTTGACTCTCTCTGCTCTGTGTCTGTCTATCTATGATAGCTTAGCTTTGTAAGGATCTATGAAGTTTTGTTTTGTTCTGTTTTCCCACTGAAAGAATCCATGCTATACCTTAACTTGTGGTTGTTGGAGTTTGGGTTTGGATTATCACTTTAAATTTGGGAAAGGACCTGGCAATTTCTTTTTTATTATAAATATTCGGCGTCAAATTGCAACCCAGATTCAGGATGCAGAAATTATAACCACTCACTGCCACTGACAATGTGAAAGGAAAATCCCTAATGAGCTAAAGTAATCTCAATCACCAGCTATTGTAAAAGAGTCAGTAAATTAAAAAATTGGGATATTTGTTCCACAGAGACAAAGCCTCTGCATGCAATAATTTGGTGTTCATCTGGTAGCAATTTCATAAATTAGTTTTCTTTTTTGGAGTCCAATGACCCAATGAAATATAAGAGTTTAGGGAGAACCACATAAAAAAGTGGTATAAAAATCTAAGGGTGTTATAGAAAGTTTTCCCATTGTTAAATACCTAGCATTAAAAACAAAAAAAAATAGGGTTTTTCATTGAGGTAAAAATACGCTTTCCATTTAAAATTTTAGAAAATATGTTCATAGAGACAGAAGGCGACAAAGGCATCATGGCTCAAGAGAAAGACTGTTGAATGTGGAATAAAAGGACCTGCATTTGAATCATGTCTGTGTCATTTAGATGGCTTTGTGACCTTGGACAAGTCACTTTATTTCTTTTGGCATCAGTCTCATTTATGCAGTGATAGGTTTGGATTAGATGGCTATGAAACTCCCTTCCAAATTTCTTGCTCTATAATAATATTAATTAAATCTGTGGGCTAGTTGTAGATTTAAAGATCTATGTATAATATAGTTAGAAGAGCTTAACGATAACTAAAGCACTACTTTTTTTTTCTTTTTTTGGAGAGAAGAGGGCAGGGCAATTGGGGTTAAGTGACTTGTCCAAGGTCACATGGCTAGTACGTATTAAGTGTCTGAGGTCAAATTTGAACTCAGGTCCTCCTGACTCCAGGGCTAGTGCTTTATTCACTGCACCACCTTGCTGCCCCCAGGCACTACTTTTCATTATTGGTGAGGATGAAATATTGGCATTTACACTTTGCCACCCTTGTATTTGATACAACAAGACCTTACCTGTGATTTTTGGTTGTATAAGTAACTTCCAGGTAAGTACATTCCCTATATGAATGTCTTAGAGACTTGACTACAACAGTGAGAGCTTAAGTGACTTTCCCCTGGATCACACTGAGGCTCAAACTAGATATTTCTGCCATCGAGACCAGTATTCTATTCAGTCTGCCATGCTGCTTCTTAATACATGAAATGGAAATGAAAATGACACTTGAAAAATGGGGTTGGGAAGAGCACCTAGATCAGACTAAGCAGACAAGAGAGATATTTGTACTGGAAGTGACACAATTCTGAAAACACTGAAGATATCAAAATGTGGGGGAAGGAGGGAGACAGAATAATTAAGGTGATTTTATTACCCCCCAAGCATGATAGACACATATCCACCATTATTGAAGCTTATGTCTGCTTTCCTATCTCTATAAATATTTAGAAGATGTCTTATATACAGCTCTATATAGTAAGGACATCTTTAATGAAATGGTTAGATAGGAATAGGCAGGTTTTCACAAACACTTTTCTATCATTCTTTGGGTGATACAATTGGCTAAAGGGCGAAGAGAATATAAGGTCCCATTGTATTTGCTGATTATCTTTAAAAGCTGAATAAGAGCAAAAATCCACTTTAAAGGTTGTCCTCCAACATTGTGACTCCTAATATTGAGTCAGATTCCTTCCTAGGTCAATGCAACCACAGGTATAACTTGTTCAGTTATCTTCTAATCCTCAATAACCTATGAAGCATAATAGAAGGAGATGCAGAGTTGCCAAAGGTACTCATCACTGTCATAGAAGGTGTTCTATGCAGAATCCAAATGAAAAAGGAATTCCCTAGAGATTGTGAAGTACTCTGGATGCCTTTCTTTATGTATAACAGAATTCTAGTTGCATCAAACCTCTGAATAATACATGACCTGCTCCATAAGATCCAATAGATCTAAGGACATCGAAACCCTCCATTCAATATATGTTTGGTCAATATTCAAATTTTCAATATCCTAAACAAGAGGTAATGCAGCCTTTGTGTGAGGACAGAGACTAGGTGATAGAGAATGCTAAACTTTAAGTCAAAGGACTTGAGTTCAAATACAGCCACTGCCATTTATTACTTGTGTAACTTAGGCAAGTCACAAACTCTTTGGGCCTCAGTTTCCATATTTGCTAAATTAGAGGTTAGACTAGATTATCATTTGTATCTCTAGACCTCTAAGCTTATGGCTTCTGATGAAGGAGCATCTGATAGAACTGAGATAGCTGGATTTTACAGTGGTTAGAACTCTGGACTACAAGACTCAAGTTTCAATTCTCCCCCACACATTTGGTGGTTCTACGACCCCGGACTATTTATAACCACTCAAACTTCCTTAGCCTCATTTTTCTCATGTATATAATATAGATAATAACATACCTGGCTCATCATGGAATTATTGCAAGGATCAGATGATATATTCAAAGCATTCAATAAATGTTGACTATTATGATTACTAACAATTTGGTATATTCCTTTTTGTATAACCTTTATTGACAGGGAGTTTTCCTAATGTAAAATATACATTTGTTTGCTGTTATGGTTGCTGAGTTGTTTACAGTCATGTCTGACTATTTGTGACCCCATTTGGGGTTTCCTTGGCAAAGATACTAAAGCAGTTTGCCATTTCCTTTTTTAGCTCATTTTATAGATGAGGAAACTAAGGCAAATGGGGTTAAGTGACTTGCCCAAGATCACACAAGTAGTGAACATCTGAGGCCAGATCTAAACTCAGGAAAATGAGCCTTTCTAACTCCAAACCTGGCACTCTATTCACTGTGTCACCTAGCTGCCCCAAAGCATTTATTAAGGACCTACTATGTACACATATGTAAGTATACACACATGCACACCCAGAGTAAACACAAGGTGAAACAAATATGTATATATATGTGTGTGTGTGTGTGTGTGTGTGTGTGTGTGTATAAAGTAATAAATATTTAAAGTAATAAATATGAAGTCCTTTAGGAGAGAGGGTACTACAGGTTGGAGAGGAAGAAAAAAGAATTTATGCAAGAAATAATGGCTGAGATCCATGTTAAAGGAAGAGAAAGAATCTATGAAGCAGACATAAGGAGAGCGTGCATTTTAGGCATGTGGAATGGCCCAGGAAAAGGCACAGAAATCAGGGCAAAGGTACAAGGACATGAGAATGAGTATCATGTATGAGGAATGGAGGCCTGTTTGGCTTGATTACACAACCGAGTGCAATATATATAGCCAGGCTATAAAGATAGATTCGGGCCAGATTATGAAGCACTTTAAAACTAAATATAAGAGTTCGTGTTTTTTCCTAGAGGTACCACGAGAGCTGGTTAGGTAGGGGAGTCACATGGTCACCTGCATTAAAGGATAATTACTTCAGCAGCAGTGTTTAGGATGGACTGAAGTAGTAAGAATCTTGAAAGGAGAGATGAATTAGGAGATAACACTCCAGTTTAGAAGTAGCGGGAAGTCAAATATGTTGCTAGCTTTGTGATTGGAGAGAAGAGGTCAGATGTGAGAGATGGTGTGAAAGTAGAAATGGCAAGATTTAACAACTAATTGGAAATATGGGTGGGAGTAAGGAGTTGAGGATAATGCCAAGAACACAAACCTGGGAAACGAGAAGGATGGTGGTGCCTTTAACTTTAAAAAAATGAAGAGGGGAAAGATAATGAGTTCAAATTTAGACGTATTGTGTCTGAGAGCCTTTAGGACATCCAGTTTGTGAAGGAGATGTAGAGTTGATGTGCAATAGGGGGTCAGGAAAGAAATAGATGAAAGAGAAACAGAGACAGAAAGAGACAGAGAGACAGACGCAGACACAGAAACACAGACAGAAGCAGAGAGACACAGAGACAGAGAAAAGAGAGAAAAGAGATACTGCACTAAGATTTTGGGACATACTTTATCTGAGAGTCATCTGCATAGTTAAATTCATAGGAGCTGATGACATTACCCATCAACAATATAAATGGAGAAAAGAGGAGGCCTGGGACAGGAATCTTGGAGAACACCCACATTTTGTGGATTAATCTATATAATGAATCAACAAAACAAATTGAGGGAGCTAGGAAGAGAACCAGGAGAGAGTGGTGTCAAGAAAACCTACATGGGAGAGAGTATTCAGAAGAAAAGGAAAGTCATCAGGGTCTAATGAGACATAAAAGTCAACAAAGATAAGGACTGAGAAAAGATCACAAGAATAGGCGATTGAGAGATAATTGGCAACTTCAGATAAAATAATTTCAATTGATCGAAAGTCATATTGCAGAAAATGAAGGAGTGAATAAGACAAGAGGAAGCAGAAACAATGAATGGTGCCAGTTTTTGTTTGTTTTTGCACTGTGAATAAGAAAAGTAGTAGAAACATAGGATTATATTATCTAGTTTAAAAAAATGTTCTGTTTGTTTTGTTTTGCTTTTATTTGGGTAGAAGAGACTTGGGGATATATGAAGACAGACAGGAATCAACTGATTTGAAGGATGGTGATAACCTAGGTAGCATCTACTGGAGAAGGTGGGAGGGCATGGGATCAAGTGCACATAGAAAACCCTTGGCCTTGGCAAAGATAAGAGCTGCTTATTTATCAGAAATGGGGGAAAGGAGAAAGGGAGGTGAGGCATTTTAAGATGAAGAGACAAGAAAGGAAGGAGTTCTGATCTTGAATAGTTTCAATTGGTTTTTAGTAAAGTAAGTGGCAAAGTTCTTAACTGAGAGAGATTAGGAAGTGGGAAAAGTATAGAAGGTTCAAAGATGGAAGAAATCTCTGAATTAGTTTCCCTGGGGAATGAGATAAAGAATCACCTAAGGAGGAATAAAGAACCTGCCTTGCTGCACTAAAGCCCCTGTTGAGTTTGGAAAACATAAATTTATAATGTACCTGGTCAGCAGTCATGAGGTTTCCTTTAGCTCTGTTTATCAGATAGTGAGTTGAAGCAAAATAGATATAGTTTTGGAATGGAATGGGTATGGTTTGGAATGATACAGGACTGATGTTCAGCAAAAGAATACCAGTTTCAGAACTAGTGGTAAAGGGATTCAAGAACATAGTATACTGTAGAATTAAAATGGATGTTTTGTTGAGATTGGAGGAAAAGAGTAAAACCTGAGCCAGTATAAAGGTCTAAGAAAGTTCTGAAGGATGGGGAGTTTGAAGGTCTTCATGTGGACAAAGAATTGGCTTAGAAGGAGTAATTGATATGAAGAGTTTAAATAAGAGACAGTTATGTTCAAATACAGGATTGCCAGAATTCCTATTTGGAGAAGTACAATCCTTGTGGGTAATGGTTAAATCTAGTGTATGCCCATTCCTATGTGTGATCAAAGTGGAGTGAATTAATATTCTTCCTGGGATTCAAGGAGGTTGAGGAACTGGGAATTTAACTCAAAAATGCTTCTTTTCAACTTGTACCTGTTGTTCTTAATCCTACTTGCTGTTGCCAAATAGAACCACCTCTTTCACATGCTAACCTTTCAAATTCTGGATAAAAACCATCACATCTCCTCTAAAGCCTTTTCTCCAAAGGCTAAATTTCAATGCTTGTGTGTATATTCTTTCTTTCTTTCACTATACTGACTGCCTTCCTTTGGACAAGATTCAGCTTGTCTATGTCTTTCCTAAAATGTGATGTCCAGAATAACATGCTCCAAAAAGATTGATTTTATAAACCACAAAATAAAAAAAAAATGGAGGCACAATGAATATCATCCAGGTTAGGGTAAACAATTGGATAGGTGGCTTATTGAATCTTTGGACATTTCTGGTACTCACACCACAAAGAGACAATAAGCTATAACAAGAATTGGAGTGGAGGAGAACAGCAGGCTGGATGATATTTAAGAAATTATGACATTCTTCCAGTCATACCAAGTTGCTCCCTGAAACAAAGCAATCTACTTTTTTTAACACCAAAGTTTTCCTTAGGATGCTAAAGAGTTATGATACAAAAAAGCAACACACTTCAACATTTTAAATTGTGTATCTCAAAGGAAAACTAGAATAAGTCGGCTCCAACATTTTTCTCAATCTGACCTGGTTTAAAAATATCCAAAAAGCAATGTACCTTTGGAACAATGGGTAAGGCAGACATAAAGCTAGAGTGAGGAATGACAGATGGAAAGGCTGCCTCTAAAACAGCATTGTTACTCAGAACTTTCAGTAAGAATGTTGGTTTCTTAGGTTTTAGGAAAGGGCTGGGGAACCTGTGAACTGAAGGCCACATGTGGCCCTCTAGGTCCTCAAGGGTGGCCCTTTGACTGAGTCCGAGTTTTATAGAACAAATCCTTTTGTTAAGGGAATTTGTTCTGTGAAGTTTTGGACTCAGTCAAAGGGCTACCTTTGAAGAGCTAGAGGGCCACATATGGCCTTGAGGCCACAGGTTTCCCATCCCTGTTTTAGGAGCATACTTCAGAGACTGCAGAAGTTATTACTCTTTCCCAGTTATGGTAAAAATTACTACCATGCTAATGAAAAGTGAGAGAATTCCAGGCATAACTTATTTATCCGAGAGGGATCTATTCAGTGACATGGCAAAACTAACTATAGCATCACAGATTTAGAACTGGAAAGGACCTCCAAAGGTTGTAGGGTGCAATGCTCTCATTGTACAGGTGAGGAAAGTGAGGTCCAGAGAGGTTAAGGAACTTTCCCAAAGCCTCATAACTCTTAAGTGTCTGAAACAGAAAGCCCACCACTCTGTCTAGCTGCCAGTCTCAAGATAATGGAGAAGAGCACTGACACCTGACTTCCTCCATCATTTCTGAGCTTGCAATGAGCTTTTATGCCTCCCTACCAATAGTGATTGCCCTCATTGATGGTGGTAAGGCAGAAGTTAATCTTTGGCAACCATGCTCTTCAGCCACTAGTGATTTAAGGTTAATTGTTCTTGCTTACATAGAGAAAAAAGGTAATTTCTGACATGGTTTGTCAGTCAATTCTTGCCTTTGATCTGCTCTTGAAAGTTTTGTAGATTTGGCCAAGTTAACATGGCTAAGTTTCTGGACAGGCATTCTGACCCTAGGACTTTTCTGTTGGGCAGTTCATCCTTGGCACACATTCAACAGCCTTAGAAACCTGAGAAAGAAGCGGCTGTTACCTGAATGAAAAACATACACCAGGCAATTTCTTCCAATTAAATTAAGGGTGACAAATATGCAATAACCTTGAGAGGTGTCTTTTATCTCAAAATGGGATGTCTGACCAGTGCAAGTGCTAATAATTCTTTTCATAATTATCTTGAAAGAAACTACTGTTACTTTGAGGATTAGAGGAGGGAGATGTGGAAGAAAGACCCTGCTTCTTGCCAAAGTTACAAAGGTATCGGGACAGTTAAACTTTCAACAAACTATGTGATCACAAGCAGTCATGCTCTACTATGAATAAAACTATCCATTCAACGTGCAAGCAGAAAGTTTGTAGTATGCTGCCCTTAATAGAAGTGTTTTATCAACTGAGAAAGTAAATCTGCCAAATTGAGGTCTGCACTGGTATTTTCAGTATCTGATAGCCAATCTAGAGGTTCAGCCCCACTCAAGCACTTGGTTCATCACTTACCTTCATTTCTATATCAAGATGCCATAATGAAGCAGGCTGCCATAATCTCACAAGGCGCTGGTCAAATAAAAGTTCACCTGTAACAGTTGGGAAGATCTTTAATGGAGGATTTATAATAAGCAATGATCGCCTTCAAAAAGCCAATAATTAAATTATTAATTATACAATTAAATCAATTAGCAATTGCTGAAATTGACAAATGCTACAAATCAGATCTTGGTTGATTGTTTTATTGATTGTCTGGCTTAAAGAAGTAATGGGGGGAAAGGTTAATAATGGCAGATTAAATGTGAAGGTGTGTAGAGTGTTTGTGGAGAGCTGTTTGTAAAACATTTACCAGCACATCTCTGGGTAGGTGCTATTATTGTCTCCGTGTTACACAGGAAGGAAACCATGACTCAGAAAGTTAAATAATTTACCCAGGATTACAGAGTTAGCAAGTATTTAAGGAAAGATTTGATCTCAGTTCTTCCTGACTCCGAGTTCAGTGCTCTATGTATCCACTGTACCACGTAACTGAAATTTACATGACACTTTAAGATTTTCAAAGCGCTTTATATTAATTTCATTTGATCCTCACAATGTTCTAAGTTCATGTGCTGCTGAACTAAGCTGGAGAAAAATCATGAAACTGTACCAACTAAGTCCACCATATTTTTACATTACATAATTTTTGCTGGGTCTATATAGCTGCAAGGCTATCTTTTTATTATTCCTCACTAATTGATTCACTTCCCTACTCACCAATGACTTTTCCAGAACTTTTCATCTTTTCTCAGATCTCCCATAGTTCTCTCTCCTCCATTGCCTTGGCTGAGAAATTTACCTCATATTTTACTGGAAAAAAAAAATAAAGCCATTGTCCAGGGAGTGCCTTCTTTACCCCTGTTCCTCATCTCAAACCACTCCTATGTCTTCTGCCATTATCTCCTTCCTCACCCCTGTCTCACATAAAGCCATTCTCTTTGCCAATAAAATCCCTCTAAATGCACAAGTAATCCCATTCTATCCCAACTTCTCCAGGAGATTGATTGCCTTCTCTAAGGTTCCCAATCTCTCATGTAGCTCTAATCCCTCTCTGTCTCCTGGCTACTTCCTTACTACATACAAACAGATATCTATCTACCCCATTCTCAAGTATCTCTCACTTGATCTATTTATCTCTTCTGACCATTCTGAGAAGGGTGAGTTACAATAGGTGTCGCCAAGTCCTTTTCTCTTGCTCCTTTCTTAACTCTTCAGTCTGGTTACCCTATTTCATCATTCAGGAAAAACTTCTGTCTCCAAAATTACTAATGATTTCTAAATGATCAAATCAAATGGCCTTTCCTTAATCCTTCTTTTTTTTCCACTTTTTGGAGGGGAAAAGCCAGGGCAATTGTGGTTAAGTGACTTGCCCAAGGTCACACAGCTAGTAAGTCTTCAGTGTCTGAGGCCAAATTTGAACTCAGGTCCACCTAACTCCAGGGCCTGTGCTCTATTCTCTGTGCCACTTAGCCAACTCAGTTCTTATCCTTCTTAACTACTGCATCCTTTGATATTGATGATCGCCTTCTCCTTGATACTCTCTTTTCTTTAGTTTGTTTTATATTAGTTTTTCCTGGTTCTTCTCCTACTTATCTGACAGTTCCTCCTCAGTCTCCTTTACTGCATCTTTATCTAAGCTTCTACAATAAGCCTTTTGCCAATTCTTTCTTAATGCTATTGCCTTCCCTACATTGATTATTTTTATTTTACATAGTTTATTTTTATCTGTTTGTTTTTTGTTTCCCCTACTAGACTGTGAACTCCTTGAGAGCAGAGAACTGTCTTTTGTCTTAGCATCCTTAGTGATTAGCACAGTGCCTGGCATACTGTAAGTACTTAATAATTGTTATTCACCAGCTGGCACTGCAGATATTGTTCATCCCCATTTTCCAAAAGAGGAGACTGACTGTTAGTGACTTGCCCAGGTAATGCAGGTTAGGGCCAAAATGCAAGTCTAGCTCTTCTTGATTCCAAGCATATAGGGCTTTTTTTTTTTTTAACTAATATACTGCCTCTTTGTAATTATAAAAAAGTTAAAAATTTTAGAAAGTCTACCTTTCCCTACATTCATGGTTGTTAGTTATCCTCTTGTAGATATCAGGCTTTGTCTTTGGAATTTGAAGTGGTACAAAGACGTGTATAAATAAATAAATATATAATATATACATATATGTGTGTATATACATATGTTCACATGCATGTTTATATTTGCAGAAAAAAAATATCCCATAGGAACCAGTGTCGGGTTATTTTTATATTGAAGTGAAATGCTTTGGGATCCCAGGTCTTATTGCAAGTTATGTTGGTCATCTTTATAGTTATTGAAATGACTAATTGAAGAATAGAGCTTGAAACTAGAGAAATTATTGTTTAGGGACTTCTTTCTATTTGTTTTTCTTTCCATATTCTATACAGACTCTATATTCTGCCAATTGAAACAACAGTTGTGTCACAAACATGAGTTCACTGTAAGAGGCATTAAAGAAATACTTTTGGAATTGAATGTTTCTTGAAACTCTTCTTACTTCCACACATTTAATTTTTAAGAACTATTTACAAGTGAAAATAAATATGAAGACCCTTTGGATATACCTTTTACACCGAGACTCCACTCACTCGCTTAATCACTCACTAATTCCAGGCAGATTTCCAGTCTACACTCCTGCATTTGGACTTTCTTTGGATCTCTTTGATAGCTGGTTCTTCACTAGTCAACTATCTCTCTCTTATATAAATATATAGGATCTGAGATAAATGCTTCTCTTAAACTTTATGGTTTATGATACATCTTTATCAAAATAATCCTGGTAATTAGATATTTTAACCGTTATTATTATTTTCTATTTCATAAATGGAGAAACTAAAGAGTTGTACTTATGATCACATAGCAAGTAAATGGGAGAGCTAGGGCTTGAACCGAGATCTTTCTGATTTAAGGTATTATCTACTGTATCAAGTTAACATGAATAGTAGATATTAACAACTAACAAGAATTTATTTGGTGTCACATCTTGCACTGCAGTAGACCAAGTGTTACCCCATAATTAATTTAAGTGTTATAGACTCCACCTGACTTACTTGGGTGCTGTTTTGGTAAACAAGAAGATTGATACAGTGTGACTTCCTCAATCACAGACAGATAAATCCTTTAAAACATACAATTTGCTTATTGATGCCCGTTATCTTTGCAATGCAGTAATTTCTGAAAACAGGACCTCTTCCAGATTGGACCCTCTCTTGGAAAAAGAAAAACACTCAACCAAAAATGCCCAGTAGGTTAACCACATCTGACAATATAGAGAAGTCTGCCCTAATCTTTTCTCACCTTTTGCCGGGGTGAGGGAGACATGTTGCATTATGTATTCTGGGTTCACCACTGTTATTTCAGTGACTTAGAGACCAGCTTTCTTTGAGTGAACTTTACATTCACATTGATATAGTTACTGATTGACATTGGGACATTGGGCATATTTTATTTCTTGTGTGGATTATTTCCCTTAAAATAAATTCAAACAAATCTTCTCATGTCTTTCCAAATTCCTCATAGGGAGTTAAGTACTTAAAGATATGCCAAGCAACCAAAGCCGTTAATTACAATTACCTGTATTTATTTGTGTGTGTGTGTGTGTGTGTGTGTGTGTGTGTGTGAGAGAGAGAGAGAGAGAGAGAGAGAGAGAGAGAGAGAGAGAGAGAGAGAAAGAAGATGTGTGTTTGTGAGGAGGAAGAAGGCTTAGACTTGTGTGATCTGGCCCCAGCGGGCAGAACCAGAAGTAGCAGGCACCAACCACAGAGGAGCCAGCCTCAGCCTGACACAAGGAGAAACTTCCCAGAGCTGTCCAAAAGTTGAACAAGCTTCCTCTGGGAGAGGCAAGTAATCCATCACAAGTAGTCCCCCAGCAAGGGCTAGATGATCATTTCTTGGTGATGCTGCAGAGGGGACTTCTAATCAAGGACAGCTGCCATAATCTCCCAGGTTTCTTGCTTTCACACACACACTTACACACACACATACACACACACATACACACACACACACACACACACAGAATTCCAAAGCAATACAGTGCTTTGATTTCCTGAAACCCTTTACTGAGGTACTCTAATTTTTTTGTTTGTAAGTGGAAAATGTAATAGGAATTGCTGAGGATGACTTCCAATAATGTAACTTAGTTCTCATTAATAATTCTTATGGGAAGACATGCCAATAACCTCTTAATTCACACAAACTTGGTTTAGCAAAGGATGTTCCTCTCTGATATTTTATTTCTCTTCAGAGAAACTAAACAAAGCCTCGATAAGCATCCACATGATGCAGAAGATAGGATTCCTACAATTCAATTAAAGCAGCATTTACTAAGTACTTACTGTGTACAAGACAATGGGCTGGGTGCTGGGAATACAGAAACAAAACCAAAGCAGTACCTGCTCTCAACAAACATATGTTCCACGAATATAGACAGCCATTTCTGGGGCCATGAATAGAATTAAAAAGGCTTGCACAGAGGAATTAGAGTGTCAGGTCAACATCAAATACAATAACCCTTTTACTTGCCATATGTAAGGGAAGGCTAAGTGGCTTATTGTGAGATACTCAAGGAAGCATAGAGAAGGAGATAGGTATAACAAGGGATAACCTGCTCAATTCTTTAACTTGCTATTTCCAAACTAGGGGAACCCAATAAACCCCTATACTGGAATGGGGACCAATATCTCCAATATATAAAGAGAAAGGAAGAAAAGGATACAAACCAAGAATGTCACCAGGAAGCTGAGATATGATGGTCATTGAATTATCTCCAAGGTCACATTTAACAGCAATAAAACAAGCAAACAAAAACAACAACTCACATTTAACTTTAGTACTTCAAGGATTATAAGGTGATGCTACAACTATCCCATAATATACACGGCAACCCTGTAAAGCAAGACATACAAACACTATCCTTTTACCTGCATCTAAATTATAAAAAAGATATATCTATTCCACTATCGTGCTCAGCCCCAAAACTATATCAACATTATATTTGTGGTTCATGTGCTATCTACATAAATAAAGGCACAGGAAACACCCACCTGAGAATAAAGCAAGAACACTCATTGGAGGATTTGTGTACTCTTTCCAGAAGAAAATGATGGAGAAAATGCACTAGAGTGAGTAAAACTAAATTGTTGAAATCAACCAGATGTAAGTTTCTGTACAAAGCAATTGTGTACTGCCCAAAAGTGCCCTTATATCAAAAAGAAAAGAATAAGAATTTCACACAAATTATGCCTCTGAAAAGTAAGGTCTTCTGTGGTGCCAAATAGGTTCTCATTTAAACTGTGATCCTTCTTCCAGGACATAAAAGAGTAGATACACGTTAGATGATACAACTACTCCTTCTGAAAAGTTGTTTCTTTTTCTTTTTTTTCTTAAAGCCTACTGGCACATTCCAATTAGTTTAGCTAGAATACAGAATAAATACAGTATAGTAATCCATGCTTCTTCATTAATTTTTATTCCACATTATCAACAAAGAATGACACAAGTGGTGTAAAAAGGATAACCTAAGAGATATCAATGTCCAGGAAAAAGCGGGCCAATAAGGTAGTTGAGTGAGAGGTAATCAGTACATCTATTGGTATACATACGCAATGTCAAGAGATACAGACGGTGGCTTCCAGCATGTTTGGATAGAACTCCATTCTGTGGTACTTATGGGAAGGCATGGACAAGAAATACACAGGATGAAAAGGGCATGGATGGGCTATGATCTGCACTTTTAGAGGGTGTACCCATATCAGTGAATTCTGAGAGTCACTGAAGTACTGAAGACATTAAAATAACAAGAAGAGAGATGTTTTTGTTTTGTCTTGTTACTTTAACAGGATAATTGTGACTACACAGGGTCATTTTTTTTTTAGCTTTCTCTTGGTCACATTTTTAAACTCTGTTTTTTTTTTTTGCTGTGGTTTTATGAGTTCTTGGCCAAATATATTTCTCATTAAGCATTTCTTCAGTGAAATTAAGTGAGAGAACAATTTCATTGTCTTTGTCTTTTGCAGAAGCTGAAATCCTGCCAATAAATGAGGAATTAAGTAATGAACAAACATCCTGCAAGGGTTATGACTTCATGTGTTTTTTCTAACACTCATTTATCCATCCTTAATGAACTCTTTTGAACCACACTGACACAGTCTACACCATAGGACATTATTGAGCTCCACAGTGCCTATGGAAACAATGCTACTCATGCTTATAAAATCCAATCAAAATTCTAATCACAAGAGTGACCATTGATCAGAGCTCAGGGTGGCTAATATGCTTAATAATGAGTTGAACACAGAGGCTTCCTGAGGCAAGATGAAAACTGGAATAACCAAGTGCAGTTCAGTAAATGTCATCATTTTCTAGTATCTGTGGTTAAAGAAGAACTACAGTTAATGAGCTGCCATTAGAAATTATCCTGGTGTGAAAAGGACCAGGGGATAAATGTGCCTTAGTCTGTATCCATATAGATGTAGATATAGTATATATATA
>CM053580.1:260148687-260165788 GCA_028627135.1 Pseudochirops cupreus | reverse complement strand
TGTAGGAATATCATTCTAAAATCACAGTATGATTTTGTATGTGGCAGAAAGGCTATTATGGACAGATTTTATATCTGTTTATGAACATTGTTCTAGATCTCTTCTAAATGCACCATTTGCTATAAATTACCTTATTTACATATTTTAAAAAACACTATAAACAGAAAAAATGTATAAAACAAACATGGTTCATCAAATAATTAGTAAGCTTCTATACCCAGGTAGAATAGAGAGAACACTGGGTGGGTTTGGAATCAAAGGACCTGTGCTTAGATCCCAGCTCTGTTATTTACTATCTGTGTGACTTTGGGCATTGATTTGGCCTATCTGGGACTCACTTTCCATTGTCTTTAAGATTTTCAAGCATAGTTGGACTTTCTTGTTTACAGTGCCTTCCAGTTCTAAATATTTGGTCTTATTTTACATTGCTGTAATGATATGGGGAATACAATAAGGTATATAAATATTATCTTGTTAAGGAGATAAAGCATAGACACATGAAAACTAATATTAATTAGAAAAAATATTGTGCTTATTATAGAGTTTGTTAAAAAGTAAGGATTATCAATGCAAAAGATGTGTTGCTAATCTTTTCAACAGAAATGTTACATTCTGCATTGAAAGAAACCTTATGGTCATCAGTTTGAAACTATGATTGAATAGGAATCCCATAACCTCCTCACAAAAGACCATCCACCCTCTGCTGAAGCACCTTCAGTGATAGGGTATTCTGTAGCATATGAAGTAGTCATTTCTACTTTTGAGCAAATCTAATTGTTGTGAAAATTTGCTAATTTCAAAGCAAACTCTATCTTGGTAATTTTTACTCAGTGTTCTTAGTTCTCTTCTCTGGAACCAAGTAAAATAAGTTTAAATATCTTTGCTGCACAAAGAGAGCTATCCTATCTTTTCTAAGTCTTCTTTTCTCCAGGCTACATATCCCCTCTTCTTTCAAATAATCCTCACATAGCATGGTTTTGAGTTTACTCATTATTTTGATTTAACTTGTCTGTACACACTCCATTTTGTCAATGTTCTTTTTAAAATTACATCCAGCAATGGACACAATACTTTTGATGTGGCTGGACAAGGACAGGTACAGAAGGAGAACTCCCATAATTCTGGACATGATGATTCTAATAATCAAATAGAATGTATAATCTCAAAGGCAGAGATTGTTTTATTTTTTATTTTTATTGTCCCAATAGTATAATATATTGCATAAAATATGGACTTCATACATATTGTTTAATTATTATCATAGTTCATAAATTAAGAGCTAAAAGGGATTTAAACAGTGATTTAATTCAACGTCATTTTACAAGTATTGATACTAAGGCCAAGAAAAAATAAATAACTTGTCCAAGATCAGCAAGTCAACAAGTATTTATTAAGCTCTTAGTATGTTCCAAGTACTTTTTTAAGTTCTGACAATACAAAGAAATTAAAAAAAAATCTTTGCTCTCAAGGAGCTCACATTCTAATGGGGGGGTGGGAATCATATAAAGAGTAAGTAGCAGATTAAGAATTCAAACCAAGTACCATTAACTCTAAATGCAAGCTTTCTTTGTATTATACCACGTTGTTCAAGCCTGATGTCATTAAGTTTATTCCTCGTTTAAGATAATTTATTATATTAAATTTTGCTGTCCTTGTTTCTTTTCCAGAACTTTTTGGATTTTGAATCTGTCAACCAATATTAAAAACCTCTCTCTGCGCTTTATGTTATTTGCAAATGGTGGGAGTCTATCATCTGAACCATTCTTTAAGTCACTGATGAAAATGTGGGACATGATAGAACCAAGGCCAAATCCATGGTGAGCTCCACTAGAGATTCCAGAAAGGTTGACAATGATTCATTCACTTCAATCATAGAAACCTAGGAAGCTAAAGCCATCAACTAGTCAACATATATTGCCATGTTTTAGTTCTGGATTGAGATTGACATGCTGAATAAAGAAGTCTATTCAACCCAATATATGTTATCTAAGTACCTAGAATGGGAGGGAGAAGATAGAATTTGTTTGAGATATATGGCTTTTGTCTTATGGAGATTATAGACTATTAGAAATACAAAACTCAATAAACATAACTACATTTAACAACATTGCATAATGGGGGTAGAGACTTAGAGACAAAGAGCCAGAGAGATACAGAAAACAAATTACTATGCAAGGCTTAATGTGATAGTAATTACTGGCTATGGGATGAGGAGAGCTTTATAGAGGAAGTGACTTTCAATTGGGATTTCTAGACTGGGATATCTCTGTATGTTATATTTGGATTCCTATAGCCTAGCAAAGTGCCTAGAACATATAAGGTGTTTAATAAATGCTTGCTGATTAATGGATTTATTGAGCAGAAATTCAATTAGCAATATGGAAAAGGGAGAACATTTAAGGAAAAAGGAACAATTTGAACAAAAGTATAAATATGGACAAGTGCAGGGCAGAGAGTGGCCCGCTTTGGCTGATTTAGAGTGCATGGCAAGAAGGCACATGAGATAAATCTCTGAAGGTGGTGCTAGACAATAAAGTCTCCGAATGACAGGTAGTGAAGGATGATATTTGCTATATAAGGAATTAAGGAACCCCTGAAGACCAAGGTAGATTAAACTGATACCTATTCCTCCTCTCAGCCATCATAACTTGGAATTTCCTGGTGTTCTATCCTTCATCATCTCCTCATTTCTTTATGCTATTGTATTCAGTAGTTTTAAACAGTGCTCTGACTTCAATTATGGGTGATTCCTTGGATTATTTCAAAATCTTTATATCTAGCCTTTTCCATCAGTACAGTATTTTCAGATTCCAGATTAATATCTTCATTGGCATATCCTTCTGAGACCTCAAACTCAACATGGCCAAAACTGAAATCATTTTGAAGCTATAACCTGCCCCTCCTCCTACTGCTGCAATATTTTCCCAGTCAGCCAGAATACCTAACCTTATTTTCAACTTCTTTCTCTCTTAATTATACCATTCAAGTAAATGATGAGGCCTATCAATTCTACCTATTCAAGATCTCTCATATCCATTTATTTATGACAAATTTCCTCAATACTCTATAATTTTTTTTTAACTCTAACTTAACTTAGAAGCACTGTATGGTGAATAGAGCACTGGCATTGAAGTGAGTAAGACTTGAGTTCTAATGTGGCTGTAGAAGCTCTGTGACCCTGAGCAAGTTGCTTAACCATTCTCTACAAAAGTTTTTTTCCCCCCATTGTAAAATGGGGGAAATAATAGTACCTACATTCCAGAGTTGTTGTGAGAATCAAGTGAAATATTTTTAAAACTCTTAGCTCAGTTCCTGGCACATAGCAGTTACAATAAATGTTTGTCTTCTTTCTGTAACCTGGATTATTGTAGCAGCCTCCTAAATTTTCCTTTCCCTCCAGACCCTTGTCTCACTAATCTAGCCTTCGAAAATGTGATAGTATAATCTCTAATTCACAGTTATGATCCCATAATCACAGAATTTTAGAACGAGAAATATTATCTTAGGGATTTTCAAATTAAACTCCCTTATTTTAAAGATGAGAGTTCATGTTATTACTTTGATTTCACAAAAAACCCTTTCAGTATCTAACTACTGTGTACTGATAAAACACAAAAGGTGGATTAACAACCCTTACACCAAAAGCTCTAGTCTTCCCTGAGTACCCCATACACCCCAACTCTCACCTGAAGCTCCAAGATGTTGTAGGATGCTCAATGGCCACACCCCAATAAAACTATCTCCGCAGATGGGCTAAACCAAGTTGAGGGTAATCAACAGGCCTCAAACCCATTAGTGAGTTAGGGGAATGTCAGTCCCAAATATGTGAAAACTTTCCCTGGTGGAATGGAAGGATAGGAACAGTTTGTTTCAATTGCCATAAAGGCAGCTAAAGTGGGAGTTGTGGAGCTCTTAGAGCTTTTTCAAATTATCAAAAAGGCCAAGGACATCCATGGCATCTTGGGTCATCACCAGTCATTCTGACTTTTGTCTTTCCACTGGGCTTGCTGACTCTGGAAGAGAGAGTAAGGCTGATAACTTTGTACAATTCTGTCTCATTAATATCCAATTCACACACAAGTCAAGATGCTATTCCGTTATGTCATTGGTGCTCTTCAAAAATGAAGAATGAACAACTGGCTAAAACAAAAACTCCATATTTTGCCACTTAAAATTCTTCACAATCTAACTACAAATTATCCTTCCAACATGATTCCACATGATTTTCTTCCGCATAGAATATCCTTGAGTCAAACCAGACAGTGTTTCAACCTGGATTCACTCTGATCTCTTTTGATTTTTCACATTTATTTACCGTTCTATTTTTCATGCCTAAAATGATGCCTACTCTATCTCTACCTATTGAAATTCTTCCTTTCTTTCAGGACTTATCTCATGTTTCAGTTACATTTACATGAAATACCTGTGATTCTATAAATAAGGAGTAAACCCCACTCCCTCAGTATAATCTAAGTATATTGATATTATCATTTCACCTAATACCCATTGTATAACCCAAACTCACACCACAAAAAATTAGAATCTTAGAGATGGAAGAGTCAACAGATGTCTTTTACCTCAGATGCAACCTGGACCCAGGCAGACATATTCTCTTTAATATTACTGACAAGCATCCTTTTGAAGGCCTCAATAATGGAGATTTCATTATGTCCTAAGGAGAGAGCCCATTTCACTTTTGGTCAGCTGCAAACTTAGGGATTGTTTTCTTTAAATAGTGGTGAGATGTGGCTTCCTCTTACTTCAGTAAATGATCCTTTCTTTTGTTGTGTAGCACCAAGAAAACTCAATCTATCCCTTGTCTTCACATTTAAATACGTGAATGCAATTATTGTGCCCCCCTTGCGTCTTCTCTTTTCTAAGAAAAACATTGTCAACTGTGGCAAACGACACTGCTATGGTATGAATTCAAGTCTCCTCACCATCATGTTGCTCGTGCTCCATCTCGTCAATCTTTCTTCTCAGAAATGTTATTCATAACTCTAATCATTCTCTATATGTAATTTGTTGAGGGCAGAGTACACCAAGACTCTCAGTGCCGATCTTCTAGACACTTCATACACTTTTGTTATTGTAGTCTAAAATTAGATTAAGTTTTCTGGCTGTCATGCCACCTGCCTGGGGCTTCATGTCCTTAAATTGGGTTCACAAGAGGCAAATATGCTTCTTTCCCTATTGATTCTCATTGAATTCCTATGGTATAAGGATAATATTACTGGAATGAATAACTTTCTGTATGAAACCAGAATTGTTCCAGAAGCCATTAGGTCACTCAGAATAAATAGTTGCTATAAAGAAATTTTGACTGAAGAATGACTGTTATCCATAAAATACATTTTCTCATATTTACTGAGGTACTAAAAAACTTCTAAGGATATAGATAGAATTTCCTTTAAAAAATTTTGTTTTATGTCTTAAAATGTAACTAAATTATATATTTCTTCTATTTATTTTTCATAAATTATTATTTAGTATAATTTTAATGACCTAAAATTGCTTTGCTAATCAAAGGCACATCTAATAAAGAACCAATCTCTTTTTCTTTACGTTAATTACACCAATACCCCCATGATAATATAAGGCTAAGAGTCATGGTATGCTACAGTCTTCAAAGAATTAAAGTCAATGGTTACCCAAAGGGCAATGGAGAGATGCATGTTAGGTAAAAACTACCTATAAATTAGGCAGATATTCTGTAGTTAACATATGTGAGGACATGACCAAGGGACTGATGGGGTGAAATCAGGTATTTATAATAAATTGAAATGTTGCAAGAACAAAAAAAATATTCTTCAGGCTAAAAAATTTAGGGAAAGTCTGTTACAAGACTAACAGGATTTTTGTTGTTGTTGTTGTTGTTTTGAGATATTGAACAAAGGAATGTTTTTTATGTAATTATTTTAATTTTCCTCTAATGAAACATCACAGGTTGGTAACTTAAGCCTGATTTTCATGGATTTTTGGATGCAGGGAGGTACATGCTGAACACTTGATATTAAGTAGGGAAAAGTTTTGGCCATTACAAGTCTGCCTCAGTATGATTAAATTCCTTTTTTTTTTTTTCCTTTTGGTCACATTAGTAGAGGCTTGCCTCATGAATTTATGAGATTACCCTGAATCAGTTATTCAGATGCCTTAAAAAAAACAAAGGTTAGTGATGCTAAAGTTCTTTTTTTTTTTTCAATTATAGAGACAGGGCCTTTGGGTGTATTATAGAATATCAAATTTATCAGATGTTGTGTATTTAGTGGGCTCAGTGTTTGAAAATAATTTTATAGCTCTGGATTATCTTCTCTTTGAGGATTTTCCTAATTGAATTTTCTCTTAAAAAGTAAAAAAGAATCCATAAATTTGTAGGCATGCAAATACATGCTTAACCATTATGCTGAAATAAACTGAAAATAAAATTGTATTCTGTGCTGAATGGGTCATTTCAGTTTTTATATTCAAAGGTAATCTACAGATTTTCTTTACTTATCCACCCAACTCTGAAAAAAAAATCATTGTTGAAAGGAAAAATGTGCCCTTTATATTTGCCATTTTGTTATTAATAGTGAAAAAGGGAATTGACTAGTTTCTTAATGCAGATTTCTTTTGCATTGTTGTAATTATTTTATATACTATTTATTTGCCTCTGCTTTCTTCCTTTCTCATCACTTCTCTGAATTATTTGTATTTGTCATTTTTTTACATTATGGTAATATTTCATTATATTTGTATAATAATTTATCTGTTCCTAATTTATTTGTCATTTTGTTCATTCATTGTACATATTTTTGTTACCAGAAACAGTGCTGCTATGAATATTTTTGTACATATAATCTTAATTTACTCTTGACTTCTTTTTTTTTTTTTGGAGGGGGAAGGCAGGGCAGTTGTGGTTAAGTGACCTGCCCGAGGTCAAACAGCTAGTTTTTCTGTGTGTGTGTGTGTGTGTGTGTGTGTGTGTGTGTGTGTGTGAAGTGTCTGAGGTCACATTTGAACTCAGGTCCTCCTGAGGGGAGGGCTGGTGCTCTATTCACTGTGCCACCTAGCCATCCCTTAGTCTTGACTTCTTGAAGCGATAAAAGCACTAGACCAAGCTAACATAATGATCTACCCAGTATAGAGTTGATTACAGAGGTTATGACCTCTGAGTAAAGGGCCAAGCAGGACACATATGGTCATCTTAAAGGAAAACTTTCCATCAGTGTAATTAGGTGCTCCAAGTTTGATTAGATCTTTCACAATTTTTGTGTCCTTTTGGGTTTGTCCTGATGCTTCAATCACAGCCCAATAGCTACTCTTTTCTACTAAATCTAGAGTATTTTATCTGGCCTTCAGACCATAACTTTTAATATTTTCACTACTATGACAACTTTCTTTTTTTCCTGCTGTCTTTTATTTAACTTATACCTGCCTCCAGTTCCTCAATTTTAAAATGAGAAAAATAATAGTACCTACCTCTCAGGGTTATTGTTAAGAATCAAATAAAATGTTTGTAAAGAGTTTATCACAGGTGCCTAGCAGGTGTTTAATAAATGCTTATTCCCTTCACTTCCCTAGTAAAAGCAAAAGTTGAGAATTTCATACAAACAACAATATTATAAATTTTCTTTTTTTATTATGAACATAATCACCATGAGTATTCCAACACATAAAAACAAAAGAAATAGTTGAATATGAAATGGTAAAATTCTATTACATATAGGATTTTTCTTTTTTAAGTAGTAGTAATAAAACCAAGAAAAAAGTCTAGTTTCTGTCCTCTTCCATAATAAGATGGGTTTTTTTCTTGTTTTCTTTGGGCTTTTTTTTTTATTTTCTTGATCTTCCTTCCTTCCTTCCTTCCTTCCTTCCTTCCTTCCTTCTTTCTTTCCTCTCTTCCTTTGTTCATACTCTATCACTTCCCATTAACTCAGTACACTCCTCCTCCACACTTCCCTGATGACTATGTATGAAAATGTGTCTCATTCTGAACTTCTAGTCCATCCCTCTTTGCCAAGATGTTGTAGCAGCAACCATGCTGGCATACCCTGCTGGCATAGGTTCTTAGATCTGCTTTACTAGGAAAGATAGCTGTTTAAGGGTTCAATAATCATTTTTAATTACATTCACTAGTTCAGGTGAAAAGTCAGTATCCTGAACTTCAGAGAAAATAAAACAGAAAATACAAGCAGAGAAATAAGGACAAACAGACAGGGCTCTGACGGCCTAAATCAACTATATACTTTACATACATCCCTGGATCAAGAGAGCCTTTACATCTGAACAGTTGGGGAACTCTGAACATATGACCACTCAGCACCTTGACCAGGGAATCACAAGATCCTTCTCATCAGCGAGGCCGCAAGGCAAACTGCTAACCTCAGAGTATATATGCCTTTTTTAGAGCCAAAAGGCATCATAACCCTCTTGACTCAGTGCCTAATTAGAAATTGACAAAAGGTGTGAAAGCCTTCCTACAAGCAAGCATCCCCTAAGGAAGCTTCCCTTGATGGGCTCCAAGTGAGGGCTATTAATGGACAGGGAAGATCTTACATCCCATTAACGTGTAGATGATATTCTTCATCAACGGTTTTCTATAGTAAGATTGGTCACTTCCTTCTTTAGAGTTCTCAAGTCTTTCAAGAGTAGTTTTCTTTACATTATTGGGACTGTTTTATAATTTTTTTCTTTTGTTTCTAGCCACTTAAGTATATACTCAGAAAAGTTTTCCTAAGTTTCTCTGAATTCTTCATATCTGTAATTTTTTTAGAACAAATGAATAATCTATTAAATTCATATAAAATCATTTGTTCAGTTATTCCCCACTTGATGTGACAAAAAAAAAATGTTTCTATAAATATCTTGGTGCACATGACTTTTTCTACTTTGAGCCATGTGTTTCACAATGAATCACTAGGTCAAAAGCAAGAATAGTTTATTGTGTGTGTACATACACACATGCACATGTGTGTATATATATACATGTGTATGTGCATATATGTATATGTGCATATATATATGTATATGACACACACATACACATACACACACAAGAAGCAATTCAGCCATTACACAAAGAAGTGTATTTCCTAATAGGAAAAGTTATCCCATAAACAATATATAATTTCACAAGGATTGTGTCCTCAGGGATGCAAAGTTAGAGAAGTGGTTGGAATCAAAAAATCTTAGTCCTTTAAATATTCAAAAAAGTCTATCAGAGAGCTCTCTATTCTATCTCTATGGAACAATTATGCATAACTAGAGCTTTCTCATATGAGAAAAATTGGAGATTGAAGCTGTTTGTTATTTAACATAATTACTCTATAAAGGATAATATTTTTGTAAGTTACATGTTATTTTTATTTAAAAATACAAATATATATGTGTGTTGTATGTGTTTCTTATTGTGAATTTCCTTTATTAATTTTAATTTTTCTAATTTGGCTTTCCTCTATGACTTTTTAAAGTAAGCTAAAGATTTATAAACATTTTTCTGCTCTTTGAAAATATTTTTCATTTTATTTTAAAAATAATTTTATCCATAGTTTTCGCTTTTCCATTTTATTTTTTCTGGTGTTTTTCAGTATTTTATTTTCTGCTTATTTGGGGTGTTGCTTTTCCTAGTGTTTCTCCATTACATTCTCAGTTCATCAGTCTTCTCTTTTTCTCTTTTGTGAGGTCTTCTTGAATCTGAGACCAGCTTTCCATCCACTATGTCCTTCCTTGTCTCTCATTTTGCATTTTTTTCCTATTCAGTTATCTGTGTAAATGTCATTTTTCTGAAGTAGAATGTAAGTTCTTTGAGAGCATGCTTTGTTTTTCCCTTTGTAGCCTCAACACTTAGCACTGAACCTGGTACACATAGTAATTTAATAAGTGCCTATTGACTTTAAATGAAAAATATTTTATTTTCTATACAGTGTCTGGAACAGGAGCTTACATGATAATCCTTCAATATTCAGTATCCATGACATTAACATCTAATAGTGCAGTAAGTAACTCATCTTTGGCTTCCCATCCTGTGTGATTCTTTTCTGTG
Organism: Pseudochirops cupreus; assembly: GCA_028627135.1. Taxonomy (NCBI): domain Eukaryota; kingdom Metazoa; phylum Chordata; class Mammalia; order Diprotodontia; family Pseudocheiridae; genus Pseudochirops; species Pseudochirops cupreus. Next base: position 260,155,764 of record CM053580.1, on the reverse strand, counting down.
TCTTATCATAAATCTTGAATATTAACCCAGCATATTGGATTCCTTCTTTTAGGACCTCCCCAATTTTAATCATATGGATATCAACTATCTAGAGTCTGTCATTAGCAGGATAAAATTCTAAAGGCTGATGTTCAAACCACAGCACCCCTGAATATTTTTGATGATATTTCCTAGGCATAAAATAGCACTGATCATATGGTGCAATCTGTTGACTCCTAACACATACCTATAAGTTATCCACTTTGCGTCACCTGGTATTTTGATTCTTTGGAAATTGTGGTGTTCCACAAATTGTTTTTCTTTGCTTTGCCTATTCATTCAATCAACCAACATTTTTTTTTTAAGAACTGACATCTGTTAATTGATTGCTATAATAAATAATCAACTTATATTGAAAGGTAGAGAATTGAAGGAAAAAGAGAAGTTAAGTCTTCAGGATAAAAATTCATAGGATTTGGAATGAGGCAGGTTTCTGCAGTGGGAGGAGAAGGTGAAAATTTGTGAGAAGACAGTAAGGGCAACAGCAGGTTTTAGCAACACACTGGATGTTTGTAGTCAAGGATGGTAAGGGATCAAAGATGACTGAGATTTCTGGCTTGAGAAGTGGGTAATAGCTTAGCAGAGCCCACTGTGATGAATAATGGGTTTGAAGAAGGAAGAGAGGCACCTTTTTCTTTTCACATACAACTCGAGTGATCAGTAAGAGAAATGTGGATTGATTTCAGTAAGTTTTGTATCTCCTCCCCTCGCCCTCCATTCCAACCTTCAGCTTTTCTCTTTGAAGTAATGCTTTGTAGTTTTGGTTAGCAATACCCCAGGCTGTCTCTAATTATCTCAAGGGATGTTGTAAAATTCTCCAAAAAAAGTGAAATCTAATTCACTTTCATTTAAAATGCAAAATGTACACACACACAGACACACATACACACACCCGTCAGAGAATTATAATAAACTTGCCCTAGGGATTCATGGATTCATGCCAAGTATTGACTTATAAATGAAACTGTTTTAGATTGGGGGTGGAGGTATTCTTAGTGATTCAGTTACTGGGATGGTATCCAAGATGTTCTTACCTGATATGAAATTCCAGTCTATAGTACATAGTGTTATTTCAAGGTTCGGTTTATTCACCATAAAGTGTTTTCTGGGGGATGTGGAGGGAGGTGTTTCTAAAATCAACAAAGATAAGGTGCAGTAATTTAAGGAAGTCTGAGAATCAGCATTCTGAAGTTTAATTAGGCAGTTCAATTTGATTGAAGAATGGCAGAAGAGAGACAATAAGGAGGATGGAGACTTGTGTAAAGTCCTTTCCTATCCGTGAAGTTTATTTTTACCATACCAAAAATAAGACAATTGAAGAACCAAACAAACAGTATGAACACCTATGCTTTACCAAGAAATATAGTGTTGTGTAATGGAAAGTGTATTTCATGTTAAAGAGATTGTGGGAAGATAAGCACATCATGCATCATTGGTGTAACTGTGAATTGGTCCAAATATCCTATGAGTTTGGAATCAAGTATTAAAAATGACCGTTTTGTGCATGTCGTTCTTGATGCTACCAACATTTCCTCCACAACCTTTACAACCACCTTGCCCTAGGGTCCTTACAGCATGACCAGTTATTACCTCTCCACTGATTCTCCAGCTTTTTCTCAGGAAAGCCTCAGTCACCATACTTCACTTTACACCCTACTTTCTAGTCATCCCCTCCACAGTCTTGGCAGCCACCTTGCTGCCTTTCCAGTTACACTTTAGCACACATGTGCGTGAACACGCACTCACACATGCATACACCTCCTACAAATGAAGAAAGCAGCAATGATAGTGATAAACAGAATGACTATAGTGTTGTAAACAAAAGCAAAATTAAAAGGTAGGTCCAGTCAGATTAAAGGCATGTTCAACAATATTGGTTCTAGAGGACAAATGATCAAGCATACTCTTTCCTTTTGTTAAAGAGGTAGAGAATTACCTTGGTGTATTCAGTGTGGTCACTATGTCATTTGCTTTTGCTGAGTTGCTTCTCTTTGAAAAAAGTGAATTTATATTGGAGGAGAGAGGTTTGAGTGTATCAGGGATAGTCTGTGGTTTGAAAATAAAAGACATCCATAATATATACTTTTTTTTTAAATAAAGGGAAAGTTCTCCAGAATGAACATCAGAAGATCTTAGTGGGAGTCCTAATTCCATCATCGTGTGTGTGTGTGTGTGTGTGTGTGTGTGTGTGTGTGTGTGTGTGTGTGAGACCTTGGCAACTTGTTTAATGACCTAAACCTTGGTTTCTCACTGTTTGAAATAAGGAAATACTAATCCTAATGCTGTCTAATTCACAGTGGTGTTGTAGGAATCAAATAGAATATGAAAGTGTTTTGGAAACATTTTTTTTAAATTAAATGCTTACATTTTTATTCTAAGTAGATAAATCATATTTATCTAGACTTGTACAAATACACTGGTGGGAGTGAATAACAACCTTGAATGCAATTTTTTATAAAGCATAAGGAAAAAGGTATTATATGGATGTTTAGAATCATAGATGCACAGATTGTTTAAACAAGTTACATTAAAAGCGAATCCATAGTTCCTAGGTTTATTCAATAGTTTTGCTTTTTTTCAAAGTGCATTCCTTTAGATTATCTCCTTCGGCTTAGTACTCCCATTTAACAGATGAGGAAACTGAGGCAGGGAGAGGTTAGATGAATTACTGAAAGTTGCTCTTTAGTGACAGAAACTAGACTGGAACTCAAGTCTTTTGCCTCCAAGTTCACTCAACCTCCGCTCTATGCTGCACAACTATCAAGATACATTATTCTTCATATGTTGTTTCAGGCTATAAAGAGTCTTCAGTCTACATGTGTAGCCACAGTGAGTTATACAGTATGAAGGTCATTCCTTTCATGGACTACAATGATAAGATGTGACCAAAAAAGGAGTCATGTTTGCCTCGTATTTGTGCTTTAGTACTAACAAAAGACAAAGCTTAAGCAGCTGCACAGGCCAAATAATTGCTGATTATGTCTTTCCAGTCTTTTTACAAATGCAAATTTGGAGGGTACAAGAACATTTCAAATTTTCCTGGTTTTTATTCTATTTGCTACCAAAATAACACATAAGAACAATTGGATTCCCTTGTGCTTATTCCTTCTGTAAGAAGAAGTCTGTCACATTGTTCCATTTCCCTGAATTAAGCAAAATAAATCAGGGGTCTAAGGGAGTCACTCTCTTGAGCAGATATCACCATTTCCTTGCTCTGTGGCTTTCAGGGAAAGGTGGGTGCAGCACCATGTGGCCGAGTGGGGTTGGTGGCCTATCAGTAACTGAGGAACTCTTTATTCAGGCCAGATGCTTACAGCATCTCTAAAGGTTCTTTGATTCATTGAGGTGAACCACTCTCTATACCAGGGTCAAGGCAGACAAGCTTTCATTATTTTCTTCATTTACATTAATTAGAATTATTGAAAGCCTGGGGCTACTCCTGACTTCTGAAAACATGATCTACTCCTAGGTGAGGTATAAACACAGAGCAGTGAAAGGACTATAGCATATTTCATTAACAAATAAACTTTTATTTCTTCCATCAGCCATAACAAGATTTGTATTGTGGTGTGTTGCTTAATCAGCCTTTAACATAAATCAACCAAGATGGTCAGGTGGAATACTTATTAAGCACTTGGGTGCCACAAACAATCAAGAGGGAAGGTAATTTCATTCTTTCATAGATTGAGAGGACAAATAAACCAATGTGGAGTCAGAAGACTGGATCTGAGAATTTGTCATTTACTTGCTATGTGACTTTGGGCAAGTTTCTGATTCTCCATTTCTTTATCTCTAAAATGAGTTGATTGGACCAGGTGATCTCAAAGGTGCCTTCCACTTCTAACATGCTGTGAGTCTGAGTAAGCATAACTCCTTCTCAATAGTTTTTAGAAGGATCTCGCTTTTGTGATTCAGAACATTTTCCTGGAATGCAAGGAGGAAGTGGATACAATAGTTGAAGCAACTAATAAGTTCAAGAGGATGTGAAAAATATGTTAACTTATGCCAATTGTGAGAGGAAAGAAGCCAGAATTAAACATAAGCAACTAAGACAAGAGAGGGCAAATTTGGAACATTTACAGTAGAAGATGTAAGGAAGTAGAAAGCATTAAAAGTTGAATAATTAAACTGTTAGCTCCCATTTTTATAAGGATCATGTCAATAACATTTGAACAATGTGCTACCAAATCATCTGTTTAATTTTAGTTTATCGCTAAGACTAGAACATATAAAAATGGATTTGCTAAATCTTTGGAGACAGGACTATTCTCTCTATAATGGGATTACTATGAGACATTGACCTAGAGTTTTGACTTTGTAGAAGAAGAGGCATTATGGGACAGTGGAAAGAACATTGGCCAGGGATTTAGGAGGCTCGTGTTTTAGTCTCATCTGTCCCAGCAATTATCAGCATAACCTTGGGCAAATCAGCTAACTTACTGAACCTCAGTTCAGTTAAAGCAACCTACCACAATACAATATATACCTGTTTTACCTATGTCAAGTATTTGTGAGGCATAAGGCAAATAATATACTTTGTAAATGATAAAGGACTGGGGAAATGTCAGCTCTCACTATTATTTTTGGTCATTGTTGTAGTCTTGGTTCTTCATTTTCCATCAAGGAACTGGTGTATTCTTTCTAGATCCTCACATCAGATGCACTGTATTCTGAGACAACCAGTCTTGGGAAACATTGGTAAGACAGGTAAAAAATACCTTTGGAGATCCCATCTCCTGTTATAGTTTGCTTCTTGCCTTCAGTCCTTCCTTTCTTTCAAGTTTTCTAGGTCCTTCTGCCTGACAGAGGAAACATAAGTTCATAAAATAATTCACACAAGTGTATCAATAAAGTTTATTAGTTATCAGTACTGAGAACTGGATTTATCTTTCTCCCCACAGGGAGAGAATAATACTTATCCTTTTGAAAATGTTGGATTGGATCTATGGTTTACTCAGTGTAGACTAATAATATAACAACAGCAACATTTATATAGAGCTTACTAGCCAACTAGGTGGCATAGAGGATAGAGTACTGGGCATGGAGTCAGGAAGATGATTTGTCCTGAGTACAAATCTGACTTCAGATACTTACTAGTTGTATGACCCTGGGCAAGTCATTTAACTTTATTTGCCTTAGTTCTTCATTTGTAAAATTAGCTGAAGAAGGAAATTGCAAACCTCTACATGATTTTTGCCAAAGAAAAACCTAAATGGGGTCACGAAGGGTCAGATACAACTGAAAAATGACTCAACACAAATTTACTTTGTTCCAGATACTATATGAGTACTTTACAAATAGTATCTTATTTTGTCATCTCAACTCTGGAAGGTGAGTGTTATTGTTGTAGTTATTTTCATTTTAGAGTTGAGGAAATTGAGAAAAAACAGAGAATAAGTGGCCTGTACAGGGTCACACGGGTAGTATGTATATGAGGTCATATTTGAAGTCAGATCTTCCTAGTTAGGTTCTTCTTCTAACAATGTAGATCTCTTCTACTTTCTTTGCAACTTACACAGCTTACTACACAGCTTAGAAATAGTAGAATGGTAGCAGTTTTGGTTTTTCATTTGTTTGTTTGTTTTTGTTTTGGAATAACAGTCTAGTTGTTCCTCAGATCATAGCATTCTGCCATTACCTACTCCTCTTCCACCACCATATAGTCTAGGTATTTTGATTTGTGAATCTAATAATGACATTTGCGGCATATGGCATTAGCATCCCTGTGTTTCCATTTTAGTTGTATGTTGGTGATGGTTCCTGCTGCTAGGCATAAATTAACCTATGAATCTTCCTCCTGTGAGGATTTATTTTTTCCTACTGGGAAATAGAAAAATCATGATAAGGCTTACACATACAACTGTTAGTTACATCAATATTTCGATGACCAAATTTGATCACTGTGGATCATATTCATTGTGGATATTCACTCGAAGAAAAGAAAACAAACAGATGAAGAATGTCAATTGCACAGATTTCAACATGCATTAGAAATAACACCATATAGAGCTTGTCCAGTACTATGTGTATCTGGGACAAACAATACATATGAGCTGGACTCAGAGTTGAAAAGGAGAAATGCAGGATAGGTTACTCTTGGTAAATTGCAAAACACTCCTGGTACAGCTAAGTGGCACAATAGATAGAGTGTTGGGCCTGAAGTCAGAAAAAAAAAATCTTCCTGAGTTCAAATCTGGCCTCAGACAATTACTAGCTGTGCACCCTAGGCAAGTAATTTAATCCTGTTTGCCTCAGTTCTTCACCTATAAAATGAGCTGGAGAAGGAAATGCAAACCACTCTAGTACCATTGCTAATAAAATTCAAAAGGGTATATGAAGAGTTGGGCACAATTGAACAGCAACAACAATGGACTCTTACTGACTGTAAGCTTCCTGTTACAGCCAAGGCCAATCTTTCCAATACAAACATTTTATCTGTTTTACAGTTTCCAAGTATGAGCCAGAACGCCACTTCCTCGGGAGAGCTAAAGATCAGCATCACAGAGAGGATAATAGAAAGGTGTTTGGTGGGTATAAACAGGCTATAAATATAATTGATGACGAACCCTGAAGGAGAAATTGGAGTAAATGAGGATAGCAAGTCATTATGACAGAAAGAAGGATGGGCCAGTATGGTGGCAAAAGCGAGGGATGAGACGTGGATGGCCCGAGTCCTCCACTTGTACCCTCTCACTGATGAGAGGAAGCAAGGAAGGTTTTGAGCTCACTGAGTAATCTCACTGTGGTGTAACTTGGGGAGGAGGTGAATGAGAGTTGCACAGAATGGGTGAATGTGGGCACCTTCCAATCTGTATTATCGGAGGAAACTCAATAGGTAAGATCACACATCCATCTGACTATTTGAAGTATTGAGAGGATATTCCCTCCATTGACATATACATCTATTCTTCTTTGCTTTATTACATAGTTAAGTCAATAGCATTTCTTAGGTGGTTATTTAGCACTGTGCTAAGACTCTGATTCCAGATTCATTAAACTATCAACTCTTATAACTACATATATATATATGTGTGTATA
>CM053580.1:260126158-260148187 GCA_028627135.1 Pseudochirops cupreus | reverse complement strand
TCCTCCTCCTTCTTTCTATATGAAAACTAAGGACTTTTACTTTATTTTAAAAATAATAGTGATACGTTATTGACTTTGATTAAGTAGGAGAATAACTTGTTCAGACATATGCTTTAGTAATTTAGCATTTAAAGTCTTTATAACCTAGATTCAAAACACTATTCTAATGTTATTATATCTTACTCCCATTCACACACTGTTCTATAGTCAATATGATTTTCTTCCTGTTCCTCACGCAGAACATTCCAGTTCCCATCTCTGTACCTCCACACAGGCTATCCCACATGCACAGATCCTTTTACACAAGCCATTTATTTCCCTATACCTTTGGATTACTAATTTCTTACAACACTTAGTTTAAACTTATGTAGAAGGTAGAAGACTTTCTGATTCCCTCATATATATTTACTATGTACACACATTTTCCCTCCTAAATAGCATATAAACTTCTGATGATATGGGATTGTTCAGTTTTTGTCTTTATGGTCTAGCACTTAAACACAGGCTCAGACATCCATAATAGGTGCTTAATAAAAGCTTGCTAATTGATTGACTGACAAAGTTTGCAAGTTGAGTTGTTAAAGCTCTTATACTGCAATACTTTATAGAAAAATAAGGAATAGTTGGGTGAAAGCATCAAGGTAGCATTTAGAGTTAAGCAAAGTGAATGAACTTATATTTTGATTTGGCTCAGACAGACTGAGTTTTAAGTAGCACGATATAAATATCATATCAGGAATCCAGCAGCCCTGAATTCTACTACTCCCTCTGGTGGTAACTATGAGTCTCCGGACACATCACTTGATTTTTCTCTGCCTCAATTTTCTCGTCTGTAAAATGGGTACAATAATCCCTGAATAATCCCCTACCTTAAAGAGTTGTTGTTGATGGGACTTTTTAATCCATAAAGTAATGTAAAAAGATGAGTATTTCTTATTTACAATGACACATACTTGGTAGAAAGTTAACCAGGGAATTCTAAACTTTTTTATTCTCCTTACAAATACTCCTTGATGAAAAGGACTTTCAAAGGCTTAAGGTATAACATTTTCTTAGTTAGCTCTGTGTTACCAGAAAAGGGGCACATGCTATGTTTTTAGCAGGCAGAAAGCATAATAGATTTAGTATATGAACCACCAGAGTGATGGGCTATTTACAAAGCATACCTTTGTGCTACAATGCTGTTTGCAGTGACATGTTAAAAAGCCTAAATCTTTCTTAACCACCAGGAATCACTATCAATATAAGTATGCATGTGTACATGTAACATGTATTTAGTGTACATATATGTGTGTGTGCATGCCTAAAGGTACCTGTGTATATTAAGATCCTAGGGATGTACAGAGGTTACTTGTAGTCCTTAATAATTTTTTGATGATTTGGTAAAGTGGGATGTGCTATTTGAGAGCACTCGAATCATATTGGCCATGTTTCAATAAAAGTATTCAATTTATATTGCAGCAATAATTCTTTCTGTCAAAATACAGCTTTTTTCATTCATCCAACTGTTAATTTGACAAATAATAGTTGGGATTTGCATCACAAATCTACTATGACTTTCACTAATTATCTTCAATTAAAAACCAATACATATGCATGTGTATATGTGCACATCAATATAATGCATGCATATATGTGTATGTATACATATGTATATGCATGCATCTTATGTGTACTGAATGAACTTGGAGTCAGGACAACCTGGGTTAAGATCTTGCCTGATATGCTTACTGCCTATGTACTGGTAGAAAAGTTACTTAATCTATCTTGGATTCAGTTTCCCTATATCTAAAATTGCACTGTGATATATTTAGATATTATTCCAAATCACAACATTTTAAAAGATACATCAGGTTCTATTAAGAATATTGTTTCATGATTCTGAAAATATCCATGGAGAAGGTATAATTGTTATATTTACCATCTCAAGCACCACTGTTCTGCAACTCATAAAATATGGTATTTTACAAAATTCCCTTCACCCAATTTATAATTTCTTATTGGGGGCAATCTCCAGTCATCCTGATCTATATCCTGACACTGGACTCAGATGGCTCCAAAGGAGAAAGTGAGGCTGGTGACTTTTCACAGTCCTCCCTCACTTAAATCCAATTCACTTGCAAGTCATGACATCATCTTCCTCTTCATGATCCTCTTTGAGAATGAAGATGAAACAACAATAAAAACAATTTCTTGCAAAACAGCCCAATAGAAGTGTTCTTTACATAAACAAAGACAACACCACCACACAAGAAACAACAAAGTTAATTCTTCTATGCAAGTTTTCCTTTTTAATGATGTTTTAATCAAATATAGCAATTATGTCCCACTGAACTCATTAAAATGTTATTCAGCCCAAATAACATAATTAAAAAGTACATAAGACAGTTTTAAAGATAGTTTCAACAAATCTTCAGATACATGGAAGGTTTGAGAGGCCTACAAAATGTCAATGACTAGGTTTATATTATACCATGCCATTAATTTTTTCATTAGACCATTTCAGAGTTCTTTTGAATTGGAGATACAATTCATAAAAAAGAAAGACAGTTGTGCCTTCATTGAGCTTACAATACAAAGGAGTAAACAACACACAAGAAGAGGTAAGGATCCGTACGGGAGGGATACTTCTTGTTCAGTGGAGTTAAAAACCAGGGCAACAGATATAGAGTAGAATGATCTGATCGTCCAGTTTCTGACCTCTATAAAGGAAGGTATCAGGTGGTTTACTCTGCCCTCCTGCCCTCAAAAGAGACAAGAAAGGAGGCTGAGGGTAGTGGAGTTAATCAGGGCTAGAGTTAGTTGCACTCATCACAGTCATTTACAATTTTCCTTAGACTTCTCAAACTGAGCTGTTTCAGTCAGTAGTCTTCAATTAGAATAAATAGTACTTGTAAGATGGAAATGTAAAACAAGTGTATTTTTTTCATATCTAAATAAATAGGCATTGATAAAGGGCATATTGAACATCTGAGGAGGGAAAGCAGTAATAGTGTTTTGCTACCAGCTACTGGCCTCTATCAGACCTCTAGCTGAGAGTCCACAAAAGGCAAAGAAAAGTCTAATGAATGACTTATGCTACACTGGACCACCATAACACTAGAAACCAGACTCATGTACTACTCTAGAGACCTTTTAATGTCTGTGGGCCTTGAGTCAGTAGTCTAGCTATGGATAGCAATAGTAGGACTCTGGCCACAGGCCCAAACACAAACATAGAATTAGTTAAGGATTTTTATTTTTTAATGAAATAGGAGCTTCACTGAATATTTGCTCAAATTCTCAGCCAAGGTCCAAGCCATAAGTAACATCTGTGGGTTGAGTTATTTAGCCACTCTCACCACCATGAAATAGACTGGACAAAGGAACCAGAAGAGAAAAGGCCAACTAAGCCACAATCTAAGATGTGTCTCAAGGCAGAAGCTCTGCCCTATTGCAGATTAGAGTTCAGTCCCCTGATCAGAAGAGACATGGCCCTTGACCATCACTATAGACTAGAGATTTTCCAGAAGACTAGATGGACAAGGCAGTAGCAGAGAGAGCTCCTGCCACCACCTCATTGGTGGTACCAGATAAGGCAGAAAAGAGAACAGGAAATGACCCATCATATTACAAAGTTTCTCAATTTTTAGGGTAATGGTTCCTAGGAGAAGTTAATCCAATAGTAGACATCCCCTTGATCTTCTTGATGACTGGAGAATTCCCCAATGAAAAGACAATTCTGGCTCAATGGCTCTAGAAGACTCTGGACCTTTTTCTCCACACAGCAGATTCTATTGACTAAGGGCTCAAAGGGTTTGGGGATCCCCAGGTAAGATCCTAGGATGATCATATTCAACATGTTTGGGAAGAGATGCTCTGCTCAAAGCACTTCTTTTTGGGTGGTGGGATCCTGCATCCAGCCCAGGCAAAACAGGTAGGGCATATAGATGATGTCTCACTCCAAGAGCTCCAATTCTGCCTCTAGCACCCTTTGGTTATAAGTGATGCAAGTTTCTACATAGTCATTCTATCTCTTCAAGAATTTTTCCCATTTTTTTCTAGTCATGCTCAAGGTATCCTTATTTTTCATTTGCACATTGAAATCCAATCAACTGATTACACTTGAGTCCAAAGTAATGGCAAAATCCATTATGTTGTATGTTCTGAGCATGGCTTTGGCTCCTCCACAAACAGACTTGAGCCAAAAAAAAAAAATTCTAGTTTATGAATTATTTGAAATTGGATTTTGTAGGTTATTGAATATCCTAGTGAACTGGGAGCTACCACATATGGCTTATTCAATTTTGAAGACATATAGTTAATGTTTTAATTGATTTGTGATGTCATTGATGTGGGTATTATTTCCAATGCAGCAGATTACAGCCCATTTAGTTCTCCTTAGCCTCTTTATCTTCATAATGACCACTGGGTACCATTTTGTGAGAATCTGTGTAGCACCTTCGTTATTTACTTGTTACTTCTCATTCCTGCTATACAATTATCCCACCTCCTTTTCTCATGAAATGTTTTCTCAATGATGTTACTTTTGCCACTATTTATGTACAAGGGACCATATTCAATGCACTTAAGACTACCACACATCTCTCCATCGCCTTTTGGGCCACCAATATTTTTATTGATTGATTTACATCATGGTGTTATAGCTTTAGAAGGGACCTCAAAGGCCATCTTGCCCAACTGCCCTCATTTTACTGATGGCAAATCTGAGAGAAGACTAAATGACATAAGAAGAGATTGTGGCATTCAACAGCTGAGAGTCATATAGTATCATGAGGAGAATATAAGGATTAAAATGTTTTTCATGAAAATATTATTAAAATATTTGAACATAATTTGATTTCTTCAAATCATTAGAGGGTGATGAATTTTCACTTTAGCGTAAATGTGTAGGCATGCTGATTAATAGAAAGTTTTCGATAACAGAATACTGCCTAACTGGTAAACTTTCAGTGTATTTTATTACGGATTACATATGGAGAACCAGCAGTTCTCAGTGTAGCTACTTTATTGTTGCTCACTTGGTTTAGTCATGTCTGGCTCTTCATAACCCCACTTGGGGTTTACTTGGTGTAAACTTGGGGTATACTGGAATGATCTGCCATTTCCTTTTCCAGTTTATTTTACAGATGAGGAAACTGAGGCAAAGAATATTAAATGACTTGTCCATGTTCATAGGGCTGGTCTGAGGTCAGATTTGAACTCAGAAAAATGATTCTTCCTGACTTTGGTCTTTGCATTCTATCCACTATACCACCTAGCAGCCCCAACTTTTGGCACTGGAGCAACAAGGGAAAGAAAGAAAAAAAATGCCTTTATTTTCTTACTACCACTGCCACAATTGTTAAACACAGGTATTTCTTTTTTAAATGGTATTAAGATGGATGAGAGTCTTCCTTTGTCTTGTTATTTATGTTAGAGTTCTTTAGGTATACCTCTTATATTCCTAAGTAGACTCATTTTCCCAAAATTATCTGATCTCAAGCTACAAATAAACACATATATTAGAAACATTTATTACAAGCATGATTTGGAAGTATTTAATTCTTTACCTTACTTCAATACCTTGATCTTTCATAAATATTCTCCCTAGATTTTTCTACATTAATCTCCTTCTTTATACTCTCACTATAATATTATTCAAGCCTCTAAATCAGTGGTCCTCAACCTGTGGGTTGCAACCCCTTTGGGGGCCAAACAACCCTTTCACAGGGGCTACAGGGGTCACCTAAGACCATCGGAAAACACATATTTCCGATGGTCTTAGGAACCGAGACACCGCGCCTCTATCCATCTCCAGGTGGGTCCACCCACATGCAGATATGCCGACATACAAGTATTAAAGGGTTGTGGCATTAGGAAGGTTGAGAACCACTGCTCTAAACTCTACATTATGCTCCCTTAACTCACTTCTTCTTCCAAAATTAAATTAACAAACTTTTAAAAACATTTGAGGCTAGATCTAAGAATTCATTAGTATAGGGTGTTCTCAGGGAGGAAAATCACTCTACCAAGCAGATCAGCAACTCTTGTGCAATTTATATCTATCTGAATGTGCCAAGTAATCAAAAACTTGCCAAGGGTCATGTAGGAGAGGCAAGATTTCATTCCCAGCTATCCTGGCTACAAGAGCAGCTGTCTATCTACTGTGCCACATCAGTTCTCAAAAACAGTCAAAAGTTTAACTGTAAAAATATGATCTGATCTTATTCTAAATCATTTGACAAAAATGGCATATCATAGGTGGACTTATTTTTCTCCAATTGGTGTCTTCACCAATGTTTTTTATCTGGTAAGTTTTATAAGTTCTGAGATGATGTCTGGGTTTTCAAAAACATTAGAAATCAAGCCACAAGTAGAATGTCATGTATACCATGGGATGGATGCTCAACATATTATTATCTATGAAGTTTGACTACTAAGGAATGAGTGAATTGTTTAACAAGCATCAAAAACTATCTATCCTAATCGATGGCATCACTTTCAAAGTAGTCTCCCTGGGAGAATAATACACTTATTTCAATGATTCTGCCAGTGTTCAAAAGTTATCTGAAGCTTTTCTTTGAAAATTGCCTACAGATTCCATGACTCATCTACAAAATCTCTCAATTGTGGCAAATATTCATTCTTTATGGTGGGCTTTCATCTTTGTCAAAATCTGAAAGTCATTTAGGATTATCTAACCATTAGGATATGTAATCAAGCTAGGTTCATTAAATGTAAAGCTACATGGACCATTCTTTTTTCTGGAGTTCAAAAACTGTCTCTGAAGACAATTCTAAAATAACAACATTACACACACACACACACACGCACACACACACATCCCTCTACCTATATGTTTTATGTATATATAATGTATATGTGTCTATATACTTATGTACACATATGTGTATAGATAGATATAGAGAAATTTCATGTACATAGACATATATTTGTGTGTGCATATATACACAGAGAGAAAGAGAATGCATATATATATTAGATATTATCTCCTAATTCCAAAAATATATGAACTATGGATAACAATAATAAACATAGGATTATATGGTTGAAATGACCCTTGAGTAATCTCACCAAAAAAGAGACACATGTTTAGGTGCAAAGATAATTTAGATAAGTTCAAATTTAAAAGAAGATGATCAAATAAGATATTAAAATCTATCCTACCCATTTGATTTATACTTCATCAGCTGGAAAAGCTGCTACAGTCTATGTACTAACAGTTCAGGTCTTTGTTAACTGCAAGTGTGAGCTCAGCAGAGTCTAATTTAGCAAAGTACCAATATAATAAAATGAGGGCTCCCTGCCAAAAATGCAAATGAATATGTTTGTTTTCAATTGAGCAAGAACCTCTCATTTCAAATAGTGATTCTCTCTGATGCCAAAGATCCTGAATTTTCAGGCTAGAAGGATTATCTTAATGTTTATATGTCAAAGATTAATGCAAAATGAAGAAGACTGTGTCCCTCAACACTGTTAAAATGTCAGAACAATAGTCAAGTGCTGTTCTGACCATGAGTTCTCTTACTAAGTTACTCTCAGAATCAGAGAGGACTTTTCAGTTAGTGTCCCTGCCTCCAGATAACAATCTGTCTAAATCATCCCAGAAGAATGAAAATGTACTTATACTCAGAGTAGGATTCCATAATATTTTTCAATAATCTATTCTCATGTTTAAAAGCTACACTCCAGAGAAACTCTTCCTTTGTCTATGAAAAAAGTCTTAAAACAGCTTAAACCAATTTCTTTAAGGGAAATGGAAGACAACTAGACCCCATTTGTGATATAAAGACCTTGGGAAAACACTCTTAAAGACCCCACTGTGAATACATAGACAAATTTAACCATGGTAAATCTTTCTTGGGAGATTAATTTGTCTGTTGTCAAATTGGTGAATTTCATTTTCAAAATGTATTTGCAATAAATGCTTTAAACTTTGAAACAGGTCATTTGAAGCAATTTCTCCACTAAAATTCCACTGTGATGTCATCATCAATAGATGGTAATTATCCTTGGACCTTAAAGAATATGTGGAGATTATGCATGCATGCACACACACACACAACACACACACACACACACACACACACACACACACAACACAAACACATAAGCACACAAAATCAGGCTCTACGAGTGTGAAAAATTGAGTCAGAGAAGTATAGTGGATAGAGGGCTAGACTTGGAGTCAGGAGGACCTGGATTAAAATTTGACCTCAGCTATTAACTCACTGAGTGACCATGAACAAGTAACTAAACGTCTTTGAACCTCAGTTGCCTTATTTGTAAAATGAAAAGATTATATTCTAACCCTACAGACCCATTCAGTCTCAATCGAAGAACTATGATTCTATGAAAAAATTCCAACTATGTTAAGGGACAGATTTTTTTCTTTCATCTAAATAACCTAATTTTGAAAGGGTTATCAACAGGCTTTGTCAACAGGTGATAGTTTCCTTTTCTCTGGCAATAGAATCACATGAAAATTAACTGACTGCAATGGGTCATGATCTTTGTCATTGGTGGGAATACTGATACAGATGAAATCACTGATCTTTTAAAGGATCAAAATGAAATTTGAACTAGTCTGTCTGATATTTAGACATTATCTAATGGTTGACTTTCTATATTGCTTTAATCAAATAAGAAGACAGATATTTGCATCCTATTTATTCAATAAAAAAAATTTCTTACTCAGTGCAAACTATATCATATTAGTCAGAGTTATGGCTGTTCAAATCTCTCAGAACATAGCATCAGTAAAGTAGAGGTTAGAGGTTCCCTTCCCTTATTGATCAGTTTGCTTTCTCACTCAGAAAGATTCAATTCACATCAATAGCTAGCTCACTTTCTCACTTTCTCTAGTTGTCCATGAAGTGGATCAGTCAAGAGAGGATAAATGAATCAATGTAAATCTATGCCCATTCTTGGAAAGGAAAAATAATACCCAAATAATCCATATCCTACAGGCAAGCAGGATTACGTCTGTGTGTGAAACACAGCATATCATGTCTTCAAGAATTAGGAGATATTCGAGGGCAAAATCCATCATGTTGAATAAATCCTGGTGTTTTATGATCCTGTCCAAACTCCACATGGTTTTACATATTCTGTAAAGTGGTCTAATGAATGATTTTCTTAAGTTTTATAGATGTATATATTCAGTCAAAAGAGGTTTTCAGGGACAAAGCTATATATTACCTATAACTTATAGGTGCTTATTTTCTAACTTTTGCTTTAACCAACCCCATAACTTTATTTTTCATCTGCATAAGACATAGTAAAATTACACTCAAAATACATCAGTTAACAAACTAATGATGAAAGAGTTAAGTCATGTATTTTGCCCAAAGCTTAATGGAAGTGTATAGAATTCTGTCATATTGCAGCCAATAGGGAATTTCGATAGAGAGTCCAGATAAATGCAATTTGGGAAATTTAAATCACGAAATGAAATGAAAGAATGGATGACCTTGAAATCACAGAGCCCTCTAGGTTTAGAGTTCTTTGAACTAATATAACCTCCATACCATACAAGTTTATAACTTCTTATTCATTTCAAAATACAAAGAGATAAAATCAATACAAGTTTAAGTATTTGTGTATTCTATTCTACTTTCCAGATTTTTGTTCATCTTTTTCCAGGATGTCAGTGTGGCATGGATTCTAAATCTCCTTCTCTCAAGTACCTTCATTTGAGATTACCTAGAGCCTCCCCTTTGGGGATGTTTCATGAAGGGGTTTGGAAGTAATTTGAATAACTCAGCCAAGATGTTTCTGGTAAAGAAAGGGATGAAAAGACAATCAGAGAAAGAGAGTGAGAGGCACACTGCCTGAACACTGGAGAATAAGGAAAATAGTCAACAGGAACTTAGGGTAAGATAATTGTAATGTTGTTCATTTGTTTTCAGTCATGTCCTACTCTTCATGACCATATTTGGCATTCTCTTGGCAAAGATATTGGTGGTTTGCCTTTTCCTTCTCCAGCTCATTTGAGGATGAAGAAACTGAGGCAAATAGGATTAAGTGACTCGTCCAGGGTCACACAGTTAGTAAATGTCTGAGGCTAGATTTGAGCTCAGGAAGATAATTCTTCCTGACTTCAGGCCCAATATCCTATCCACAGCCTAAGCTAGCTGCTCTGATGGAACTAGAGATACATAACATGGATTGAGAGACACAATTATGTGAGTGGTATAAGAAAAATAAATGCTCATGTTCTCCCCTCTGCCCTCATCCCAGATAAATCCACTGCATGAGATTTGGATCTTTCTCAGCAAATGTAAAACCACAATATGCAGTTTATGAAGTACAAAAGAATACCTATGTGAATTGGAGTTCAAAATCCAAATGGGACAATAACCAGGTCAAGGAATAATTTAGTTTATTACAAGAAAAAGTAAAGGCCTGAATGCTAGAATCTCTCCACACAACATCCAAAGGAGCCCAGCTCTGCAGGCAAAGTCTTGAGATATTTATGGGTTCTATTGAAATTGGGAGGTATAGGGGGAGTGGAAGGGGCAGTCCCTTCCAGAAACTGATAGAACATGGAAGCAGGTTGTTATTGTTTATTGTAAAGTGGGGAAGGTGAGTCTGCAAACAGCAGGATAGGTTTCAGCCATTTCTAGTGAGCTTTGTGGTAGCCTAGCTCAGTAGATGCAAAATCCAAGGTAGGGTAGCATGGTAGAGCAGACACAAAGGATAGCTGATGTGTCAAGAATGAACAAGGGTCAGATTGGTTACTGATTGGTCCATTCCATCTCTGAGCATGTCATCACCAATCTTATGGAATAGGGAAACTGAAGGAAGAAAGAAACTCATACTTAAGAGTTACAGAAAACCAAGCATGGTGATGCATTCTTGTAATCCTTCATTACAGGAATGCTGAGGTTTTTATATGGCTTGAACTTGAGAGTTGTGAGGCTTAGAAGAGTTAAAGTCTATCAGGCATCCACACTAAGTCTGGTAGCAATATATCAAGTCCCTGGGAGCAGGGTACCACCAGGCTCCCTAAGAAGGGATAAACCTGAACCATGTCTACAATAGAACAAGTCACAGCCTCTAGGTCTGTCAGTAGTGGGCCCAGGAAACCTGTGGCCATTCTAACCTTTGTGACATATCACCAAGCCTCAAAAAGAAGTAAAAATAAAAATAAAGATACATATGTAGATGTGAATTTTCTTGCTTTAAACAAACAAAATATAGGCTTAAAAAAATTGTCCCATATGGGTCAGGCTATTTGTTCCCCTGGGAATGTAATGAAGGGCCATTACTGGTGCAGAACCCAACCATGTGGAATGGTAAACAGAGCTGAGTGTCAGAACTCTGGCAACCTTTAGGAGACAATCCTTAAGGGTATATGAGGTATTGAGGGACGGGAAGTAGAAGAAGAATCTTTCATTGTCATTTTGTTTGAATATAATTGTTTAAATGTTGTCAATGTTGTTTGACACACTGTTATTGTGTATGTTGTTTGAATAACTGTCAGTTTAAAAAAAATGATGTTTCTTCAGGTTGCTTTATAACCTAAGCACATTGGAGGGTGGGGGTGGGGAGGGGGTCTGAGCCACTGACTGAAGTAAATGTTGATCTGTATAATGCTTGGAAATGAGAATGACTTTTCAGGGGGTCCTCATGTGAAGAGAGTCCCAGGTGCTACGTGAAGTTATGGTCAATGGATTTCTTTTGGTATGCTTATTAGCAATAATCTTCTGTCAAAGTAAGAGAAATAGAAATATCACTGGGGACCCCCTGACTTGTTGTTGGATTAGCTTTATGACTATTATTCTTCCATTGAACATTCCTATTTATTACATGTATTCTGTAGGTGTCAAGCTATGTATAAATAGGAAGATTTCTTGTTTTGTTACTATTTTTATGTGTTCAGAATTGTGAAAACCATTGGGTAGCTTCATTTACATTAAGGATATTACTAAATAAAAATGCATTAATCTCAAGTTATTAACATAGAACTAAATGAACTTGTGCATGTTTAAAAGAGAAACTCAATTCTCCTCTAATAATGGAGATACAAGTATATTGACTAAGTACATGACTTTAGGTAGAGCTTTGAATTTCCTCAGTCTCATACTTGTCATCTCAAAAAATGTGAAAATCTGAGGTTTTTTTTTTAATAAAGAAAGCTCTTTATAAACCTTAAAGGTGTATATGTATGTGTCAGTGTTGTTTATAGCTACTTTGAATATAGAACACCTCTTTCATACCCACTTCCTAAAAATACGGTTTTGGGGGGGAAGGCATTGAGTCTCTGTTTCTCCCCTACATTATTTGCATTTCCATCCTTTATTCAGCTGAAGTGATCTCCCTATGCTCTGTAAGAACGTACTGTCTGTGAAGGAGAAAATGAGAAATAAAAGACAAAAAGAGCAATGATCTATCAGATAAAAGCTAATTGATTAGCTAGTCAGAACTGCAAGAAAAAAATAATTGAGCAGGAAGGAAAAGTATATAAATTTGAAGAAAGGAATTAGATTTGAAGGAATATTTCTGCGGAATCTTAAGCCAGAATTACTCAGTCAATAAGCATTTCCTAATCATTTACCTGGGAGCTAGGCAGTGTGTTCAAAGTAAGGGATATAAAGAAAGATAAAAACACAGTCCTTACCCTGGAGGACCTCACAATGAGGAACACAACTGAAATCAATCAATGAATAAATAAATACATAAACAAACAAATAAACCAATGGACATACAAGATAGATACACTGTAAGTAAATGGAAGGTGATCCTATAGGGAAGTCAATTCTAAATGACTTCCTAAAGGGGATGTGATGTGAGCTGCATCTTAAGGGAAGTCAAGAGATGACACTGAGAAGGGAAAGGATTTCAAACATGGGAGGAGACAATAAAAAGGCAGGATGTAGAATTCATGAAATGAACTATCCTGAATGAAGAACAGAAAGGCAATAAAACAGGCAATAAAAGTTTACTAAACGCCTACTATGTGCTAGATGCTGCACTATTCACTGGGGAATGGAAATGGAAATGGAAAAAGTAAAATAAAATAAAACAAAACAAAATAAAATAGTTCCTGCCTACGAGGAGCTCTTGAACTAATAGTGAGGTCAGATTGCTAGGTCTTGGAGTACATGGAGGGGAGTAGAGTAAAAAAAAGAGACTCAAAAATTAAGAAAGGCTTTAAAAGGCAAATTAAAGATTTTATATTTCATCCTAGAGATAATGGAGAGCCTCATTGGAGTTTACTTAGTGACTTGTTCAGATGGGAAGTTTATGAGAGTCAATGTCAAACGGAGTGGAGGCTGAATGGAAGAGTGGGAGAGATGATTGAGACAAGGAAAGCTAACAAAAGACTACAACATTAGGCCAGGTATGGAGGCTGAAGGCCTACACAAGGCTGACAACTGTCTAGTGAAGAGAAGGCTACGTACATGATCGAGGTGTTGTGAAGAGAGAGACTACAAGACAGCAACAAATTGGATGTGTGGGATGAGGCCACATGAATGGAGTGGACGATGACTTAGAGAAGGGTGGTATTCTCAACAGGAACAGGGAATATGGGAAGCAAAGAAGGGGAAGAAATAAGGAGTTCTATTTGGGGTGTGTTGAATTAAAAATGTCTACTGGGAATCAAGTTCAAGATGTTGAAGAGGCAGTTGGTGTTGGTAAATTCAAGTTCCTGAGAAAGATTAGGTCTAGATATAGAGATCTGGGAATTTTTTCTAGAGACAACAACTATATGAAGAGAAATTGATGAGGTCACCTGGCAAGACAATTTAGAGGGAGAAAAGAAGATGGACCAGAAAATACTGGTGACCTACACCCACAATTAGTAATCTTGAGCTGGGAGAAGATCCAGTAAAGAAGACTGAAGAATGGTCAGATAAGCAGGGAAGGAACCTGGAGAAAGCAGTATCACAAAAGGACAGAAGAGGGTGATGGATAGTTTCAAAGGCTACAAAGGCTCTGAGACAAGAAGATCATAGAAATATATGTGCTTAAACACAGAGAACAGCTTGAAATTAGAACAGAGGAAAAAGCAGGCAAAGGAAATACATATGTTGATAAATATTCAACCAAGTTTGTCATTAGGTTTATTGTTATGGTGCTTGGTTTGAAGTTGGTAGATAATGATATTAATTGCTCTTTAGAATCACTTAGAAGATGATGACCTAAATCCAAAATTTTTCACCAGTCTTAACATTTTTAAAATGCTTTTCAAATTAACCTAATATTAGGAAATAAGTTAAGCGACTTAGCCAGCTACACACAGCTAAATAACCACACAGCTGTCACTGGAATTCAGTCTTTGAAATCACTAAGCCTATACTTCCTCCATTCCATTATGCTTATTAAGTGCAACAATTTAAAATAGAGATAAATGTTGTAGACACTGTGTCAAAGTAGCATCAGATGACCTACCTTTGAATCCTGGCTCAGACATTAACTTTTCTGCCCACTGGAAAGTCACTTAAGCTTTCTGAGTTCTGATATGGGGGTCAGGGAGTTCAGGGAGTCCAGGAACTCCAATAACCAGAGTCCCTTGGAAAAAGTGTGCAATGAATTCACAGACTCAAGCATTCTCTAAGCCAAGGTGGTAAAGATTTATTGTTACACTATACAGAGGGCAAGAGTTCTTAGGGAACCTGCAACCTTAGAGGGGTATGGTTAAAGTTTTTTATAGGATATTCCATAGTAAAATCTGTGTCAAATATGCTACCTAGGTGAGTCAGGGCAGGATTAGGGAGGAGTTAAGGAGTAGTCAGTTCTTAAAGGAACATGCACTTTTAATATCTACTGCACAGGTATTTTACCCAGAATTCACTGGGAAATAACCAAGGGGGAGGGGAGGCTACATGAAGGTGTGGTTTTAGGCTTGCAATGTCACTAAGTCAGGTAGTGGTCAGGGCTGACCAAGCTGCCACCCATCAACATCGTGTTTAACAAGATGGATGTTGGGAGTATATGTATATCCCAAGCTGATGAGGGATTCAGAATGTATATGATGAGTTAGAGAGTATACATATGACTGAATCTAGGATACATACAATAGGTATGACCCAGCACACAGCTGGGTCAAACTACTAAATTCTATAGGTGCTGCTGGCCACTGTATCAGGAAGAGAGATAAGTATTTTGTTAGGGCATGCTGCCCTTGAGCTAGAGAGAAACTTCCTGAGACAGTGTTTTGAGGCTAAGAAGAAATGTGATTTTACAAACCGGGGTTCAAGTATAGGCACCCCAGCACCCCATCAATTCCATTTCTCTTATCTACAAACTAAAGGAGATGGACTAGATCAGTTGTTTTTAACCTGGTATCCATAGACCCCCAAGTTTCAAGGGATCTGTGAATTTGGATGGGAAAAAAGATCTTTATTTTCACCAATCTTTGGTTTCTGTTTGTAATCTTATATATTTTATTTTATGTATTTTTTAAAAAGTGCAACAACATGATTCTGAGAAAAGATCCATAGATTTTAGGCAGGTCTCCAAGGGGACCCTTGATAGAAAAACATTTAAAGTTCAAGCACTTGATGATTTTCATGTCACTTCCAGTTTTCAATCTGATGTTTAACCAGCAATTTGAATTTACTTTCCTGAACTCAGAAAACTTCTGTTTTCATTGAAGTATATTTTCTACTACCTTATCAGTATTTAGTGAAACATCTTTTTTTTTTCTTAGTTTGTCTACAATTTTCATAGGGAAATCAAATTTTTCAGTCAAAATATTAAACAGGAATTTAAAAGCAAGTGCTTTGCAAATCATAAAGGTTATATAAAATGTTACTAAGATTATTATTAATTATCATCATCATAATCACTGAAAAGCACAAATGAAGACACAATAATGGAAAATGTAAGCATTTGCTATGTTCTCTTTAGGTGGAGGAGACAGCAAACCTTTGTGAGGCAAATGGCTGGAGTTGTCAGCTACCCTGTGCAATCAGTGCCGGCCTAATGCTAACCAGCTTCAATGCAATCCTCATATTCCTCAGAAGTTGCTTCATTATTTATTAGAGAAAGCAATCTGGCATGCAGTACGTTATCAGCCGCCCAAATCCAATACCTAAAGGTCACCACAGCAAACACCCTAAAGAAAAGGTGTTAAAGGAAATAAGAATACACCTTTTTAATTTGGACTGAATTGATTAAATAACAATTGAATGGTGTCACAGGTCAGAAGACTTTGAAACAGAAGGTCAGCTTGATAGAAAGGAGCCTGGGGCAGTGGTCACAGGGTATGCTCTGAGGCCTGAGGCTGAGACCAAATCATTGTGCTCCTTCCTGCCCTTAGCCCATGTCATCTAAAATGAAGAAATGTCTAAACAGGACCAAGAGCACTCTAAATAGATCTTTGCACATTGCTAAAGGCAATGGAGTTTAGAACTGATTGCTTTATTTGAAGTTAAAGTACCAAGCATCTCTCAAATATTTATAAAAGGCCAGAAATAAACCCAAGTGTCAAACAGTCCATTCCGTGAAGCTATATTCACCAATATAATGCTTCTATACATGTCTATCTGCTTCAAGACTACACCTCTCTTCACTCAGGCTGTTTTGAATGAGAAATCTGGAGGCCTTTATACCTTTTTGCTAAAGCACAAATCATGTCAATATAAAGCTAGGCTTTCATCTTACTAAACACACGCATGGCTATCATACTCACCAATCTCCCTGAATTCAAAAGACTGTTGCATATATGTGAAATATGTTGAGTGTGAAATTAGTAATAACTGGCATTTATAAATCACTTTATAATCATGATCATATTTAAGCTTCCCAATAACCCTAAAAGATAGATACTAGATATTACTCTCCAACTGACTAGATGAAGAACCAGAGGCTTGTTCATTGTCACCCCCCCTTCTAAGTCTCAAAGATGGTTCATGAACTCAGGTCTTCCTAATTTCCTTCTCTTGTCATGGATATTACTAGAATTTCTAGTTCTCAAATAAATAAGAGCAAAGGCATCGTTTCTTTGCTCTTATACTTTTGGGGCAAGCTTCCATAATGTTTCCATTGTATATCAGGCTTTTGGCTTAAGAAAAATATTTCTTATCATATTTTTAAAAAATCCTTATGTCTATAGTTTTTAATTAATTATTTTTATTGTTTTGTGTGTGTGTGTGTGTGTGTGTGTGTTTACCATAAATGAGTATTGTTCTTCACCAAGCCTTTTCTGTATCTATTAAAATAATCATGGTTTGGGATGTTTTTTGTTTGTGTTATGCTATTCCAAAAGCTCTTATGTTTAGGGTTCTGGTATTTATCTATCAGAACCTGAAGGAAGATGGCAGTTAGAGTGGTTTTTGACTTGCCTAGCACATGCTGCCTTCTATCTGTCCCTCAAAGGGTTGTCCTGTCCTGTGTCTGGTAGTTGGTTAGCAGTTACTGAGGATGGCTAGCCCAGACTCCACAAGATTTGCTTCCTTGAATAACGGCTACAAGCACTGAGCTGGAAGCAGGAATGGTGGTCTGGCGTTTGCTGCCACACTCCTAGGACTCCTTTGACCATTTACCTATTGGTGTCAGTTGGTCAGTGGGTTTTTCTTAGGCATTATTATTTCCCTGCAGATCCTGCCAAAGTTATTAAAAAACTGTCTTGATTGAGATATTCAAAAGAACTTAACCTTAAGCTACCAGACCAATGTTTATATGTTCATGAGGATTAGAATATATCTGGAACTTTATTCAGGCCACCAGTCTACCTAATTATTGGGTACTATTGTCCTCAATTAAAAAATAAATTAACAAAAGAAAAGAAAACATTTTTCCCTGAAACTATGAAATATCTCAAAAATATATATAGATATGAATATGTAATCCTCTAATGTTTGGATCTATTCTTAGTACAAACAACAGGTTTTCAGTTAACATAAATGTTAGTCAAGGAAAAGGAAAAAAAAGCTGGCTTGCATGGTTTTCTCAAATCACACATATGTTGTGGGTAATGGCACATGTGATCAGCATATTTGTATATGTTTCTTGTTTAACATTACATCCTCAAAATAGGGTCTTTGAAAACTTCAATAAATATGTGAATTTAGGTTCAGGAGATGGACAAATTAACCAGTATTTTGTTTAGGAAATATGCTCTATGTTTCCCCATCTTAAAGAACAATTTTGAATTTAAAGTTTGGACATTTAAGTTACCTAGAGGTTGAACTCTCTTCTTTCCTTCCAAAGGACAACATAACAGAATCTTTGGAACACAATCAAAGAAGTCATTATGGGCAAATGTAAACTGCTAAAACACTTTTATTAACGAAGGGGAGAAAGAATGGATCACAACACGGGCCACACCATGAAAAAAAAGAAAGAAAGAAAAGCAACATATAAAAAAAAAACCACACAAAAATAGAAATTCTGGAAATCAAATAAAATAAAAACCTACTAAAATCTTGATAAACCTAGGAAGAGATTTTAATATATATATATATATATATATATATGTATATATATATATATATATATAGATAGATAGATATATATAAATATATATGTAGATATATAGATATATAAAAGAAACAGCTGGGGGTGGCTGGGTGGCGCAGTGAATAGAGCACCAGCCCTGGAGTCAGGAGGAACCAAGTTCAAATCTGGCCTCAGACACTTAACCCTTACTAGCCCGTGACCTTGTGCAAGTCACTTTACCCAATTGCCTTGCATTCCCCCCTCTAAAAAGCAAGCAAACAAACAAAAACCTGCTAGTTAATCTGGTGAAAAAAGAGAAGAAAACCAAATTACCATTTTAAAGATTTTTAAAAATTTTTAAAATTACAACAAATGAAGAGGAAAAGAAATTAAATTGTTCAGATATTTTGCTCAATTGTTTCCCCACCAAAATTGACAACTTAAATGAAATAGATATATCTTTTTTAAATGTCTATGTCATAAGACTAAAATTAAATACAACATTTAAATGACTAAATTTCTTTTTTTTTTCTTTGCTTTTTGGAGGGGGGAAAGCAGTGCAATTAGGGTTAGGTGACTTGCCTAAGGTCACATGGCTAGTTTTTGTGTTAAGCCTCAGAGACTTAACACAAAAACTAGCCATGTGGCCTAGGCAAGTCACCTAACTTGAACTTTGAAGTCAGGTCCTCCTGACTCCAGGGCCGGTGCTCTATTCACTGCACCACCAAGCCACTCCTAAATGACTAAATTTCAAAAAAGTAAATTTCATAAGCCATAAATTAACTACCGTTGATTTATAAATTAATTCTATTAACTTCCAAAAACAAGCAACTCTAATTTTAAATAAGTTATTTACAAAAAAAGAGGAAAAGACATTGGCTTACAAAACTCCTGAGACAAAGATGATACTGATATCTAAATGAGGAGAGAGGAATGAGAGAAAGAGATCTCTGTGCCAGTAACTCTAATAAATTTTCATGTAAATATTTCAGTATTTTAGTCAATATTCTTAAAAAGAGGCCAATGCAACATATTAAAAATTATACATTATTACTAAATTGGAATTAAAGGAGGAATTCTGGGTTGGTTTAATATCAAGCAAACTATGATATAATGTAACATAATATAACAGTGCAACATAACATAACATAACATAATATAACACAACATAAAATAACATAATATAATAATATATGTATAATATAATATAAAAATAAGAAATATATGATGATCATATTAACAGATTAAAATAAACTTGTGAGGAGATATAACATCCTTTTATGTTTAAGAAGAAAATACTGGAAAGCATACAAATAAATGAACCTTTGAAAAAAAACCAACAAAATTTTATTTATACATTAATATTGAAAACTGGACTAGAGCTTAAGAAAAAAAGAAAGAAAGAAAAGGAAAGAGTCTATGATAAGAGAGCCCTGTACAGAAGACAGGTTATGAGGAAGGGAAAAAGCCAAAAACATATACGCATACACACAAGATGAAGGAAGGCAGATTGGGCCATCAGGGTCAAGCCTCTTGGATAGTCACCTGCTTCATATAGGTTCCCAGCAGGTAATTTTGAAAGGCTGTGGGGTTTGTCCAAAGTTCAGCAGCATTGGTGTTCCATGAGCTGTCATGTTCGGGTTCTCCCAAAAGTCTCTGGTTAAACAACAGGATGGTCCTGTGTAACAGTAATGAATTTAGCAGATACTTAGCCCTTACTAGCTTAGGGCTAAGTACCTCTTGAAAGAAACAGAAGGTGTGAACTCTGTCTCCTGTTGCTGATATAACAGGAAGGTGTCTGCTGAGACAGGAAGCCAATGTGTGTGTGTGTGTGTGTGTGTGTGTGTGTATGTGTGTGTGTAAGAAGAGTTTCAAAGAAAGGGAGACAGAATCAAGAATTTTCCTCCTGGACAGCTCCCTGTGGAGGAAGAATCATGGAGACTGAAGCCAGCTGAGAGAGAGAAAGAGAGAGACAGAGAGAGAGAAAGAGAGACAGAGAGAGAGAGAGAGAGTTACTCTTCCAGCATCTGGAAGCTGACTGAGAACTGAGTTGGAGGTTTTTTTTGAGACTAGAATCTGGTGAAGGCTGAAGTTGATGCCTCCTGAAAGGCTGACATTCCTTCTGGATCCTACGGCCAGCTGAACTGCTGGCCTGAAGAAGCATGACCAGCATAAGACATTGTTTGTTTGTGGCTTAGTTGATCCTTGAGTTCCTGGCAACAGAAGTTGTGAAGGGTTTGAGATATGCTGGACCCTGTAAACGTCAGTGTGTTAACAAGAACTGCCTGGAAGACTAGATGAAAACTTGGGAGCTGTCTACATCTGAATCCAGGGGACTGTTTGGTGGATTCAGGTAAGAGCTGAGACCATGGAAAGGGATCCAGGGAATCTGAGAGACCACCCCGAATCAAGATGAAGAAAAGGCCTCCCCTTGGATGCATGATGAAATTGAAGTTTACTAGACACCAAGGGGTGGAGGGTTTGTGTGATTTTCTAATGATTGTATTTAGTGATTAATGCTACTTAGTGACTGATTGCTAGATACGTGACTGATTAAGTTAATCTATGATTGCCCCATGAATGGAAGAATGATCATTGTATTGTGAAATGATTGAATGATTAAGTAAGAAGGGTTTCTCCCCTTAGGGAAACCAGATGATTATTCCTTTGTTCTTTGTTCTAAATATTGTGGCCACTGTAGTGCAAACTATGTGGCCATTCTAATGTTAAGCTGTTGTGAACACTATATTGTGATTTTCTGTGATAAGATGTAATGTCATGGATATTATATTGTGATTTGTTGTGAATGTTTGCCTCGATTTGTAATGGAATAAATGGAGTGTTCACTATACTGTATAATATGAACCCTAAAAGCTGTTCACAGTAGCATTCTTTTGGGAATCTGCTAGTACATGGAATTACATATTGATGTTGTACAGAGCTGCCCCACCACTTGTCTGTAAGCTAGAAGTTTCTGCACTTTTTTTTTTTTGCTTTTTGAACTGGGGGAGGCAGGGCAATTGGGGTTAAGCAACTTGCCCAAGGTCACAGATTAGCAAGTGTTAAGTGTCTGAGGCTGAAACTCAGGTCCTCCTGACTCCAGGCCGGGCACCACCTAGCAGCCCCTGTACTTTCAAAACAATGGAACTCTAGACTCCCTTTTGGTTTCTGCTCCCTGATTAGTTAAAAGCTTCATCTCAAACCAGGATGGGAGCTGACTCTAAGATCCTGCTATGGAATCAGAGACAACATCATGTGAGAAACATAGAGAGAAAAAGAAAAGAGATAGTACATTGCTCCAAATATATAAGTATAAAAATCATTCACTATTAGATTAAAAATAAAAGATGTTCTCGAGGAAATAAATCTTAGTCATTTAAAATTATATCTCTAAAACATTTCAAACCACTACTAATAAAGAGAATGTAAATTAAAATAACTCATATTCCATCTCACATATGCAAGATTATCAAAGAGAACAAAATAAAGGAAATAACAGACAAATGGATACACTGTTGCTTGAACTGCAAATGGTTCTAGCCATTTTGGAAAGTAATTTGTAATTATACCTAAAAAGTTAAAAAATTATTGTACTTCTGAAAACATGTTAACAAAATAGTAAAAGAAGATTAA
>CM053580.1:260102153-260125658 GCA_028627135.1 Pseudochirops cupreus | reverse complement strand
CATAATGGAAATATATATGGAATAGAAATATAAATAGAATATATAAATATGAAATATATAAACAGAAATACATACATATATTTTAAATTACTTTACAAGGGAAACATTT
Source organism: Pseudochirops cupreus (assembly GCA_028627135.1). Taxonomy (NCBI): domain Eukaryota; kingdom Metazoa; phylum Chordata; class Mammalia; order Diprotodontia; family Pseudocheiridae; genus Pseudochirops; species Pseudochirops cupreus. The sequence continues at coordinate 260,125,549 of CM053580.1, read as the reverse complement.
AAAATACATATATGCATACAAAAGGAAAATATGGCCTGGGAAAACTTTATTATGCCTTAGGAAACTCTGAAAATCAACAATTGCTATTGTAATTTTTAAAAAGGAAATGATAAAAATGAATATGTCCAAGATAGGTAAATAGGAAAACTGCAGTTGGCTCAAAGGTACCATAGACAATGAAAAAGAGTATTGCCAAATAAAAATGTATCAGATGGTGTAATTTCTAAATTCATAAAAGAAAGGATAGACAAACTGCAAAAATATCTGAATAATAAGGCACTTTTAAGGCTATTTTAATATTCCTATCTCAGAACTGGATAAATCCAAGAGAAACACAAACAAGATGAAAACTATATAGCTGACCAAACTGTTGAAAAGTATTTTGTTTGCCTATGTTGGTGTGTGATTAAGAATATTTTTATTTGTATTTATTTCTCAGGAACCTGTGTTACCTTTACAAAAAATGATCATGTGGTAGAACATGAAGGAATCACAGATAAACAATAAAAAGCAAAAAATAAACATATCTTTCACAGATCATATCATAAGGAAAAAATACTAATTAACAAATAACAACAAAATAAGTAGATCAAAGGAGAAACTAAGTAATGGTATTCTGAATAATGGGGGGGGGGGGCAATCACAAAAATGTATAAAATTATGTTATAGAGAATAGCAATGAGACACCAAACCAAAATGTATGCTATAAAGCTAAAGCAAATCTCAGAGGAAAAAAAAAGTTTATTTTTGAAATCATATAGTAAAAAAAATAGAAAATAAAAAGCTCAATAAACTTAGAGTGTAATTTAAAAGACTATAAAATAAACACATTAACTTCCCTAAAACAAGAAAAATGCTGATAATTAAAGGGAAAAAAAATATGAAACCAAGGTCAGATTTGATAAACAAAACCGAAGATATTGTTCTTTTGTTTGTCTTTCAAGTATAGTCATAAAAATATCCCTTTTAATATGAAAAAGTAACCATGTAAAACCAAAAACAAGCATGATATGCCTGGGCATACACTAGAAGCTGTGCCAATAGGTACAACAGTAAAGCAATGGGGCCTACTTTCCTCACTACTCTTTGATTTAGTTCTAAACATGCTAGCAAGAGCAATGACAAGAAAAGGGAACTAAAGATATGTAAAGATAAGGGAAAACTCCACTAAAATAAAAGCAGCAATACTGCTGAAGTTCATTTGTAGTTTTAATGCTATATTAATCAAACTATCAAAATGATAATTTATAGAATTTGATTTTAAAAAATTAAAAATACATTAGCAGAAGAAAAGAGATCTAGAACATCAAGGGAACAGCAACAACAATAAAGTAGGAAAGGTGAGATAGCAACTCCTGACCTTGGACTATATTATCGAGCAGCAACCACCAAAATCATTTGGTATTAGATGAAAAAATAAGTACATCAGTGGGTTAGATTAGACAAGAGAAAACCAGAAAATAAGCAAACAAACGAATGAATAATTGGAGATAAATCTACTGCTTATAATTGAATCATGGTAATACAAAAAAAAAAAAAAGCAGGGGAGGGGGACAGTATTACCTAATCTTTTAAAATAGATTCAGAGAGAACCAGAGATCCAGAGAGAATGAAGAGAATATAGCATTAGAAGGTTGCAAACTTTATTACAAAGCAGGGTTAAGTGAGTTGGGAAAGTGGATAGCCTTGCAGGAGTGGACAAATTGTGGCCTTCTAGGTCCTTGGGAGTGGACTTTTGACTGAGTCCAAGTTTTATGAACAAATCCTTTTATTAAGGGGATTTGTTCTGTGAAGTTTAATTCAGTCAAATGTTTGTTTGTTAAATGACCTGATGCTTGACAAATGAGAAAATAAAAATTACTCAGAAAGAACTTCTTATTTTATTAAAAACTGGTAGGAAAATTGGAAAGCATTCTTGCATACCTTAGACCCAGATTGCCCTCTTGTTCCATGTTTCACAACAAATTGAAAATTAGAATGACCTTACCAGTAAACATAATATCCTAAGAATTTTAGAAAAGAAATAGTTCCATTACCTTTAACAGCTATGACTGGGAATATTAACTGAACAAGAGACAGTGACAATTACAAAAGATAAAATAATTTTGAGAAGTTTTCTGCATAACTAAAAGTTATGCAGCTAGGTTAAGAGGAATGGTTAAATGACAAGGGAGTAGAGGGAGAATCTTTGTATCAGTTTTTTTTTCATATAAGGGTTTAGAGTCCATAAGACACTAATATAGATATATACACACACATATGGCTATGTACTGGTTGTTTTCAGTCATTTCTGCAGCATCGGATTCTTTGTGACCACATATGGGTTTTTCTTGGCAAAGACTGGAGTGGTTTGTCTTTTCTTTTTCAAGCTTATTTTATAGATGAGGAAACCGAGGCAAACAGAGTTAAATGATTTGCCCAGAGTCACACAGCGAGCGTCTTCCTGACCTCAGGTGTGGCACTCTATTCACTGTGCCACCTAGATGTTCTATATATAGATACATATATGTATATGTATACATAGAGATAGATGATAGATAGTCAGACAGACAGATAGAAAGATATACCATATAAAAGAATATTATAAATCACCAATAATAAAAGCAATTCAAAACATTCCTTAGGTTTGTCTCAAAACAAAAGAATTTGTAGAGGTGACAATAAATGAGCATAGTTTTTTTCTATAAAAAATTAAAATGAATAAACAAAAAAGAAATAGATAACTCAGAGAAGCAATTCTTAAGGAAAGAAACTACGACAAAAATGACCTCCCAAATGGTGAAATGTCTATTGGAATTCCTAGGGTAAATTCCTATGCCCAAAGTAGTTTTTGAAATTGTGTCGAACATTTAAAAATAAATTAATACATATGAGAGAAAAACTATTACATGAGAATAATTAATAACTTCAATGAAATAGAAAATGCTAAATAAATCTTCAGAAAAACAACCAGAATATCTATATAGGTTAAAAAAAACTTAGGAAGGAACAGTAAAAGAGAAATATTTTAAAGTAACAATCAAATACATATCTAGAACTTAGTTTGCTGGAAAATAGGGGGAAAAATCTATAAATACAGAAAGAAAGCCATCTTAAAAAATAGTAATCTTAAGGTTTGGGGCTAAGTGGTGCTTGAGACCCCAAAATACTGACATGCCAGGGCCTGATGAATGAATTCATCTTGAGCCTTCTCTCAGCTAAAGTAAAACAAAGTTTATTAAAGATTTGCCATATTGGGTAAACTCTTAAGGAGCCTGAGCATTTGTGATGCTTGTATTGACAATCAGGTCAGATTGAATCTCGGCTAGATTGAATCTGAGTGCCCTCCTGGAAGCAAGATGGATCTTATATATAGAAAGAGTGTGGGAGGGATCTAGGGGTGGTCTAGACGAGGTGTTTGGGGAGTCTTGAGGAGAAGACTAAGGAGGACCTTGCTGGGACAGGAATCAGATTCCATGAAAGAAGAGAATGGGATTTTGAAGGGATCAATGGTAGGAAACAGCAATCTAGAGGTACTACTAGACAATGGAGACCTAGGCTAGTTTAAGGATAACAGATTTGGTCATAGATATTTTGACAGGATCATAGGTCTGGAGATAATTGAAGGCTACCTGGAGATAACAGACTATGGAGGGCTAGGCTAGGTAAAGGGTAATAGATTCAATCACAGGGATAATGGAAGGCTTATGGCCTCAGGCAAATGCCAGATCTAGTGGGAAGATTTAAAGAGGGTTCCCAGATTCTATGCCCCATCAGTAACAGAAGACAAATAATTGGAGATAAGTCTACTGCATATGGTTGGATCATGCTAATACAAAAAAAATGGACAGTGTTATCAATTTTTTTTATAGATTTAGGGTCATAAAATTATCAAAGGTATATACATTATAGATCAAGATAAAACTACAAAAATTATTTGTAAGGAAAAAAGTTCTAGAATCCCTAGAGGAATAATAAGGAAACATACGAATGAAGAAAGTATAGCATTGCAAGGTTGCAAACTTTATTAAAAAGCAGGGATAAGGGATTGGAGTAGTGCAGGGATAGGGAACCAGTGCCTTCGAGAACACATGTGGCTCTCTAGGTTCTCAAGTGTGACCTTTTGAAAGGAAAGTTTAAATCCTGTCTCAGACATTTACTAACCCTGCAATTCTGGAAAAGGTCTTGGTCTCAGTTTCCTCATCTCCAAAATGGGGATGAAAACTGTACCTACCTCAAAGGGTTTCTATAAAGTGCAAATGAGATGACAAAGCTAATGGGCTTTGTAAAACTTTAAGTGATACCTTAATGTTATCTGTTATTATTATCATTATTATTTTTAAGATGGCAACCCAGATAAATAAGACAGACTACATAAGCAAGAAAAAGGAGATGGAAAAAAAATATGATGTTCAATAAACCCAAGAATATAAATACACACACTTTTCTCTACTTTAATGAGATCTATAGGAAAAAAAATGGAAAGTAACTTAACAGAAGTTAAGCTGATAGTATCTGGCGCCATATACAATAGTAAGTTAAAATAGATGAGAATTGAATATATAAGCTTGTTTTTTTAACTAGAAAAAGAGAAGAGTCACTTCACAACACTAGTTAGTGGGAAGATTCTTAATCAAATAAAGGACTGAGAAGATCATTACTACAAACAAATAAACTATTTTGATTACATCAAATTACAAATCTTTTGTGCAAATAAAATCAATGAAGAACGTACCTGACCAGCATAATAATATATTAATAATATTTTTTCAAAATCTTTTTTCATTTTCTTATACAAAAAAAGGATTCATTCAAAGTAGGAAGAAGCATATACCAAATAAAGACAAATTAAGACTCAATCCATTTGAAAAATAATAGGAAACCTCATGAAGGAAAAAAGTTTATGAAATAATATCAAAGGTGCCAATCTTTATAGCCCCTCTTAAGCATCTCTTACCCACAACCTGCCATAGTTACAACAAGGACAAAAATGATGTAGCCCAGTAGATACAGTGCTGGACTTGGCATCAGAAAAATGAATTCAAAACTGGCCACAGACACTTACTAGCTGCATGACAACTGAATACATTACTTTATCCCTGTTCATCTCAGTTTCCTTATCTTCAAAATGGGGATAATAATAGCACCTATCTCTCAGCATTGTTGTGAGAATGTAATGAGACAATAATTGTAAAATGCTAACCACACTGCCAATCACATAGTCAGCATTATATAAAATATGACAATGATGATGATGATGATGATGATGATGATGTCTTGTGTCCATCCTGAGATCCATCATGGTGCAAAAATTTTGCCCACTCACCTCACCCTTTGGTTACTTCTCACTGTAAAACAGGTGGCAGATTCTGATACTACCAAACCACATGAGACATTCCTGGTTCCCGTTCATTGTACAGGGATGTCTAAATCTCCAGAAAGTCTGTCTGAAATAACCTCATCAATTTCCTTAAAAACCAACAAAAACTGATTCAACCTAGCCAGAGAAAGAAAGGAAAACCAAGGGAAGAATATATAGGAGGGAATCAGAATATGTGACTGACTATCCCATACCTAAAAGAAAGAATTAAAAACCCAGATGGAGTCAGTTCTATCTCTCTAGACTGAGAATACTCAAGGTAGGATCTCAGGCCAGCTAACTGAGACCTCTACCCAGTCTTTTGCATGTACCTACCAGTTAAGGGAAGGTATCAGAAACTGAGTGATAGGAAAAATGTAAAAAAGTCTGTAAAAGAGGAATTTCAAGAATAATTTCAATAAAAGTTTGAACAACCAGGAAAATCCACAGCAAGCATCCTAAAACCAGAAAAAAAATGTGCTAAATTTTCAATGAGATTACAAAGCTCTCACAATAAAAGTAACAACAACAAAAGGATAATGAATCAATGCCTGGTGAAATATAGAATACTATGAACTTCTAAGAAAAGATAGAACATAAAGATAGTCCAGAATGATTAAAAAAAGAAACTTATTCCACAGAAATAGATAGTAGGTATGAATATAGTATAAAACTTATAGAACTCAATTCATAATTTAAAAAAACCAAACAACAACCCTTAATTTGCAGGATAGAAAAAAATCACTAAGGGAGAATACCTCTAAGGCAATGAAAGAAAAATTACATATATATGGAAAAAAAAATAAAATACTGAAGTACAGGAAAAACTAGCAGAAGAAAAAGAGATGGCAATGACATTAAACACATGACTTTATAAAGACCAACCCAAATGACCTCGAAGACAGAATAAGAAAAGGCATCCTAACAATCATAAGTCTTAAAGAAGAACATGATAAACCATAAAACTTCAAACCTATAATACAAGAAATAATATGCCCAGAAATTATTTATTAAAAAATAATTTACCAAAAAAGACAAAGCATAGGAACAAGATGGCCAACAGGAAAAAAAAAAAGTATTCTGAAGCAAGATCTATAAAGTTAATAACACATAATTTTGCTAGAACAGGGAGTTCTAACTTGGCACATTAAGCTTTAATCCTATGAGAAAAAGAGAGTTAAAAAAACCAAGTACTTTACAGAATAACAAATAAAGATATGCAAAGAACTAGAGAAAACAATATACCTAACTTTTAGAGAATGATCAAAAATCTGTGATAAATGAATTTAATCCAATTAGGGATATATAAGTATGAGACACTCAGAGAAACAAGATATTTATGAATTGTTCACAAAAGTAAAATAAATTGAACCAAAAGCAAACATATTCAATAATTATTAGACCAAAAGGAAGTCAAGCTTTAAGTAACTGGAAAAACCAGTGATAGTCCTGGGGGGAAAAATAATGAAGCATGGTTCTCTCCTCATGGATAAGAGGCAAACGACTCATAGGATTTAGTGTTTCCTCCACTGTCAGATATGGTCACTCTCTCACGTATGTTTTTGCTCCTTTTTTTATTGTTGATGTTTCAAGGCTGGGTTCAAGACAAGGTTGGTAAAGACAATGATGAAAATATTTTTTTTTCCAGAAAAGATTTCAGTATAAAGACAAAAGATAAAACATGATAAAAAAAGATTAAAAAGATAAAAAAATAAAACTTGTGCATGTAAACATGTAATCAAAAAGTAATGACTCTCCCTGACCCACATCCTCAGAGGACACATGTATAAAGTGCTTCTGGAGACAGAAATGATGGCTTTCAAGCTGCTGAGAAATTTCTGATAAAACCTAAAAGTGAAGAATTGGACAATTTACACATTTTGAAGAAGTAGCACTAGCAATATTGATCTTCCTTTCATGGGATTTTAAAATATTCTCTTAAACTGAAATGCGCTGACCTATTCAAAAATTTCCTTTTACACTGTCACCTAAAACTCTACTAAATATAAAAATTACAAGAAACACAACTTTTCTCCTAGAATATAGTTTCCCATCGTATGACAACCATTCATGACAATATAGGGTGTGAAAATCTGAAGAAAGCATTCACAAATTATCAAGGTATGTGGAGAAAATGGGGGAAACTATCCATTGTCTTTAATGCCTGTGGGTAACCTTGAACTTGAAAGGGAGAGGTCTAGAAAGAGACAGACACACAGACAGACTGAGAGACAAATAAAGACAGAATGGTAAATAAGTGAGTTTGCATTGGGACAATGGCCATCCTAATCTGCTCTTTAAAATAATTATTAGAAATATTATGAGCAGTGGAAATAGTACTGTTCTTCTAAGAAATTCAAATGATTGGCAAACAATGTGTCAATCCTCTCAGAGGCTCCTAAGATTCCATCCCCTTTTGTTTTCTTCAAGACAAAATGTGCTGCCTGCTGATATTATAATATTTTCAGAGTACCTTCCCCTTCCTCCTTCCTCCTCACCCTTCTGTCAGTCAGAGTTTCCCGGTCTTCTATCCTATTCCCTTAGGGTCCAGCCCTAGGGTTTTCAAGGTAATCTGATAGCCTAGTCTGTACTCAAGTGTTAGTGGGATGCTAATGTATTACTTTGAGGTGATATATTTACATTACATCAAAGGTCTTCTAGAAACACAAGGCCATGTCCTAATGAAGTGATTCACTGATTCTTGGTGGGAATTGAGGGTCTGCAGCACAATGGGGATAGAAGAGGGATGAATGGAGAATAAACTTTGGGCAGGAGGAGGCTTGTTTTAGGGGCATTTTCAAGAATATGTCATGCAGTATATCTTCTGCCCTGTTTATTGAGAAGACTTGATACTAGAGCAGTGTAAACTAGAAATCCAGAGTCTCTCGTAGTAGGTATATCAACAAGATAATTTCTCATATTTTGTTTCATCTGAAGAATATTAGAAGAAATTGGTTTTCTGATTCTTTCACTCTATACTTTATCAGTAAACTGAAATTGGATCAATTACTAAGTGCTGAGTGAATTTGTTACTGACATATGGTTGAAATACTATCAAAATATTACCTCAAAAAAGCTGGATTTGGGGTTTTCTTTGATTGTCTTTAGAAGCTTCTCTGAAAGCCCTCTAAAGATACCAATCAATGCTTCTCTGCTTTTAAAATTTGGCTGAGAAAAATAGCAAGGCAGGTTCTTCTGCAAAGCTTCTAATGTTTCCACATCTCCTACCTGGCACAGCTGATAGAGAACCAGTCTTGGGTCAGGAAGACCTGGGTTTAATCTTGTCACTGACACCTATCAGCTTTGTGAACCTGGACAAGTTACATAACCTCTCAGTGCCCCAGGTGACTAGAATCAACAAACATTTATTATGCCCCTGCTACTGGCTAGGCACTGGGGATACACATAGAAAGAATAAAATAATCCCCACTTGCAATGAATTTATTACATTGGAGGAGACAATTAATTAATAGACAATTAATAGACACACACACATATCTGTCATTCAATCAATCAATATTTATTAAGTGTTAATATGTGCCAGGCATTATGCAAACACTGAGTATACAAAGAGGCAAAAGACAGTACATGCCCTCAAGGAGCTTACAATCTAATGAACGAATGTTTATACACAAATGTATATGTGTATACAACGCTTATACATGTATATGTATATATTCATACATGTTTACACACCTATTGCATATAAAATGCTGATCGGCATTGACGAAATGAGGCATTCATTAGGTGTTCCCTACATTAATGAAATTACAGGTTGGGGGCAAACAAATAAATCCTCTCCAAGTTAGCTGTCATTCCTGCGATACTGTGAGTTGTATATATAATCCTATGTCGTATGCATAATCATTTAAGATTAACGTAAGGAGCCAACACTAAAAATAAAGTAAAATCTTTTATTTGGACATTTCAGGTGATGATTTGAGCTGGGGAAGAGTTAAGTTGTTCATATCACCTGAAAGGGTCAGCCAATCCCTGATTTCAAATCAAGATATTTTCAGAGCCTCTTTTAAAATAACTTGAGAGTAGCACCTGAAGCAAAATGAAGCGAAACTATTCCTTTTATCTTTCAGAAAGTCCTGCTAATAGGACTCAACTTTGTTCTTCCCTGCTCTCATTCATTTTCCCCCTCAAACATGCTTTCTCTTTCTGACAAAATAATGGTTTCATTTGACCCACTGATGACAATCTGACTGCATCAGACTTGAAAACTATAATTTGAAAAAGGTGACTCCTCTGCATTAGCAAAGGCCAGCACAGCCTTATTCCTTTTCAAAGGCAGATATTAGAGAGTTTCTTTTAGATTTAAGCTGACATTTTTTGTTGAGGGATTTAAAATCTTGTAGAATATTAAAGCCTCATTTTTATCTGTAAAATATGCTTTTAAAATCTGGTCTCAGTGGGGCTGCTTCATTCCCTGGGCAATTCTAAGTGACATTAAGCACAAATGAATTAGGCCCACTATGAATCAATTAGTGGAAAATTGTATTAAAAAAAAGAAACAAACTAAAAACACCTACTGTAATAGCTGATTGAAATAAAGCAAAGGTCAGGAAAATCGACAGTCCTGGATTTGAATCCTGGCTAAACCTACTGACTTTGGGTTTTATCGTGGGCAACTCATTTAATCCAATTTACCCCCAGCTTTCTTGACTATAAAAATAAATAGATTACTAATTTCCTGATGGAGGGTCCTGGTTGCCAAAGGGAATGGCTGGAAGATACTTTTTTAAAAATATATTTTATTTTTCCCCAATTATATTTTAAAACAATTATTTTTTTTTGAGTTTTGAGTTACAAACTCTATCTCTACCTCCTCTCCACCCTTTCTGAGATGGTAAGCAATCACATATATATATACACACAGAAAGAGAGAGAGAGAGGTTATACATATGCAATCATGGAAATCATTCTGGGGACACTATCAAAAACATACTAAAGTGCTTTTTACAATTAAAAAAAATTCTTATGCGCATAAACCAATAAATAGAAAAGGGGAAAAAAGTTAAATGTTACTTTCAAAAGAAGCTATTGGGAAACTGGATGATAGGGGAGGAGGGGAGCTACCCAATAAGGGACTTTGGAAAGAATGATATTAAAAATTTTGTCTCTTGAACTGTGAAATATGAGAGACAGTGAGCCATAGTGGAACATCAGGAGGTCCTAAATTTTAGCCCTGCTTTTGACACATCTTTGACTCTTTGACCCTGGGCAAGTTATATAACCTATGCCTTGGGTAACTCTCTTAAAACAATCACTTGTAGAACTGAGGCTGATCTGTATTGCTACAGAGAATTTCTCCAGCTCTCTAGTCTTTATGCCAATGAAATCAGATTTGATCTGACCACAGAAGATGAAATATGACTTTCCAAATTTTGCTTCTTCAGTCCTTCTTCATAGAACATTTCTGTCTGTTTCTAGTTTTCTGTACCTCTCTTTTGTTTGTTTTGTTGTGCTGTGTTTTCCCCCCTTATCTCTTGCTTTTCCCTTGTTTTGAACCAGTCCCTTCTGAACTATGTACATTTGTCCCCCAAGTATACATGGTTTTTACATCTTCCCTTTAACTCTGTAGCATATACTTTTAGTGGAAACTTTTGTAACAACAACAAAAAATGCTTTGCAGAATATCTAACATCCTCAAAAGACCATCAAGAAAATCAGGGAGTCAGTCAGACCAGTATCAATGCATTTAAGGGGAAAGAAATATTGCATCTTATGGAAAAAGAAAAAAAATGTTGAATTGTTTTAGTCACATCCAACTTTTTGTGACCTCATTTGGGGTTTTTTTGGCAAAGATAATGGAGTGGTTTGCCATTTCTTTCTCTAGCTCATTGTTTTTAGAGATAAGAAACTGAGGTAAACAGGGTTATATGACTTGTCCAAGGTCACACAGCTAATATGTGTGTGAGGCTTGATTTGAATTCACGAAGATGAGTCTCCTTGTTTCTAAGCTCATTGCTCCAGCCACGGCACCTTCTAGCTGCCCCATGTAGAATGACTACTTTCAATTTGGTGTTGAAGAGGTGTCAGTCTAAGACCTAGTTCTGGCAAAACTTGTCCTTGGTTTAACAGAAAGAAAAAAAAATTCTTGGAGCTCTTCTTGGCAGCCTCTTTTTTCTTGGTATTACTGCTTCCTGATGTGTAGACATGACTCTGAAATCCCCTACGTGTCATGTAAATAAAGGCCAGAAGAAGAATGATTCAATAAACTCGATTCTGTGACTTACACTCCATGTTTCCCAATGATTTTTATTGCAAAATGAGAGCTCCTGCATTTCAAATCTTGTTAGTGTGGATTGTTTAACTGAAGGGCATGTACACTTTATTGATCAGCTTTAGAGATTTGTTAAGATTTGGGATGCCTCTTGTTCTTTGTCATTAAATAAGGAGGAATGTGATTACTCTATAAGGGACTTACATCCTCTTTTTGAAATGTATTTATACTTTTTCAGTTCATCTAGAAACTCGAAGGCTAGATGGCCTTCACAATCATATTATCTTATAACACAATTCAATTCAAACAAATTCATTCAATAAACAAATATTTACTCCTTACAGTGGTTTTTGTTTGGCCCTAGAGGATGTAAAGATTTGGAGTTAAATTAACTCCTTTAAAATAGGAACTATTTTCCCTAATGTCTCTGTATCCTCAGGGCTTAGCATAGTGTCTGGCACACACACACACACACACACACACACACACACACACACAAGCATTAAATAAATGCTTATTAGCCCAGTGATAAAAAAAAAAAGAAAGAAAGGTAATCTAGTCCCTGCCCTCAAGGTGTTACAATCTAATTAAGGAATAAAATATGGACTTTTAAAAAGCACATTACAAGGAACAGAAAGCTTTCACATATATGAATATCTATTAAAAAATAAAACTCCCAGAGGCAGCAGGGTGTAGTAGATAGAGAATTCCTATGGAAGCCAAGAAGGCTTTGGTTCAAGTCTTACCTTTTACACTTACTGACTATTTGATCTTGAATGAATCACAACCTCTTGGAGATAGAAGCAAATCTCTAACTTGAGGAGAAAGTATCAGCTTTGCAAGAGGGAGTTTGCTCACCCAGGATCTTTATTAATAGCAATGAAACCATAAGTGTAGTTCCTATGCTGTAAAGCCTTAAGTCAATGTCTCAGTGCAACAAGGAGGTGGCCCTAGGCTTTCCTAGGTTATAACAACAGATCTATGGCAGATCCTCACAAGTTTTGGCATTACTGGCCTACCTTCTCTTCTTCACATGGAACAACACTCCATCTCTTGTCTCCATGACTTTTCACTGGCTGTCCCTCATGTCTGGCTTTTCCTTTCTCACCTTCCTTCAGGATTTAGTGCAAATACCACCTTCTCCAGGAGTCTTTCCCTGGTTCCCCCAGTTACTAATTATTTCTGTTCTACAGATGATTTTTGTATCTTTTAATGTGTAATGGAAAAGAGCTGAGAGGGAGTGTTACATGTGCATCATGTATATACTCATATTGTTTGTTGGGTAATCTTTTCCCAGTTGTGTCAGAATCTCCATCATCCCAATTGGGGTTTTCTCGGCAAAGATCCTGAAGTGGTTTGCCATTTCTTTCTGTTTACAGATAAGGAAACAGAGGCAAACAGGGTCAAGTGACTCACCCACGGTCATATGGTTAGTAAGTTTATGAGACTGAATTTGAACTCAAGTCTTCCTGACTTCAGGCCTGGCACTCTGTGCATTATGGTGCCACCTAGCTGCCCTATAACTACCTAATACTGATCTAGATTTTGTTGCTCTCAGAATATAATGGCCTTAAGGGCTAGGACTGTGCCTGGCACAGTGAATGATTAATGAATACTTAGTGATTAATTTGCTATCTCGTCTATTTCTTCTAAGAAACATAGAAGATTTGTAGGTAAGACATTATCTCCATTCTTCTCAAAGCCAACAACAACAGGTAAAGTTGGAATTTGAACTCATGTCTTCTGACTGCAGTTGCCTCCTTAGAGCTCCCAGGACTATTACATAGATTTTTAGGAAGCAGAGAGGAAAGCATCACATTAAACTTTTCAGACAGAATAAATATTTCTGTTTTCCCCATTTTTGTGCTTATCTTTAGAAACGGCCCTATATATAGATGAAACAAGCAGTTGGGTTATTTAAGGGACACAGGAAAAGCCCAACAAATCACAGCTAAAATGACATCTTTACCAATTCATTTCTCAGGGATAAGTAATTATTCTCTGGGACCTTTTTTTAATATTCACTTACTTCTTCGGGGGGAAATCCTATAATCCAAAATATTAGAGCTGTAGGGAATCTTACAATTCATTCACAAGCACCTTACTGTGAATTAGTTAAATCAGCTCACTGTCCTCTCCCCGAGTCTTTGTATGTTTACAGACGGCTTAAAAAGTGCAGCATTTTTATATTTGACTTTGTTACTACCATGGGTGGTAGGATTTGTGTGGGTGTGTAATATTTAGGTAATGGTGCCGCTAGAGCTGTATTCATCTGCATATATCACAATGCTAGGCTTTCTGTAGTCTACAGAACACATTAGATTCTTGTGTAACTAATGAATTAACCCCCTAGATGGAGTGCATCATTTGGCCCCTAGGTGGCGCTATGACCAGTCCACAAACCCAGGGACAATACTAGAGGAGAATCAGTGGCTCTGTATTTGCTCTTCCCTGTGGGGATAGTACTCATCGCTATTTATCATACAGCACTACAACTATGAAAATTACATACTCTCCACTTTCTACTGGCTCATGTTGGTTAAAGACTGAAATCTAGCCCCAGTTTCTATACAGATGTGTGCTATAACTGGTAATATAGTAAAACAAAACAAAACAAAACTGTAAGACAGGGAAATTCCAATTCTTGTTTTGTTTTATCCTATTCAACTGCAGAAACAGATGAGGTATCCTTGTGTTCTAGCTCCTCCAAAGGAAAACCCCTAATTGGGTATAGATAGGCATCACTTTCTCTCCCATTTCAACCACTTCCCTCCCTAGAAATACCCGGTAAAAAAAGTCTCTCCAAGTGCAAAATGAATGGAAATTCAAGTACTGTAGGAAATAAGTTATTATAAACATTTCCCACATATTCTGTGACTTCCCTCACTCCCTGTGATCCATTACTCCCAGTCACTTTCAGCAGGCATTGGAAAAGTCTGTTTCATTTCTATGAGAGAAAACTGCTTTTGGAATTATGATAAGTTTGGATTCCCTATTTGTCACCTAAGCCAAGTCACTTAACCTCTCTGGGCCTCAGATTCTCATCTGTAAAATGGAGGGGAAGAGTTGAAATAAACTATAATATCTTAGGCTTCAAATCTAAATGTTTGATCCTATGATGCTAGAAAATCCAAAGACATAATTATGATCTAGATAGAGATTTTTAATTTTTTTCCGATTACATGTAAAAATGATTTTAATATTCATTTTTTAAAAAATTTTGAGTCCCAAACTCCTCTCTCTTGCTTCCCTCAAGCACACGTTGTGAAAGAAAACAGACCATAAAAATTAAAAAAAAAAAAAAGAAAAATTAAGTAAGTGAAAAAGGTATACTTCAATCCACATTCAGACTTCTTCAGTTCTTTCTTTGGAAGTGGATAACATTTTTCAAAATAAGTCCTTCAAAATTGTCTTACATAATCATTTTGCATAGAATGACTAAGTCATTCACAGCTGATCATTGTACAACATTGCTGTAACTATATATACTGTTCTGCTGGTTCTGCTCACTTCACTTTGCATCAGTTTATGCAAATCATTACAGGTTTTTCTGAAAGCATCTTGCTAGTCACTTCTTACAGAACAATAGTATTCCATCACAATCATGTACAATTACTTGTTCAGTCATTCCTCAATTGATGGGCATCTCTCCTATTTCCAATCATTCACCACCAGAAAGAGTTGCTATAAATATTTTTGAACAGGTAGGTCCTTTTCCTTTTTTATAAATCTCTTTGGGATAAAGACATAATAGTGGTATTATTGGGTGAAAGTTTTATAGCCCTTTGAGCATAATTTCAAATTTCTTTCCAAAATGGTTGAATAATTTCACACCTCCAAAGGAGTAAGCTTTAGTGTCCCAATTTCCCCACATTCTCACTAGGATATGTCATTTTCTTTTTGCATTATGTTAACTAATCTAATAAATATGAGATGGTACCTTATAGTTGTTTTAATTTGCATAACATGCCATTGTCCATCTATCTTACCCCTTAATTTTATTTTTATTCAGATGTCCCATTATAGACAACTCAGACTCATGTGCCCCTGCCTACTGGGCCTTTGCCAGTCATCTTAACTTATGTCTTGCTACCAAACTCTAATGACTCTGGAGGAGATAGTGAGGCTGGCAACTTTGCAAAGCTCTGCCTCACTTAAATCCAATTCCCTTGCAATTCAAAATATCACCTTCCTGATGTAATTGGTCCTCTTTGATAATGAAGGATGAACAACAATCTATGAGTAGTAGCAGTTACTCCCTGGGGACCCAACCAGCTAGTTCAAGTTGGGTAATGCTGCTATTTCCTCTTCTCTTTCTCATTCTTCTTCATCAAAGAATGTGAGAGTTAGAAGAGACTTCACTGGTAATCTAGTCCTACTTATAGAGGGAAAATAATCCTTACTACAATATACCCACTAAGAAGTCATCTGTTCTCTTTTAGAAGTCTTCCAATGAGGGGAAACCCACTAATTTCTGAGCAATAATATTTCATTTCTGGATAATCTTAATTGTTAAAAATGATTTTTTTCTTACTTGAAGACTAAATTTTGCTCTTTGCAACCTCTTCTCTTTGCTTCAGATGATGAAGTAGAAAGAAAGATCCTTAGCCAGGTACTAAAGTCAGTGAAGATGTTATAAGAATGATTTGGAGGTCAGTAAATGGCAACAGTCAGCCTAAGGAGAGGATAACATCAATAGACATTAAAAAAAAAAGGGATCACCAAAGGAAAGGAACATGGTAGAATAATGGTCTGGAAGTAAGAAACAAGGAGTATTCCATGCCTCCTTCTTGTCCTTTTAATAAGGGGGAATGAGAAGAATTGTTACCAGGAAAACAAATCAAAACCTATAATGGCTTCATGGGAAAGCTAAGTTTGAAATATACAAAGACCTAAAAAAATATGATTAAAGAGAAAAATAATGGGATGGACTTGAGAATAGTCAGATTAGTGGACTTCAAGTATAGCCATCCTACTTTTACTTAAGGCAGCAAGGCTGGATGACTGAGATTGGAGAACCCATAAAATAGAAGACAGATTGGCGTGGAATGCACTATTGGCAGATTTTAATCAGCAAAAGACTTAACAGAGTAAATCCATCCTACAATTGGAAGTAAAATTTGGAACAGTGCTGTTATCTGTCTTTCCACTAGGTTTCTCTTCCAGGTGTACTTTTGTTCAAAGACTGAGTTAAGCTTCTGGGCTCCAAGAAGAGTTGGGGTGAAGAGTTGTTGATAAAGCAATGGGCCTCCACAATGTTTCTCCTCCAGGTGTTCACAGCCAGTAGGTGCTCAACAAATGCTTGTTAGTTTCTCCTCTGGGATGGTTCAGATCCAATCTTACCTGGAGACATGAAGATACAGTAAATGGCTTACTGTTTCAAATGAGAGGAAATGTCATTGAATTTTCTAGGGGATTAAAACTCTTTCTATAAAATCTAGCAATGTTTTCTGCTCTAATATTTCATTTTATCCCAGAATGTAGTCATTGGGTTAGTGAAACATAGAAGAAATTACATTCTCAGCAGAACAAACCTCTCTAGGTATCACCTATAAAAGTTTATCACAATTTTAACTTTCCATTTTGTATCTCTGAATTTATTTTATATGTTCAGTAATATTCTGCCAGTAAGTAAATTACTTAGCAGTGGTAAAATTCTTCTTGAAGTTGCATTAACTCATTCAGAACCCTGGGTAGTTTGTGCTTGTCTCTGCATTCATGATATTTTATAAGCCTACAAGAGACAACATAGGATATTTCATGGCTATTCTTAATTTTTTAAAGTTTTTTTAACTTTCATCTCTTCCTTGCTTAAGTTAAACAGAAAAGAAAAAGTGTGTGCATGCCTGGAAGTTCCTCATGTGGTTGGACCATTCTGATTCTGAAGAGCTTCTTGACATTTCTATAAGGTATCCTAGGAAGTTCAGAAGTTCAAAAATATCACCAGTATTCACTCAATCAACTGATAACCAACAAATATGTATTAAGTTCCTAAAATACACCAGGTATTGTGCTTGGTGATACCTGAACATTACTGCCAGGTGCTAAATTCTGTAGTCCATTGGCCTAGAAATGAGGGAGATACATTTTATAGGAGCAGCTATGGTGTTGCTGTGCATCTGAAAAAAAAAATGTCATAGCAGAATGCAAATTTGCTTCCCAATGACACTGCTAATCACCATCCTGATCCTACTCTAGAAAAAAAAATTCCAAACTGAACTATCTTAGACTTGCCCTTGAAGTTGTGTACATCCATCCTACTAGTCAGAAGTTGCAATTAAGGGTTAATTGGAGACCTTCTATGCCTTCATCTGACTACAGACTTTCCATCTTCTGCTGTACATGTCTTCCAGGGAAGGTAGTAAAAACTGAAAGGGTGACTTCCATCTGCACCAGAGCAAGGCAAATGTCATATTCTTCTCCCACCTTTATGTCTTACCTGAGAAGTGAGGAGCCTCTGTTGCAAATAGATCTGACCTCCCCTTTGACCTCAAGTCTTCCACTGCTGTACTCTCCTCAGTCTTTGAAGGGAAGAGGAATAATATAACAGGGTCTCCCTTCACAAATGTATTATACAAATTCAAATGGGCCCTCATTACCACTAGGCAATTCTTCTATACCTTCCTTATCAACACACTATCCCACTCTCCATAACAACTCTTCTAAAATGTTTATCCCTCCTCAAACTCCGCATTGTTCCCCATCTCCCACTCTCTCTTCTGAGAACCTTGTCTCATATTATACAGA
Organism: Pseudochirops cupreus; assembly: GCA_028627135.1. Lineage (NCBI taxonomy): Eukaryota > Metazoa > Chordata > Mammalia > Diprotodontia > Pseudocheiridae > Pseudochirops > Pseudochirops cupreus. The sequence goes on along the minus strand of CM053580.1, from coordinate 260,107,232 downwards.
AAACATTGAAACCATTTGCTGGGACCTCTCTCTTGCTTTCTCTTTCTCTTGTCTTATCACTAAATTGTCTTCTGCCATTATCCTCTTTAACCCTTTCTCACATGAAGAGGAGCCTTACTCCTTACCAAGGTTGACCCCTCTACCTGCTCAAGCAATCTCATTCCTTTCCATCTCCTTCAATAGATTGTCTCCTTTGTCACTCCCACACTATCATTTATCTTCACTCTTTTGCTGGCTCCTTCTTGCTGCTAACAAACATAACCATGACTCCCCCATTCTTAAGGGGGGGGAACAAACAAAAAAAATCACTTGAGCCTTCCATCTCTGTTAACTATCATTCAAGAGCTCTTTTTTCTTTTGTTGTCAAACTCTTCATAATGCTATCCAAAATAAGTGCCTTCAATTTCTCCTCTATTAATCACTTCTTAACCCCTTATAATCTAGCTTCTGATCTCATCATTCCATGAAACTTCTTTTTCCAAAGTTACTAATGCTCTCTTAGATGACAAATCCAATGGCTTTTTTTAAATCCTCACTCTTCCTGATTTTTCTCCATTCTTTGATACCATTAATCACCGTCTTCTACTTAATACTCTTTTCTCTCTATTTTTTTTTTTTTGGTAATGCCACTCTCCTGATTCTCTATCTACCTATCAGACTACTCCTTCTCAGACTCCTTTGCTGCCTCCTCATTCAACTCATTCTCTAACTGTAGGTGGATGTAATGATAAGGGAATTTGAAGATCTTCCCTGCCCCTTAATGAGCCTCAAATGGAGTCCTAGAGAGGGGTTCCATTCCGGGGGGAGAGGGGGGGAAGTTGTTTTTTGGGAAGGACCACATCTTTTGTTACTTTGTAATTAGGCAGTGGGTCATGAAGGTTGTGATGTCCTCTGACCCTGAAGAAGGGTATATATACTCTGAGATGAGGTTTTGCTTTGGGGCTGACTTACTAGAATTGTTGTGTGATTTGGTCAGATTAGACTCTGGGTAGCCATTGAGCCCCCTGGCTTTGAAAACCTTGATGTTGGTTCTTCTGTCTCTGGTAACTAACTATATATGTATGTAATGCTCAGACAGCTAGAAACCTTGTCTGTTGATCTACTGAATTGTGTTATTTTCTCTGTATTTTTTGTCTGCTTGTAATTTCTGTTTGTATTTTATGAAGTTCAGGCTGCCAACTTTTTCCCCAGAAAGTGAATGATATATATGTTTGATTAAAGTAAGATTATTAACCCCTTTTGAGTTACTTTCTTTTAGTAAAGCAGATCAATGAACCTGTGCTAACAGCCATCCTGGATGTGCTAGGGTACTTGCTGTTACAATGGACCATAGATTTCTATACTGAGCCTTCACTTTTCTCCCTATATTACTTCACTTAGTGAACCGGCCAGCTTCTCTGAACTTAATTATCATCTCTATATGAATGTTTCTCAACTGTACCTCTCCTGCTCTATCCTAACTCCAAACTCATATCTCTGATTTCTTTTCAGACATCACCAGTAGACATCTTAAACTCATATCCAAAACTGGACTCATTACCATTCCCCATAAGTCTCCCTCTCCCTATTCACTAACTTCTTACTATTATCAAAGGCAGCCTTGTTCCTCCCAGTCTCTCAAGGCTGGTAAACTAGGAGTCATCCCTGATTTCCCATTATTATTTAACTGCCCCCTCCCTCCCCATATCCACTCTGTTCCCAAGACCTGTCAATTTCAGGTTTTCAACATCTCTCAGATTCATCACTTCATGCTTGAACTATAACAAAAACTTGCTTATGGGTCCACTGTTTACAAGTCTTTCACCACTTTAATCCGTCCTCCATTTAGCCACCAAAGTCATTTTTCTAAAGCTTAGGTCCCATCATAACACCCCCTCTCAACTCCAGTGGCTACTAATCACCTCTAGGATCAAATGCAAAAGCCTCTGTTTGGCATTCAAAGTCCTTTATAGCCTAGACAACTCCTATGTTTCCAGTCTTCTTGTACCTTACTCCTTACCACACACTTTTCAATCAAGTGACTGCTCTCTTTGCTGTTTCTTGAAGAAGACACTCTAAATGTTGGTTCCAGGTATTCACTGTGGCTGCACCTCCACCGAGCTGCCTGAAATGCTCTCCCTCTTCATCTCTGCTGAATGGCTTCTTTGGCTTCCTTCAAGTCTCAATTAAAATCCTATCTTCTACAGAAAGACTTTCCTAACTCCTCTTAATTCTTTTCTTTTTTCCTATCTGTAGTTTATACATATTTGTTTTCTTGCTGTCCCCCTCCCCCAATTAGACTGTGAGCTCCTTGACAGCAGGAACTATCTTTTTACCTCTTATATGCCTATATCTGAGCACAGTGCCTGACATATAGTAGGCCCTTAACAGAGGTTTATTGACTATACCCAACTCCATCTCTTTCTGCAGTACAGAAGGTGCTTGATCTCTTAAGAGTTTGGATTATTGTCTTTAGGATGACTTTGGCTTATATTACAAGAAATCACTTATTAGCTTATTTTTATACACTAAGTTTTGCAAAGTGCTTTACAAATATCTCATTTCAGAACTCACAACTTTGCAAAGTAGGTGCTGTTATTATCCCCATTTTACTAAGGCAGACTGCGGCTAAGTGATTTGCCCAGGGTCACACAACTAGTAAATGTCTGAAGCCCAGTTTGAACCCAGGTCCCCCTGACTGCAGGTCATCAATACTTTCTCCCTTGTGCTGCTTGGGTACAAATGTTATCAAATAAGATAACATTTGTAAAGTGCTTACAACAGTGCCTGGCACATAATAGGTGCTAAAGTACCTTGTCATTTATTCCTTTCCCCTATGCATGTGAGCCAATGTTCTAGAATTAGTTCACAACAGTTTCAGCTATACTTTTGGGCAAAGGGGCCTATCTATGCTTTTGAAGAAAAAGTGGCTCTGAGAGGGGAAAATGTTCCTTTGTTACCATAGTCCTTGGAATTTCTTTCTTGGCATTTCCTTTAACATCAAAAGTACAAATAGGTGGATGAACAGAAAACAGCCAAAGTCTAAAAGTTGTTTACTGTGTTTATGATTTTGTATAAATATTATCCAATGAATAAGAACAGATTTTCAGAGAATGGAAGTTTGTTGAGGATTTTCATTTGTACTTTATTAAATGACATAACATTTTGTTTGTGTTTTAAGGTGAATGCTTGTTTCTCTTTTGATCACAGTTTCATTATGTTTCCATGTAAAGTTGCCAAAGGGAATACCACACACATCAATATTTTCATTTGTAACATTTCTTTTACTCCAATGGTAACACAATTAATTGGAAAGATTGCAATCTAATTGCATACTTAGCGAGCGTGAACTTGTTTGTTTAAATCTGATATGAGACAGCATCTACATGTTCATCCAATAAAATCAAAGGTAGGTTGGATGAATGCATTTCAAAGGTATAAACAAATTTGTTCAACATGAATAGCATTTAATATAGAGGGCAAAGAAAATAAGAAATAACCCACACACCCTAACACACCTTTTCCTATGTATGTTCCTATATATAATCAGTTTATCTTAGGTTTAAAACTTTTCAAATGATATTTATTTATTTCTATATAGAAAAATGGATAATTCAGTCTTAGATTTTAAGTGTTGTATGTTCATGATATTTGTGTCATACTTTTAGAATATATGAAATAAAATCTCAAGATTGGATTGAACCTTATGTATCCTCTAGGCATTATATTGGTAGCTACACTTTCAACATCAACTCCAAAATGAAGAAAGAGTGTCTTTAATTTTTTTCAAAGAGAAGATCTATTTCAGAACGGTTCTTTTCACATTGATGTAAATTTACAACTATCGATAAAAAGGGAAAATATATTGAGCAAATATGTTAATTTGTGAAGAGGCCATTTCATGAAGATTTGCTTCCAGTGAGAAAAGGTAGGGATACATTCCCTAGTCTACATAACTACTCCCTGGTTTATTTTTTCTTAATTTATACAAATAACTCAGAGGAAAGAAGCAAAGTAAATTCATGTTTTTTTTTCAAGAATCATCAGAGGATAATTATCATCAAGTCAAGTCAAAAGGCATTTATTAAGTGCCTATTATGTGCCAGGCACTGTCCTAAGCTATCATTCTTCCTTTGTACTTTGTTGTACTGATTAAAAAGCAAAAATATAACTCTATTTATGTCACTCTAAGGTTTACAAAGGGCTTCCTTTACAACAAATATGGGGACTTGTTGACTCAGTAGAAAGCATTCTTCATTTGGAGTTCAGTGACCTAGGTTCAAATCCTGGATCTGGAACTACCTGTTTAGTGAGGGGCAAGCCCACTTTTCTGAGCATTGATTTTCTCTTATGTGAAATAAGGGGTTGGATTAGATGGTCTCTAAGTACCCTTTCAGTTTTAAATGTATTGTCTTCCATGATCTTGTGACTCTTAGATAAATACTTCTCGTATTATTATTTCTATTTTATGTGTGGGAAAACTGAGTCCCAGGGCACTTAATTTAATTATCATTATATGACTTGTATGGATCAGAGCTTGGATTCCAATCTAGATTTTCTGCCTTCAGATTCATGGTTTCCTACTCCCTACCCTTCACTCCTGCTGTAACTGCCATTATTTCATTAAGTAAAAACCTATCACAGTGCCTTACAAAAGTAGTCAATAATTGATGACTGAATTTTATTCAACCTAGAAAACAATGGATGATAGAGGAGCAGGAGCTGATAGAGACCTCTATAAAATTATAGATTTAGAACTGAAAGGGACAGTGTAGGACATTAAGTACAACCCCTTTATTTTGTAGATGAGGAAATTGAGGCCACATGAACTGCCCAAGGTCATGTAGGCAGGATATATCAATCAGGGATTTGAACTTGGGACTTCTGATTTCAAATTCATTGCTTTTTTCCTACCATGCTCTGCTATAGTTCCTCCTGCAACAAAGTAGCAGGCTATTCATTTTTTTTCTGAGATAATATTTACCTCAAATAATTATTGTTGTCTTTCCTTGTATTATTGATACATTTCCCCATAACAAGTCCATTTTCCCGCACCAATGTATTCAGGGAAAAAATGGGAGGCAAAGTGAATATAAGGAA
>CM053580.1:260072151-260101653 GCA_028627135.1 Pseudochirops cupreus | reverse complement strand
GGGGGGGGGAGGGTTCTTTATTCACCTAATAAAATTTTGACTGGATAGAATTACTTCATATACATTGAGCTATGGATAGAAACTTGATCATGAATCTGGTTTTGCTACTTTAGTGATTGACTGTAATGAAGAAAATGGACAGAAATTATTAGGGTAAATTACAGACTCGGAAATAGACCTATAAGAGATTAATTTATTAATTATATTTTATTTGGGATATTAGGGCATGTTTGGTCCTCATTCAAAACTCTGGCTCCATTTGTGTCTTTCTATCTCTATCTCTCTATCTCTTCTCTATCTCTGTCAGTCTTTCTGTCTCTCTCTCACATACACATGTATACATTCGCAGGTGTACAAGAAAGTAAGTCAGAAAAACTGAATAGAAATCCTGGTTCTATCACTTGCTATGTATGGGACCTTGGACAAATCTTTTTTGCCCCTTTAATCTTCAGTTTTGTTATCTATAAGATGATTGATCTAGTCAGTTGAACTACATCACCTCTAAAATCCCTTTCATTTCTAAATCTATGATCCTAAGATCTAGACCAGTGAGAAAGATGGAATTTAGACTAATATATGTAAGTAGAAAAGTTTTGTCATCCTATTCATAAGTTCATTACAGATACTTTATCAAAGTTCATCATTTATTAGATGAACGAAGAACCCATGGCTAATGGAGAATTATAATTATGTAAAGGTATTGACTGAAGTAGAATCGCAGCAAAAATGTTAAAGTCCATAATACTCTTAAAATTAAATCACATTTATTTTACTAACATGGAACAATGGACACAGAAATGATTTAAATGAGCAAATTGTTTTAGTTAACCTCAGAAACACAAATAGGACCCCAATTAATAAGATTACTTCTCCTCAAACAATCTTTGTAAAAATTTGCCTTTCACTGTACCATATACAACCACACATGTACTCATTTATTGACTGCACACATTATGTATGAATGCATATTTTCATTACTTCCTAATCTCTCAGAACATCCATGGTACAAAAGCAGAGAAAACATCCTTTTCAATTCTATATTAAATGTAATGCAGCATCTCCTAGATTTTGTTGTACTTAAAATTTATTTTTAAATGTGAAGTAAATATTTTTTATTTATGATGAACTTATGTGTTCTCTCATTTTGTGTGTACTTCAGTAACTTGTTTACATTCCATGAAAGAAAGGACTATCTTTAAATATTTCCCATCAGGAAATAGCATCACAGGGCACTTAACTAAATGATGATTGAACAAACGAATGAATGAATGAAAAAATGAATGAAGTCACACCTCCCCTAACTTTTGACCTTTTTTTGAACTTTCAAATAAGCTTTTCTTGGCAAGATATTGAAAATCTACTTTCTTGAAAATCTACATGTATGGCTGAAGCGCTATACAAGTGATAGTGTTTAACATCTGCCGCAGAATTTCTTTAATATCACAATCCAACAAAATGGAAGAAACGTGTCATTTAAGGCTGCCCATTGGTGGTGAAGCCATTGCCCCCTGTGCCTTTCTTTCTCACAGTAAGTTGAATTAAGGGCACCTATAAAATAAATTTTTTCAAATGACAAAAAAAGCCATGAGACTAAGGGTAATCTTTCCCTTGAAAATTACCTAAATTTCTTTCACTTGGAAAAAAAAAAGACATTTGGGAGCTGGCAAGACCAAGACAGATCTTGCCCTACGATTCTTCCATTTGTACAGAAACAAAAAAACAAAAAAGGTCTTAATCGACTCCCTCAAAACCCATTTCAGAATGCAGTTTTTCTACTAATGACCTAGTATAGGAGGATGACATGATCCCGGTGAGGTAATTAATAGATATTGAAATAATAAAAGAGAAACTTTTTCCCCAAACATTAAAAAAAAAAATTCTACAAGAGTCCCCAAACCATTCATGACTTCTTGAAATTAGAAACTACCAGCTATTTGTTGTAAAGCCTTAATCAGACAGAATGCTCTGGGAATAGGATGCTCTGAAAGGGGAAAAAAATTCTCTTGACAATTAGGTCTATGAACCTAATTTTTTAATTGGTTTGGTTCAACTCTTGTTGAATACCCTTCTCAAACTGTTTGAAACAGTTTTCTGACTTAGAAACTACCATGTGCCTCATGAAATTTAATCTTTCTTTGATGATTTAATAATTCCTCAGTGGTATCAGGGCAGTTACCTTTCTTTTTGAATCTTGAATTTTCATGAGGCTAGTATTCTTTTCTCTTTACCCCCAATTTTCCCATTTACATGCATACATGATATTTGTCTTCTCCCTTAAGTTTGCCTTAGCTTCCCCTTTCTAAAAATCTTCTCCCTTTTGGGTTACTTAAATCCATTTATCATATCTTTTCTGTAATACGTTGGCCCTTACTACCCCTTAATTCCTCTGTACCCTCTCTACCTACTCTTACGTACCATTTATCATTTGCTAGCTTCTCCCTCCCTTCACCTTTGTTCTCCTATCTTCATAGCACAAGTCTTAACTTACACTCATGTGATTTCTTGAGTGCCAATCATGGTGTTTTCTCTATGTCTTTTCAACTATGCATCTATACTTCTTCAGGATTCTGGATGCATGTTTTTGAGTTAGGCAAGGTTTTCCTATAAATTTAGGGCAAGAGAGAAATTTAATCAATGATTTATTACTCAGTGATCACCATTTTTCTTATTTAAATTTAGGAAATGAAGACATCTAACCTCTAGTTGTCTATTTTAAATAGTGTCATATGTCACCTTACTGAGGATGCAAGAAAACTCCTCATTTCTTAAATATGGAGATATAGTTCTAATTATATACACTAAAGGAATTCATTATTAAGAAGAATTAATGTTTAAAATGACATTTCAAAATGAAAGGAATTATTTTTGAAAGCATAGAATTCTTGTCACTTTCAATGTGTCTGCATGCCAAAATGCTACCAGTTCTTCAAGAACCAAGTTGGTGGAATTTACTGCTTCTACCTCAACTCAGAGACCTAATTTTCAGGTCCACTTTCCCCCAAATATCTCATGGATATATGCATTTTTTATTTCTCCTTTGAATTTAACTTATAACTTGCATGATGAATAGCCATATTTCATTATACATATACACATACATATACATATACATATACATATACACATACATCTCCTAAGTTATAAACTTCTTATAAGGGCAGGGGCCATTATTTTCTTCATGTATGAATTCTTGGTGCCTAGCAGAGTGCTTTTCACTTGATAGATGATTAAATTAATAATTTTTACTTGAAAGAATAAGCTACACTTTGTGGGGGGAAAAGTCCTATTCTCCATTTATGCATTTGTATACTGACTAGCATAAGACAGTGATTAATATGCTGTAATCTTTAGGCCATTGAATAAAGATTAGACATTTTTCATATATCATTCTTTTGCAGATTGAAAAATTGTTAGTTTTGAAATTTCAGTAGTTAAAAGGCACATTGTTATAAGATCATTGTCCATTTTGCAATTTGTCTTGGTTCTCTGTATTCTTTACCATATTCTTCTGTTTATTCAATATTCATTTGATCAAGGATCATTTATTAAAAGGTGGATTTTCAGTATATGCTTAGAATAAGAGAAATAATCAAGTGTATTAAATAGTGTTGGGCTTGTGGTAAAAAAACATCCAGTTCAAACTCCACTTCTAACACAACACCCCTGTGACCAAGGGCAAAGCATTAAATCTTTCTGAGCCTTAGGTGTCAATCCTAGAGTATAAATTATGGAAGTATTGAAATCTGTTTCACTGGAGAAGGTACCTTTGGATCTCTTTGCACAAAGTTGTCAAATCAAAGCAACTGTTTGTATGCATTGTTCTTTTAATGAATATTAAAATAAATTGATAAATATCTGTTCTCAGATTTAACGCAAAAAGGCCTTGACTATTTGGAAGAATGATTACTAATTGTGGAGTTGTGGAGCAGACTGAAATTTAAACTTAAATCTTTTTCCTTAGTTATTTCCCTATTTTCCCAACCTCCCCTCACCACGATTTGCTGCTATTATGTTTACCTCTTTTCCTACATCACAGAAATTCAAACATCTCTGAGTTGAAGATCTCAGAGGCTATCTAATCTAATATACATCAAAAGCAACAATCCCTCAACAATATATGTATCAAATGACCATCCAATCATTGCCAGAACACTTCTAGTGAACAAGAATGTATCCTCTTCATTGACAGGTTATTCTATTTTTGAATTACTCTAATTATTAGCAAATGTTTCCTTATAACAAATTTAAATCTGATTCTGTGGAATTTCTACCAGTTCCTCCTTGTTCTACCTGATGAGGACAAAATAGTACCGACACCAATCTAATCTCTCTTCCACATTCTGAAATCCTATAAATATCTGAAACTTTTAAAGATTGCTTCTTTGCACCTGTTATTTTCCAGGCTAACCATCCCCAGTTTCCTCAGTGATGTCATAGGCAAGGTTCAAACCCAGATTTTTTCCTGCCTTATCAAAAGCATCATAATTTTGCATTAATTTGGGTGGTTTATCTTTGCACTGTTTGGGAATGAATTTATTTGCTCCACCTAAGTGGACCATGGACTTATATTTTGTAAATTAGTGTTCTAAATAGGCAGAGTGGAGAAAATAGGTCCTTAAATTACTTTTGTCCCATAACCTATAACAATGCCTGGCAATCACCATTTAAACACTTGTATTTTGAACGGTTGATACTAGTTGTTCTAAACTGACAAAAATGGAGCATACTATTCAAAGAAAACAAAAACAAACCTCCAAGGAACGCTTTCAAGTATAAGCGAAATAGTATATGAACAGATTCTTAGCCTGAAATCCATCAACTTTAATTTTTTTCTAATTGTATTTCAACATAATTATAATACCTAGAATTTATTGAGCTCTTTAAGGTTTACAAAGTGCTTTACACATATTATTTCATTTGCTCCCCTCCCAACAACCTTGTGATATAAGTGCTATTATGGCTTCCGTTTTAAAGATGATCAAATTGAGGCTAGGAGAGATTTGGTGGCTTTGCCTAAGATCATACATATAGTAAGAGACTGAGGTAGGATTTGAACTCTTCTTAGAACTTAAAACTTTTGTAATCCTAAGTATTTTATCTGATTCAGTTCATGACATTAATTTGGGAAGGGATCTATTTTCTTGTTGTTTAGTCATTTTTTAGTTGTATCTGATTTTTAGTGACCCTATTTGAGATTTTCTTGGTCAAGATACTGGAATAGTTTGCCATTTTCTTCTCCTGCTCGTTTTACAGATTAGCAAAATTGAGGCAAATAGGATTAAGTGAATTGCCCAGAGTAATAGCTAGTAAAGTGCCTGAGGCCAGGTTTGAACACAGGAAAATGACTCTTCCTGACTCCAGGCCTGGCATTCTATCCACTACACCATGTAACTGTCTCAAAGGGATCTAAAGGCTTCATCAAACTGAAAAAGTCCGTAATACAAAAATGCTAAGAATCATCTATAGATTTTTATTAAATGAAATTATACACCAGTATTTCTGCAAATGATCAGTGGGATCTATGTACAAAGTATATTTTTTGGGAAAACCTGGAAAGGGCAAACACTTAAGACACGGGGCGGGGGGTGACATATGCCTTCAAGAATTTCAAAATCTATCACATTTGGGAGAAATAGTCCTATTCTATTTGGACCCAGAGTATAGAACCAGGAGTACTGTGTGGAAGCTACTAAATAGTAAATTTAAGTTTGATCTAAAAGAAAATTTTGGTATAATTGTAGCTGTCCCAAAGTGGGATGAACTGCTTCCAGAAGTGGTAGGTTTCTTCTCCTTGGTTAGACATTGGATAGAGGGCCACTTGTAAAATCTTTTATAGTGAGAATTCTTTTCCTATATGTGTTGAGCTACATGGCCACAGAAGTCCCTTTCAACTCATAAATTCATTACTTTTTCTTTTCAATTAGCTTTCATTATGCAGGTTAAAGGAAGGGAGTTTCTGCTTATTGCTGAGGAATACCTGGCCTAGAGTTAGGGAGATCTGAATTCAAATCCAATCTCAGACACTTATTAACTGTGTAATGTGAATAAATCATTTAACCTCTGATCAGTTCAGTGTCCTCATCTTTAAAATAGGGATAATAAGAGCACCTACCTCCCAGGGTTGTCAGAAAAATCAAATGAGATAATTATTATAAAGAGCCTGGCATATAGTAAGCAGTTCATAAATGTTATTCTTATTCTCTAAGTTGCTATAAATATATAGGTCAGGAATAAAATATTTGTCACTTCTGAATCTGTGACCTGTAAGGTTGTGGTTTTTGTCAAAATTTATTGAGTTTAAATTCGATTATTCTAGCTCCCTATGTTCAATAAGATCTTTTTTATATTTTTTTCATACTCATGGAACAGCTTTTGCAACTTCTGAAGATAGTCAGCAATACTCAAACCAGGCATAAGAAATCAACGTGAATGATTGCCTACCTATGAGACACTCCCAGTTCCTGCTAGTAGGCACTGTGGATCAAGGGAAGATCTGAGACAGTTTTTTATTCATTCCAGCATGACATTGCATTGCTGATAAACCCTTAGCCTGAATTCCCCCAGTAAAATTGTTATTTTTGTGGTAGAAAGAGAAGAGTATTGCCAGGCTCATATACAGAACTGTGTATGATTTCTTACAACCCCAGTGGTAGCTGACATGAGATCTAAGATTTCAGATCACAAGAAAGGACTTTGCAGAAATCATCATTTCAGTACCAAAGTGGTTAGGGGATGGTGGATGACACAATATTTGGTTGGTTGGATTTGTATTTCCAGATAATGATTAATTTAAAAGATAAACTCCATTTATTCATAACCTCATAATTAGAAACCTTGGAAACATTTTGCATTCAAAAGAGGAAGTAAACTGATGCAGAAGTGACAATTAATCTAATTCTTTTGAAAATCACTATTCAGAATCTGAAGTCTAAACTTTAAATAGAGAAAACTAAGGAGAAGTTAAAATAATTTACTTTATAATGAACTGAGTTGTGCCTTATCACTGGAGAATTTGTACCCAGCATTCAGAGTAAAAATAAGGCCAGATTGGATAAAGAATCTGGAATTTCTGATCTCAACTCTGACATTCATAAGTCTGTGCCTCAGTTTCTTCCTCTGTAGCATGGGAATAATAATTACTTACATAGTCTACATATAAAGTAGGTTGTCGTAAGGAAAGTACTTATAGAAGTCGCAAAGCCTTATATGAATGTATGCTGTAAGGAATTGTTTTCTTTCTTCAGCTCTATCTTATTCATGAATAACTTAATAGTTTTGCGTATTACCCTGTTTTGTCATGGCTTTTCTCCACTCCATGAACCAGTTGGTCCTATCTTACCAATTTGAACATTAAACTAAGAGAAGGTGGAAGCCTAATATAAATACAAGGGAATATTCAAATATATAACTCCATGAGTGTTTGTTTTTCTAAATAGCAATGATTTTATTCCTAAAACACATTGAAATTATTTTAGATTACTTATTATTCTTTATTATCCCCTGTCTATTAAATTTAACAACATTTTAATGAATACATTTTTTTGAGCAAAGTACTAGGTAACTAGCTGCCCCTGCTAATAAACTTATACTCTACTGTAGAAAAGGTAAGCTATATAAACAGGTACCTATAATACACAATTGAATATGATCAGAGATGCATGAGTAATGAATAATGAATGCCGAGAGGAGAACCACTTCCGACTGAGGGGGTAAGAGAAGAGTTCATGAAAAAGTGGCATTTGAGTTAGATCTCAAAGGGTGGCTAGATGTCATTGGGCAAAGATTGAGGAAGAGGGAAGGGAGAAAGAAAAGGAACAGGATATTCCATTATCATTTTGCCTACATTATTCAGGAATGGTTATGTAGTCATTTAAAATTTAAAAAAATATTTAAAGAGCTTTGTCTGTTAACTTCTTTGCTAGATATTCACACAGTACATGATTCGATGTTATCCACTATTTACATTATCACATCTGTACCATAAACACTAATTCTTCTTTATGACTAGCATAACAGCTGGTTCATGCAGCAGAATAAAACCAGAGCAAAAGAGGATAACATGAAGAATTATTAAGTTGTTCCTGGATAAGTAAGTGTAAAAGAAGTAAAACAAATCCTAACAATAGCTTACATTCATACAAGGCTTCAAGATTTACACAAACTCTTTACAACAATCTACCTTCTAGGTAGATTATGCAAGTCTTATTATTCCCACACTACAAAAAAGAAACTGAGGCACAGCCCTATGACTGTCAGAGTTGGGAGGAGAGATTTGTTAACGCGAGATAATAACTATGACTCATCAAAAGCATAGATTTAAAGTATAGAAGAACTCCAGCACACTTTCATCATCTTATTTAATTATCAACTATTTATGAATTTGTTGACAAAGTAAAATCTATTTTGGAAAATAAGAATTTGTTTATAACCTATTTTTCTTCTTCATTTTATAAAATCTTTGAGTAAGTTGCAGCTGTTTCTCTAGAGGCACTAGAAAGTAGCTTGCAGGGAACAACACGTACCTATATTTATATCAATGAAGCAAAGCACAGTTTGAACGCTTCAAAAAATCCTTCCACCTGGAGATAAGGAGAGTGAATGCTATGACTCAACCATCTGAACACTAACACACCTGCATCCATGAAAATGGCCTCCTCCTGCTCCTATTCCCCATCTTTGATTGGCTGTGCATGACATAATGGAAACCTGCAAATCCAGGATTAAGCCCGTTCTTGTGCCACACAAGTGGTATAATCCAGAGAGATTTGCTATGTATACAATATGCATTTTATGAATCTTTCAAATACAATATGATTATGTTGGATTTAAAAGTGAAATAGAAATTCATGAAACAAGCTATTGAGCTAAGCAGATGGTAACTATACTATGTACAGAAAGTTATGTCCTGGACACTTGGATTCCAATACAGGAACACTTTAAATAAAAATCATTTGGGGATGAAAGTGTTTAAACCCTTTTAGTCACAATAAATTGAATGACAAAATTACAAAAGGATTTGAATTGAACTGTCGAAGTTCCATTAAACTCCTTTGAAAGCCCATATTCTTTTTGAAAACTGTGAACATTTTATTCATTTATCCAACAAACATGAATAAAATGCCTGGTTTTTGAAGACCTCTACAGTAAGTACTAGGGAAGACATAAAATGTATAAGATAAAATATCAGTCATCAGCATGCAGAGAGCATGAGCTGGGTGTGACTGAGGGAAAGGGCCAACTGATTGGCCTTAGACTAGGGTATGCTAGCACATTCAGCCTACATTCTATGAACACTTTTGATGCCAGCACAAATAACTACAATACACAATACTTACACAACAATGATTCAAGACAGTTGCAAAGAAAGTGCTATGTGAGGTCTGATGGTTGTGACTTCAGAATCTCCCATGTGTAAGAGAACTCAAGTAAAAATAGTAATAATAATAATGTGTCCATCACTTTGATGTACTCAGTTCTATATAATCAATTCTATCCCCCAGTAGAATTTAAGGTTCTTCAGGAACTAATTTTTTTCTGTGTATTTTCATTGCCTAACCTAGTGCCTTAAGTTTAGTAGGCATATAATAAATGTAAATTTAAAAAAAAAACCAGTAGATCTCACAATCTTAAGAATGACCAGATTCAGTCTACATTTCATAAATGAATGGGTCTTATGGAGTGAGATTTTTCCCACCCCACGCCTCAAATTCCTTCATGTTCATTTGATGGTACAGGTATCACACTAGGGAGTAGCCACACTCTCTAACATATGGCATATGTTTGAATCAGTTGTAGATGTAGGAGTGGGATGAAATTGTTCATTCACAATCCCCATCTCTTTAAAAAATGAAAATCTGAAGTGGATTTTATTTGTCCACAATTACTCATTTCCAAATTTTGGATCAGGTAGATGACACAGTAGACAGAGGTTTGGGCCTGGAAATAGAAAGACTCAAGTTCAAATCCAGTCTCAAATACTAACTGTGTCACTCTGTGCAACTTATTTAAATTGCCTTAGTTCCTTCATCTTTAAAATGAGGATAACAACACCTAACTCCCAGGGGTTTTGTGAAGATCAAATGAGATAATGCTTGTAAAGTACTTAGCACAATTTCAAGAACATAGTAAATATTTAATAAATGACAGCTACTTATTATTATTATTTTCCAAACAATCAGCATCATCTAGAATCCATGTCTTCTGAGTACAAGTTTCCTTCTTCTTTCACTCTATATTCCAGCTTCTCAGGATATAAGAATCAGTTTGGGTATCAGTGGGCCATGCAGTTTGAGATTTGAGATAACAACTCAAGCTAGAGCTCAAAGCTTGAGGTAAAGATTTGGGATTCATTGACATAAAAGCCAGCAGATTGGAATGAAGTAGAGAGTTTATAAAATGATAAGAAGGTAAATTACAGAGCCTTTTGTTGGGAAGGGGAAGAGTAACCTGCAAAGGAACCTCAAATGGAGCAATTAAAAATGAGATAAAAAGTAAGCATGATGGAATATGGGAGGAGTATCAGAAGACAAAAATATCACAGAAAAGAAGGGAACAAAAATGAACAAAAAAGGTGTGGTTTACAGTGTCAAATGCAAAATACAAGCCAAGAAGGATGTAGTTTAAGAAAAAGTCATTGGGTGGTAGCTAGGTGGCCCTGTGAATAGAGCACCTGGAGTCAGGAGGACCTGAGTTCAAATGTGACCTCAGATATTTGACATACGTACCAACTATGTGACCTTGGGCAAGGCACTTAGCCCCAATTGCCCTACCTTACCCCCTCCAAAAAAAAACAAAAACAAAAACAAGTCACTGTGTTTTATGACCCTTGGTTACTTTTGACTAAATAATTTGAATAGAAAGGTCAATGAAACAGATTTTGAAAGTGGATAATTAGTGAAGGCAGTAATTAAAGATTACCCTTTTGAGAATTTTATTAAAGAAAATAAGAATATATAGTAGCTTGGCATGGTAGCAGTCCAAGATAAGGTTCTGGGGTCATGGTGTGTGTGTGTGTGTGTGTGTGTGTGTGTGTGTGTGTGTGTGTGTGTGTGTGTGTGTGTGTTTAGGATCCAAAAGATCTGAACATGTTTGTAGAGACTGGAAGTTTGAAAAAGAGAGATGGGGTAGTAGAGTAAGGTCCTTGAAGGGATGGGAAAAGATAAGGTTAAAAGTATAGGATGTAGGCTTCCATTCTAAGCTTAAATTAAGCTAAAGTCTATTCTCTTTTCTGAGTTCTGAATGAAGGGATAGACAACAAGTGAAGACCCTGAAAGTTCCTTAAGAGTTAAACTCTCTAACTATAATATAAAAACTCTAATTTATGAGATGGTTTCCCCTATATTTAGTCAAACTCCCTATTTCTCCAAGACAAAGATTTCCTATGATGGATAAATTTTGAATATTAAGTTACTGTTTTCTTCAATTCATAGTTTTTTCTTTTCTAATTCCATGTTTTCCTTTCAGCTTATTTCTTTCCATTTTCCATTATTTTCTTTTAATTTTTTTTAAATGATTCTGATGATTCTTTTCCAGTTCTTTTTATAATGCTAAAATCGTAAAAGCCTGACAAAGGATAGAATGAAACTTACAAAGAACAGAAAGATCCTTCCAGTAAAGCTATAAAGTCACAGATACTATGCAGAATAAAATATGGCATGGGAACAACGGTGGATCTAAACCAAAAAGATAAAATATATCAGGAATTAACATAAACTACTGAATTTAGGTTTAGAAAGATGTGTCACAAATCCAATATGGCAGAATCATGTTTTAACTGTAATTGATATGCAAAAAGGAAAAGATTGAGGGTTTTGGTTGCATGAAAGTTTCATATGAGCCAATGGTGTGATATGACAATTAACATAACTAATACAATCTTAATTAACATAGAGATATAGTGTATAAATCATGAGAGGTTTTGCACTATTCCAATCACATCTGAAGTTTTGTGTTCAATTATTTTAAGATGGATATTAACAAGATTGATAAGCTGAAGTACATCCAGAAGAGTTACCAGGAGGGCAAACAATCAGGAAACCAGATCACATGAGGAACAATTGAAGGAGGAGGCTAGGGAAATCTAGCTAAGAGAAAAGACTAATGAGAGGCCTGAGAGCTATCTGCAAATATCTGAAGGGTTTGCATATGACAGGAGTTGACAAATTCTGTGTTATTCCAGGGGAAGTCTGCCATAAGGAAGCAGATTGCAGCCTAATGAGAAAGAATTTTCTAACAAATAGAGCTGTCCAACAATAGAGCAGACAGCCCCAGCAAGCAGGGACTTGGAGTACTTGGAGATGTTCTCTATCTTTGAAAGTATTGAAGCACAGACTAGGTCACCATTTTGAAGAGATTTTATGGAAAAATTTCTGTATGAATGAGTCGTTGGAGTGGATTACCTCCAACATACTTCCCAAGTCTAAAATGTGACTTAAAGATCTCAATGTTTTGGGGGTTTCCCCCTACCCTGCATTCAACTGGGGGATTTGTCCCTTTCTTTTTTTCTTTTTTCTCCATCTTTCTTCTTCCATTTCCCTTTCCATATATTCTTTCTCTCTTTCCTATGTTCCTTTCATTTCACTTCACTAGCTCTATACCTATTTAGTCTCAAATCAATCGAGAATGTCCTATCCAACAAGCATTTATTAAACACCTGCTCTGTATAAAGTATAAGTCTTTCTAGCTTTTTCTCCCATTCAAGTAATACAACTGAAAAATTCAAACAAAAGCTCATTTCTTTCAAAGATGTTTGAATAAACCTTTACTACTTTTTATACTTTTAATATTTAGACTATTACTTTTTGTCTTATGTTTAAGTCGTACTTCAGAACTTGAACAAATTGTGTATCTTGTGACTGGATTAAAGGAGTAACGAGAAGGATGAGGGAATGATTTATCTCATCAGAATGTCTATACAGCTATATTTCATTATAAAAAAAATTGGCACTGACATTTTCTGTTATACAGTTTATAAATTAGGAACTTGATTAAATTCTAAACAGTTATTTTGTAGATCATTTTCTAAACCCTTCAGGTTCTTTCTGCCTTGGGTTTCAGAAAGCACAGAGTGCTTTGGTTACTGTTGTCCCCATAAGGGTTCTCTCTCTATTTTTTATCATCATCATCATCATCATCATCATCATCCTCCTCCTCCTCCTCATCATCCAACTTGGCACTGGATTTTTGCTTCATTGCTTTTGCTTTGTTTCTGCATCCTTTTCTTTCACCTTGGATCAAAGGCTTCAATTCCAAAAGAGTTTTCTCTGATTTCTGAGAAATACAAAGCTGTATATTTTCCTCTTGTAGAATATGAAAGGGATGGGGGTGGTTAAAAGTAATTGAGTGACTTTTTTCTGACACAGTGCTCTGTTCAGTGAAAGTATATCATTTTTTTTCCCCTTTAGACCTTTGAGCTATTATGCCAAGCATACAAGTATCCTAGTTTTTTTACATTCTTATTTTGTAATTTCTTTGGAGTGTCCATATTA
This sequence comes from Pseudochirops cupreus, assembly GCA_028627135.1. Lineage (NCBI taxonomy): Eukaryota > Metazoa > Chordata > Mammalia > Diprotodontia > Pseudocheiridae > Pseudochirops > Pseudochirops cupreus. The sequence goes on along the minus strand of CM053580.1, from coordinate 260,088,166 downwards.
ATATTTTATAAGAATTATTTTTTTTTCTTTTAAATGTCTACTTGTAAATGGTTTGTTGCATTCATAAGTGTAATTTTATTAACTCTTCAAGCCATTTTTTCCCCAGAGGAACACATCTTCAATTTTATAATGGAAGTCAATTCAAAAAGAGAATTGTGTATATGCAAATTTGCTTTACAGAGGTAGTATGGTATAGTAAAAAAGCATCTGGGACTGAGATTCTAGATATCTAGATTCTGACTAGTTGTGTGACCTTAAGTACATCATTTCAACTTTCTCATGTTTTAGATCCTCATACGTAAAAGTGAAATACTTAAACTAGATTATTTTTAAGGTCTTTTTCAGTTACAAAATCTATGATTTTATTAAATATAATAAATATATTTACACATTATATCATATACAAACCCCATTACTTAGGTGTTTCCATCATAGATATATATGTGAGGGAAACCCATAAAGTAACATGAACTGAAAGAGAAATCTATCCCCTAATTATACACATTTAAGGGCCTAAAGATCCTTTTGACCTGATAGAATTATAAAATACTAGAGTTGTAAGGGATCTTAGAGGTTAACTAATCCAACCTATAGCTTTATAAAGAAACCAGTCAAGGCAACTTTTTGTTCTTGCTTGAAGCAGGAAAAGGAGGAGGAGGAAATGGGACAAAGATCTTTAGCCATCACAGTGTTATTTAACTAATCACTGCAGCCCTTGTGATTTTCATGTCCCAAAGTCCCATACCTCCAATAGATTGAGGACAGGGTATAAGTTAGTGCTGAAGATAACATTTTCACAGAAGGCTATATTTATGACTCTATTAAGTGGCTGTAAAAAAAAATGCAAATACCTATACGTCTACCATAGTAGGGAAAGGTTTACAGCATCCTCATCAGAATGTAGTATTAATTAAAAACAGCTGAATGGTTAAAAAAGAAACTAACAGAAGAGGGAGTCAAGATAGCAGTAAAAGCAGGAACTTACTTGAGGTTGTCCCCCAATTACTTCCAACAGCTGTAAAAAATTACTCTAAATGAATTTTAAAGCCACAAAATGACAAAGTGAAACAATCTTCTACTGAAGGCAGGCTGGCAGACTGACAGGAAGGGTCTGTGACACCTGGATAGGAGTAGAGTGAGCTGGGAATGGAACACAGTCCCATGTGGTCTGTGCCAGCACAGACTAGTAACATAGACCAGCCAGAGGAGACCTCAGGGGATTGAATCTCTGGCAGTTATGGCAGTTTCCAGACTTCCCAACCCATAAATGCCAAAGAGAAAGTAAAAGGTCAGTGAGGAAACTCTGTTGGACTTGAGTGAGAGAAGAACACAGTCTGGTCCCTGCCCCCTGGGTGGCAGAGGTGGTGGCAGCTGCTGTGGTGGCTGCTTCTGGAGCTCCAGGCCCACAGATGGTTGGGGGACCAAGCAGCTGCTCAGAGAGCAATTGCAGGAATCTCTATGCTGGCACTGACGCAATATTCTTTTGCCGTGCCATGCTTGGATCTAGGTCGCAGTCTTGGGTGGTGGTCCTGGGGTGAGGAGCACTGGCTTGACAGAGCTTGTGGCAGTTGTAGAAAGGGAGTCCTTCTCACAATTCTGAGACAGTACAATCATTTAGTCAGTCAATAAAGTCTCTCTTCTCAAATGGAGATTAGTTTCCAATCATAAACAAAATACATTCATTTGGTCAGTCACAGAGCACAAAAAAATCAAAAGTTTCACACCCCTGGATCACAACCGAATTACAGTACCATCCATTAACACCAAGTACTTTTCTCAAAAGGGGCAGTGGAGAGCACAAAAGGTCATCCAACCTTAAGCTACAACAAGGTTAAGATATCATTGCAGCATTGAATACCCAAGGAGAGGTCCTTCCTTCATCTTGACAGGAGGCAAGTTCTCAGCAATCTCTGTTCCTAGGAAGACGAAGCTTAACAAAGCCACAATATACATTACCAGTGTCCTCATTAACTCACTCTCTGTCTGCAGAACAGTCCCAGAACCCCTGAAAACACCAGCAAGACCCTCTTCCAGGATTTCTGTACACATACAACAAGAAAATCCTTCTTCAGGGATTCTGAACCAACAGCAAGGTTCCAGGACCTCTGCAAAAAGAGCTCTGTCCTTCACCAGCAGATGAATCTGGCAAAACAACATCAAAACAGACAGACAAAATACTGGCGTTACAGCAATCCTTCCTCCATCCTTGGCAGCTCCAGATGGCAGTTCTCAAAAGTCCTGGGCAGCTCCAACAGGCCCTCAGCAGTCCTCTCTCAGCAATTCTGGCCCCCAGCAATTCTCCTCTCTTTCTCTGTCTCTCTCTGTCTCTCTCTGTCTCTCTCTCTCTGCCTCCATGATATGGCTCCCCAAAAATTCTTCTGGACTCCTTTGCTTGGGCCTTCTCTCTGCTTGTGCCTCTCTCTAAATCCATGGCACCAGCTCCTCCCAGTTCAACCCTCTCTCTTCACATCAACAAGTCCATCCCACAAGTGGGATTCACAAGTTCTGGGTTTCAACATTCAACCTGAAAACCAAGCCAATAGAGGGGGATCTTTAAATTCCATTACCATTATAGTACCCAGAAGAAGCTCTGACAACAGCTGAGTAAAATTCCAGAAAATTGGGACACAGCATTCTCCACTCTGGAAGCAGAACTCTGCTATGGAAAAGAGCTCCAAGATCACATAATTGGCTGGGAAAATGAACAAAGAGAGGAAGAGAAATCAGACTATAGAATATCTTTTTGGTGACAATGAAGATCAAAGCATAGAACTGGAAGAAGATAATAAAGTCAAAACTCCTGCATCAAAAGCCTCCAAGAAAAATATGAATTGGTCTCAGGCCATGGAGGAGTTCAAGAAGAATTTTGAAAATCAAGTAAAAAAAAGTAGAGGAAAAAAATGGGTAAAGAAATGAGAGTGATGCAAGAAAATCATGGAAAAATGTTAAAAAAAATAAATATATTTTTAAAAGGAACATTGGACTTAGAAGAAAGTATCCCTATTTCTAATACTGGCTTCAACCTTAGCTATGTGATGTTGGACAAATCATTTAATCTTCTAGAGCCTCAGTTTTCTCATGTATAATCTTACACTATACAACTCACACAATTTTTGTAAGGAAAGTACTTTATAGACTACGTAAATGTTGGTGTGTTGATTTTCAACTCTAATTTACTTACCATTTTTGTTCATTCTTCCCACTCAGAAAATCATTCATTTTGGTAGGGGAAAGAGAAGCACAGTACAGAGGAAAGGACACTGGCAATGGGGTCAGAGGACGTGGGCTGACTACTACATATGTGGCCTTGGACCACATTCAGTCCAATAAGTATTTAAGTGCTACTTTGTACCAGACATCATGGTAATTGACAGCAATATAAGTACAAAGAATGAAATATGTGAGATCAAGTTAGAGAACAAGGCTGGAGTCAAAGGGTGAAAGGTCTGGAATGCATGATTAAACTTAAGTTTAGGTTGAATTCAGTAAACAATATATACAGCTATTAAATATTGAGAAGTCAAGTGTCATCAGAATATACATTAAAAGATTTATCTGCCAGTAATGTATCGAATGGAGTAAGAGAAATGGAGAGACTAGTGGCTATTAAAAATTGTCAGGTTATCATAAGAGTCCCCAGAAAAGATGAGTATAGCTGCAACTATGGAGCTGGGTTAGCAGTTGTATGGAAAGGTCTAATAAAAAACATATTTCAGAGATAATACTGATAAGAGAGGGCCATTGATTGTATCTATGGAAACAGGTAGTGAGAACAGGAAAAGCTAAACATGACTCTTGCTTTTGGTAATTCATGTACTTTTTATTTTCAATTTTTTAAATTTTTATTCTATTAGTCCTACAATTTTCATATAATGATATTTACTAACTTGAACAGGCATCCTTACTAATGAATAAATATCTTTCTTAATGATTTATTTCCTTCTAGTCAAATCAAGTCAACAAGCATTTATTAAGTACTAAGCATTGGGGATACAAAGAAAAGGAAAACAAAAACAATACTTGCCTTCAAGAAGCTCACACTCTAAATGGGAGACAACATGCAAACGCTTATGTACGTAAAGCAAATAAACTGAATAAATGGTAGATAAATCTTTGTGGGAAGGCATTAATACTATGGATAATCAAAAAAGATTTGTAAATAATATTTGGAACTTGAAGGAAGCAAGGAAATTCAAAAGGCAGAGATAAAGAGGGAGAGAATTCCAGGCATGGGAGAATACTGGTGAAAATGCACATGGCTGGGAGATAGGATGCCATGTGAAAGGAGTGGCAAGGAGGTCAATTGTCACTGGATTACAGAATATGTAGTTGTAATTAAAGTATAAGAAGATTGGAAAAATAGGAAGAGGCCAGGAAAAGATGGGTTTTTAAAGTTAGAGGATTTTATTTTTGATCCTGGAAGTAATAGGAAACCAATAGAATTTAATGAATGGGGCTAAGGGAAGTGATATGGTTAGACCCGCACTTTAGAAAGATCAATTTGACAGCTGAGTGGGTACTAGATTGGAATGAGAAAAGACTTGAGGCAAAGAGACCATCCAGCATACTGATAAAATAGCCCAGTGTGAAATGATGAGGGCTTGAACCAGGGTGTTTCATAGTATGGTAAATGAGAAGGACCGTGTTGCACAAACTCACTTAAGAGGCTTGAGATTGAGGAGTCCTTGATTTTTCCATCATACTGTCTTCTTGCTTTTCCATATTTAGTCTCTCCGAGACTCACTCACTTTCCTAAATAATAAAACTGCATTAAGTTATATTACTCATTTTACATATGTTTTAAGGTGTGAGGATTAAATATTTTACTTGAGGAATAATAATGTTTATTTTTTTTTTATATTGTGGGTTTTGGGGGAGTCAAGTTTGAAACAATAATCACTTCATTGCTTTTGGAAAAAATACTCAGCTTTTATTTATCTTTTTTTCTCCATGGCTGATGTCATTAACATCTCAATTTTAAAGGTTATTCAGAGATTACTATAAACTCTGACAACTTTTTGAGATGTTAAAGAGATCATTCTGCACTATGTTGTTGTGTGGTACTTCCTTCCTATATTCAAAACACTAAAGTAATTCTTTCTTCAAGTTAATGTCTCATTTTAATGTTTGTTGCTGCTGATCAATGAAGAAAGAGAAATTTTACTTATCCAATTGAGTGATAGTACTCTTTGAATAGTGTATACAATCTCTGTGGGGTATCCTTTGAAGTAAGACTACTGTAGTGTTAATGCCACCTCGCCATTTGTCAACATAAATCAAAGTCCATCTTTCTAAGCATCAATACATTTCTCTGTTTAAAATTTATTTCTATGGCACTGGTAAATATATAGGAAGAGAAAACTAGAATGGAGACTTCCATCACCAGTATTTTCTGCAAGATATACCCACACAGGTGCCCAAGTGCGTACACATGTGTGTACACGTGCACACACACACACACATGCATGCACACACATCAGAATCTGAGCTTTCACAGCAATGAAATGGGGAAATGAGGCAGTGATGCAAATAAATCAGATGAGCATGTTTCCCTTGTAAGAATTAAAAAGGGATTTTGCTTGCATTATCTAAATTATTATATCAATTCACCACTTTGGCTGGGGAGATTCAACTACAATTAGATTTGGTTAGCCACCCAATGCTTTAATTTAGAAATAATTGGAATGACTCTTATTCTATTTGCTTTTATTATATTTCATGGATTATGCAAGGAAGTTACTAAGAGGTCATCTAGTCCAATATTTTCATTTTTTAGATATGGAAACTGAGTCCATAGACAGGTAAATGGCTTACTCAAAGTTGGAAATCATAATTTAGGTCTTCTTACTCCCAGTGCAGCATTGTACTGAAGATATATTAACTCATAATATCAATCACTTGTTGACCTAGAACCCAGACATCAACATCAACTTGTTAAATAAATTGATTGAATGACAATTTAAGAGTAAGGAAGAATAGGGAAGGAGTGGAAAGCATTGATTAGACAGCACCTATTCTGTTCCAGGAATTGGCCTAAGCACATTATTAATATCTCATTTGATCCTAACAGCAAACTGTGACTTAGGTGCTATTATGATGCCCAATTTACAGTTAGGGAAACTGAAGCAGACAGAGTTTAAGTGACTTGCCTAGAGTCACACAACTCGGAAGTATCTGGGACTGGATTTGCACTCAGTTCTTCCTGTTGCCTGTCTCGGTATTGAAGGGGAACATTGATATTTGTATATGCTAAAGAAAATCTACACACACAGTTTTTCATATTGCTGTTATAGTATAATTTGTTCTCCTGATTCTGCTTTTTTCACTCTTTGTCAGTTCATCTAAGTCTTCCCATGTCTTTTTAAAATCATCTATTTTCTTATTTCCTATAGCACAGGAGCACTACATCACATTCCCATGCTACAATTTATGTGAACACTATTTACAAAGTCCTTGCTTAAGTAGAATTACTGTTTATATTGTATTAAATGACTGCAATGTGCCAGTTGCTGTGCTAGATGCTGGGGATACAAAGACAACAAAAAAAGTCCCTGAGCACATTGTGATTGACACATAGTAGGTGTTTAATAAATGTTTCTTGATTAAATGATTGACTCAAGGAGATTACATTCTCTTAGGGAAAACAACATGCACGTGTACCAGTTGATAGGGAAAATATATGAAGTAAGTGTAAGATAATTTCTGGGAAAGCGAGAGCAGTAGTAACTATAGACACAGACATCAGAAATAGATGTAGCTACAGTTCATGTTGTAGTGAAAAAAACCACTGAAATACAATGCTGACAATTGCTGAGTGATGATAGAATTCAAATCAGTGACTGTGACTGAAACAATATTCACAGATTTCAAAATTTTGAAAAAAATATTTCCAAGGCTTTCATCTGTTATGCCTAGATATGAATATAATTTTTCAGTTTCATAAGAAATATGTCACTCAGTCCTTTAAGATAGAAATTATAAAGTTTTTTTTCTTGCTAAGTAGTTTTATTGTTATCATGACTTTCATATCACATAGCATGAGAGGTAGGATTTAACTAAATAATTTATCTTTAATTTTGTCAAGAAAGTTTGGATAGATGATTTCCCAAAATTCTGTGAAACATAATTGTTATATCACAACTATAGAGTTCCCTCTTCCTGGCTGAGCATCACAGTTCAGAAGTTATTAAACTTATCCTCTGCTTAAATATTAGCTGCAGAAAGTAATTCACTTCTAATCATTTTATTAGAGACATGACCAATGGTCTTGATTTTGCAAAGATTTAACAAGAGTCATTCCTGTTTATCCCTGATTATATCACAATTGACTAACATTGAAAATGATATATTAATCTATTTTTTTTCTTTCCTAGAGCTTTGGTTAAAATATGGTATACTGTTGGGTACATGGAAGAAGAAAAATACCTATAGAATTAATTAATCTGTTCTTAAATATTTAGTTAATTCTATAGTAGGTTTTGTCTTTAACCAAATCAGAAATATGTTGTAGTCTATGAGGTACTGAGCTTTATTGAAAAATATTCAACAGAGCTCACTTTGTTTGAAATGCAATCTGATTTTTGCCGAGATTATAAAATTATAATCTCTATTCAGCGTTCCAGTTTCATGCATTCATAGACAAAATGAGCCAGAAAAATTGATATAACTATCCATTTTATCTTAAACATTCCAGAAAAAAATACCTTTGCCTAAATTATTGAGACTATCCAAGTGGTTTCTCCTGAGTTTTGGAATACTTAGTTGAATGTCTATTTCATTTTAGTGATGCAGACATAATCACTCAGTTCAACATTAGTTTGTGTCATCATGTGAGAGGTAAATGATCATGGGATTGAGTTCACATTTCCTTATGTAAAACTCAAGTAAATTAATTAAATTTCAAATACTTGCTGAGAAACTGCTATGTGCATGATTAAATATAATAAATTTGGGGTTTCTTTTATTCTGAGTTAGAGGTAGCAAAGCATAATGAATAGAGAAACAGTCTTGGGGTTAGAAAGGCTTGACTCTGACACATTAAGACCCTTTGACCATGGGCAAATCATTTATTTTTTCAGTTGCCCAGTTTTTCTAATTGAAATGTTACAGACTAGTTCTTAGACTGCATTAGTGAAGGGTATTTCAATTCTGGGAGTCCTTGCATCAGTGAAATCAGAGATGTAGACAAAAGAGTAAAAACAGCAAAATGTTACTTGTAATAACCATTGTGTATATATATATATATCTGAAGTCAGTTGGTCAATTATCTAACCTGTTCAACATTTTAGCTACCTAGTCAGTATTACTTGAGTCCTAAACTGAAGTGACTATCTCCCCAGCCAGGTAAAGAAGCCTCTGCATTAGATTTCTGTGTATTATGAAGTACTTTGGATTGATGACTAGATTTTCTGAAACAGGATCCTGGATAGGAGTTGAGAGGAAGGTTTTATATTCTTAGAGAGAAGATTAAAGTTTTCTGGAAGCACTGTTGCCAAATGTAAGGTTTATTGTACCAGTCTTCCAAGCTTTTTGTTTTGTGCTTTTGTATGAATAATAACATAATACTTGTGACAGAAAGTACAGGATTAAGTCAATGATGCACAGAGTTCCTCCATTTATCCCTATGAAACACAGCAATATATGAAAAGTAGCTTACAAACACTGTTTCCTTTTATTCTACCCAAAACCCTGTCAAGTAGGTATTACAACTATTAGTATACTGACTTTCCAGATGAAGAATCTGAGATTCTGAGAAGTGGCTTGCCCACTGTGGCAGTTAGGTGGCACAATGGAGAGACCACTGCGTCTGGAGTCAGGAAGACCTGGGTTTGAACCCAGTCTTAGATACTTAATAGCTGCATGACTTTGGGCAAGTCATTTAGCCTCTGTCCAACACAGTTCCTACAACTGTAGAATGGGAATATTAATAACTTCTATTTCTCATGTTTCTTGGGAGGATCAAACAAGATAATATTTCTAAAGAGCTTAGCACATTGCCTCACATATAGTAATTGCTAAATAAATGTTAGCTGTTGTTGTTGATAGAGGCAAAATTCAAATTCAGTTCTCTCCTGTCTCCAGCCCAGTTTTTTCCCCCACTAACCATATGTGGAGTGGAGATAGTTTTACTTCATTAAGAGTTCTCCTTAAAATGGCAAAACTGAAAAAAGATGATCCAGCTAAATGATGTACTTCAAAATCTTTAAATAGAAATCATTCTCTGAGTGGTGGTAGCTATTAGAAGAACAAGATGGAATGCCTTAGTCAATTTCTGTTTCTGGATTTTTCGTGAAGCATATCATGAGCTTCAGAAAGGCCAATTTTTGTAATACTGCATTTGCTAGTTGTGGTCTTGTATGGTCTTGATCAAAAGCACAGGACAAATATAAGCAATCCAGCCTCAATAAGGCCTTAGTATCCATTTATCAAGACAGACCAAATAACTATGATTAAACTGACTGAAACATTCTGTGCACTTTTTGGTTTCTTAATCATTGCTCTGGCCACAAAATGGCTACATGGCAAGCAAATGCAGATAAGTCCTGGAGAGTGCTGGCTAGCCTGGGGCTTAACTACCTTTAAATGATGTGTGAAGTGAGTCTGTGAGTATTGTACACTGAATAGTGGTGCATCTAGTTAAAGTTGTCATTTGAACTACTGAGAGGACCATGTGTTGCCTGGAAAGGTTGTCATTTGCCTGGGTCATGATGCTCCTTGCAATTTGTAACATAGTGCTTTTGGTTTATGCTTTCTGAATGGTGTTTTCCATATTCCTTCTGTTCTCTTGGATGGTTGGATCATACAAGGCTATATTTGAAGTGCTTTACGACCTTGAATTTTTTTTTTCTTCTTCTTCAGGAAATTCTCTTCTGGCACACTGAGCAATTGGCCTTGGAATCATCTGTGAGGTTAATTGAAAAATAGTCCCAGATGAGACTTAGTGTTGGCTACATGGTAGACATCTTTTACAGGAAAGAATTCAAGAAAATGGAAAAGCAGCATTTGACAGAGCATAAAGACCAGGATCGGCAGAATCACAAAGGCTGTAGAGTGTAGTCGCCAAGACTGGAGCTGAGAACAGCAGGCAGCACAGTGAATCAGGGAGGAGCACACAAAAAACAGAGGTGGCTGAGGCAGAGGCCAGCCTCAATGTGTGAATGAAAGAGTCCTGTTCTTAAGCACACAGATATGGAGAATGAGAGGCTTTCTATGAAAGATAGCTGAAGGAGGAGGAATAGTTGGGCAAGGCAGAAGGTGGGGAGGTTTGAGGGCAAACAGGTGCATTTTTTGTTTTTAAAATCCCTGGCACAGACCACACATTCTGGTATCAGTATAAACATGCCTCATGAACTACAAAACGTGCAATTATAGGGCAGGTCTGCCAGCTCTCATGGTGACTGTTTATTCTGCTACTGATATTGGTAATAGAGTGGTGGACAATTCTCAACACTCTTTGTGTTGTTCACCAATATATAAGCAGGAAGATGGTTTCTTCACTGAGGGACTTGGATTCGAAAAAGAAATGTTTTACTAGGTCATCTAATACTCATGAAAAAGATATTGATCATCATTGCAACAATCAAGTTAGGTGGTCTATAAGCTTTTAAGCACCTACTATGTGCCAGATACTGTGAACATAAAAATCACTCAGTATATAAGCAGGCTGTAATAGTGTGAGGTCAGTATTCATTCTCCTATGAACTAAGACTCATAGAATTCTTTAAGGTTTAAAGGAACTCTTGAGGACTAAGCTCTTCTACATAATTGAGTTTGGGGCTAGGTAAGGGCTTACTCCTTTTCAAAATCATTTTGAAAATCATATTTAACCATTATAGATTGAAATCTTTTAAACAGAGAATATTGAACACAATTTATTATTTTTCCTTATGGCTCAAATGTATCATTATGAAAATCAGTCATGGTAATATTATAATGTAAGTGATGACCATAGTACATGCTATATTAAATTACTAGAAAAAAGGTTTTTGAGGTCTCGAGACTGATTTTAATAGATCTTTTGGCCATAAAACAGCTACTGATTTTTATTTATATTAGTACATAGACCTCAGCTCCTTCCCCCCCCACACACACTGTCTATTTCTAATTTATAGGAGGAATAGAAACTCAATTAGCCAACTTTATTAGGATATCACATAGAGTAAGAGTAATTAGATTTTATGCAAAAGACTGAGGGATTCTTCTATGAGTATAAGCTTCAGTCCATGTGCTTTGGGATATTTATTTTCTCTTTTCCCCCTTTCAGCTTAGCTCTAGTATATTTCCAGATAAAGTTGCCAGATGGCTGAAGTTCAGAGAGATGAGGTCTTAGGATATTCAAATTTAGAGGTGAAAGAGACCTTAAGGATCATCTAGTTCAATCTGTTTATTGTTCAGAGGAAGAAGCTTAGACCCAGAGAGTTTAAGTGACTCATCTAAAAACACAGTAATATTGAAATAGCAGAATTAAGATTCATATCCAAGTCACTTGACTCCAAATCCAATACTATTTCCACTATAATCCGATACAAGATGGAATGAAAGGTTAGCAATTATTTAATAATTTGGGGCTATGAGAACAATCAACTGAATTATTTAATTCAGATGATCAGCATTATCATAGTAATCAAGAATTCATTATAATGATTTCTGGTTATGAAGGTCTTCACATGCATGATCTTATTTGATCTTCAAAATAACACTGTTAGGTAGCTAATACATACATTATTATTCCTTCTTTGCAGATGAAGACTGTAAGAATGAGAGCAGTTAAATGACTTCTTCCTCATGACACACTCAATACATGGCATATCCTGGTCTCAAATTCAGGTCATTTGACCAAATGTACTTTTCCCCATTCTATCATCTTACACTTTACTTGAATTGTGAAAACCTAGCAAAACAGTATAAGTAGAAAGGAGATTTTTTTTTTGGTAATTGTTTAAGGATTTAAGGCAGAAATATAACTAGGACATAGTTTTCAGTGCACTAGTCCCTCTCTACTGATTTCCTGAGTTAGCTTGGATCCATTATTTTCTCTCCCTAGAATTATAATTAGTAAATAATCAATAATAATCAATAAACATTTTTGAAGTGCTTTCTTTGTGCCAGGCACTGTGCTAAGACCTGGGAACACATATTTGAAAGGAGAAAGATAATTAGGTTATTAGTTCTTAGGAAGAAAAAATCATTTGATTTTAACTTCACATATCAAAGCTAGAACAGATGTCATTGATTATCAGAATGATAAAGAGAGAGAAAGAATACAAAAAGGAGTTTTGTATGAGTTTTATTTATAGTTCTATGAATTTTCCAGTTTATTTTTTCAGGGGAGAGATGTCCTTACATAATATTTGTGATAATACATTTTTCCTCAAACTGCAATGCCCTTGTTCATTTATGTTAGGCTTATATACAACAGAAGGCAATGAGAGACTGCTAACTACTGTGATAGCAAAATGCAAAGTAGTAAAAATTGGTGGGTAGAGAGGGAATGTGAGATGTTGAAATGTATTTCTAAATTGTGGAATATGATCATCAACACAAGGTCATTAAGTCTGGGTAAATTCAGGAAGTTCCTTGGTCACTTCTCTATCATAAGGATGCACAAGATTATAGTATCTGAGGATAAGAAGACACTCTCAGTTACCTAACCCAACATATACCTGAAAATATTCCCCACTATAATATAACTAAGTGGCTATCTCATCTTTTTTTTCAATACCTCCAAAACATGGATGGGGATCTACAACCACTCCAGACATTTGACCCCACTTTTGGACAGGTCCTTCTGTTAGGAATTTTTTTTTCCATGGACTTGGTGATGCATGCCTGTAATCTCTATTATTTTGAAGGCTGAGGTTGCTGGATTGCCTGAGTTTGGGAGTTTGGAGCTAACTTTGATTAGGTGTCTGTACTGTTTGGCACCAAAATGGTGAGCTCCCAGAAGCATGGAGGCCATAAGTTTGTCCTAGAATGGACAAACTGGCTCAGATAAGAAAAATAGAGCAGGTTAAAATTCTTGTACTGACATCTGGCCCATTATTGGGAGACCCAGACAGAAATATCCCATATTCATTAAAGTACTCAAAGCAGTATTCATTATAGTAGCGAAGAACTGAAAATAAAGTGGGTGTTCATCAACTGAGGAATAGCTAGACAAATTGCGGTATGTAAGTGAAATGTAATATTACTGCCCAGTAAGGAACAGTGACTATGAAGAATTCAAATAAGCATGAAAAGACTTACATGAACTGAAACAGAAGAAAGTACTCCTAACACTCAGAGTTGGCTTCAGAATTTGACAGTCGTGAGGATGCCTTGTTTGTACAATGGTGGCTAAGACTCTGAATCTAATTTAAAATGGTCCCAGAGGATTTCACTGTTCATGTTCTAGGACAGCCTTGTGGGGCCAGAGATCCCTTAGTGGTTTTAAGAAGAGTTAAATAAGGAGCCTAAGCCATGCTGTTTTGAACAAGTCAAAACCACCAGGGAGCTGCTCTAACTAACCGGTTTGCCCAAGGTCATTAAAGAAATAATTACTTAGTGTTTCAAAAGTAATATGGTGATTACAAAGAGCTAGCATGATTTCATCAAGAATAGGTCCTACCAGCTTAACTTAATTTCCTTTTTTTTTTGACAGTTACTAATTTAAAAGATGAGGATATTTATGTGGCTATAATTTATCTAGATTTTTCATAAAGTTTTTTTTTAAATATAGAAGCTTAGGGAAAAGACAGAGAGATAGGGAATAGATGATTTTGCAATTGCATAATTCCAGCCCTAGATATATGGCTGGACTCAAAGACTAGTATGTAATGATAGGAGTCTCCCATACCATGTAGATGAGGCCTTCTCTTGACATTTTAATCAGTGGTATAAAAAGGACATATTTTGAAACTTATTGAATTTTCAGATGTCAATAGGCTTATAGAGATAGCAAATACAGTACATGACAAAACCGGGATTTGAAAAGATCTTGACAAGCTAGGGCATGAAACTAAACCAAATCAGATGAAATCTAATGGATATAAATGGAAAGATGTTCAAAAAGTCAACCATACAAGTATGATTTGGGGAAGGCATGGATGAAGAGCAATTGTGCTTAAGAAGATCTTAGAATTTTCATGAATGGCAAATTGAATATGAGTCTGTACTGTTATATGACAGTCAAAAAAAATAGTGGAATAGTATCCAGGGGGGCAGAGCCAAGATGGCAGAGTAGAAACAGGACTTCCATGCAGCTCCAGCTTCCACCTCCTCCAATACATGTAAAAAATTACTCTAAACAAACTTTAGAGCTACAGAACCAAAAAAGTGACAGAGAGAAATAAATCTCCCACTGAAGGAAGGCTGGGAGGCTGGCAGGAAGGATCCATTTTGTGTGCTGGGAACAGACCCTAGTCCCACCTGAGCTGAGGTTTTAGCCCCAGGGTTGCTCCTGACCAGCCAAGGCTGGAGTAAACTTAACAAGAGTAAATCACCAGCAGCTATAGACGTTTCCAGACTTCTCAATCCACAAATGCCCAAGACAAAGTAAAAGGTTAGTGTGAAACTTTTTTGGAACAGGGGGAGTGTAGTCCAGCTGCTACCTGAAGAGGGAGAAGCAGTGGAGGCACAGCAGCTCTTCCAGAGCTCCAGGCCTGCAGATTGTAGGGGGACCAAGCAACCATTCAGAGGCTAATTGCTCTTGCTTTGACCTGCTTGGAGGCAGATTGCAGTCTTTGGTGGTAATCCTGGGGTATGTGACCAGTGAGCCAGAACATGTAGGACTGTAGAGAAGGTGCCCATCTAATAGCTCCAGTAGCTGCAAAACCCCCAGCAATTTGGGACATAGCTTTATCCATTCTGGAAGCAGAGTTCTACTGTGGCAAAGAGCTCAAAAGTTTAGTAATTGGCTGCCAATATAAGCAAGCACAGGAAGAACAAACAGATGATAGAATCCTTTTCTAGGGATAAAAAGAATCAAGGAATGGAACAGGAGGAAGACAGCAAAGTCAAAACTCCTGCATCAAAAGCCTCCAAGAAAAATATGAATTGGTTACAGGCCATGGAGGAGCTCAAGAAGGATTTTGAAAATCAAGTGAAAGAAGTGGAGGAAAAATTGGGAAGAGAAATGAAAATGAGGCAAGAAAATCATTAAAAGCAAGTCAATGGCCTGCTAAAGGAGACTCCAGAATAGATTGAAGAAAATAACACCTTAAAAAATAGACTAACTCAAATGGCAAAAGAGGCCCAAAAAGCCAATGAGGAGAAGAACGCTTTAAAAAGCTGAATTTGGCAGATGGAAAAGGAATCTCAAAAATTCACTGAAGAGAATAACACCTTCAAAATTAGATTGGAGCAACTGGAAGCTAATGACTTTATGAGAAATCAAGATACTATAAAACAGATCCAAACAAATGAAAAAAAAATAGAAGGCAACGTGAAATATCTCATCGGAAAAACCACTGACTTGGAAAATAGATCCAGGAGAGATAATTTTAAAATTATAGGACTACCTGAAAGCCATGATCAAAACAAGAGATTAGACACCATCTTTCAATAAATAATTGCCCTGGTATTTTAGAACCTGAGGGCAAAATAGAAATTGAAAGAATTCACCAATCACCCCTTGAAAAAAATCTCAAAAAGAAAACTCCTAGGAATAGTATAGCCAAATTCCAGAGTTCCCAGGTCAAGGAGAAAATACTGCAAGCAATCAGGAAGAAACAATTTGAGTATTGTGGAAACACAATCAGGATAACACGAAACCTAGCAGCTTTTACATTATGGGATCAAAGGGCTTGGAATATGATATTCTGGAATTTAGAGGAGCTAGGACTAAAACCAGGAATCACTTACCCAGCAAAACTTAGCAGAATGCTACAGGGAAAAATATGGTCATTCAATGAAATAGAGGACTTTCAAGCATTCTTGATGAAAAAACCTGAGCTGAACAGAAAATTTGACTTTCAAATACAAGAATCAAGAGAAGTGTGTGAAGGTAAACAGGAAAAAGAAATAATGAGGAACTTAT
>CM053580.1:260061453-260071651 GCA_028627135.1 Pseudochirops cupreus | reverse complement strand
TGAATGCTCTTCCTCCTTACTTCTACCTCTTAGTTACCTTAACTTCCCTTAAGGCTCAGCTTAAATTCCGCCTTTTGTAAGAGAATTTTCCTCATATTCCTAGATACTAGAACCTTCTCCTTCTATCTACTTTCTATGCTTCTTGTATTACCTATGGTTTTTGTTTTTACTATTGTCTCTCCAATTATAATGTAAGGTCCTTGAGGGGAGGAGCTGTTTCTACTTCTTTTTTGTATCTTCAGCACCCTGAAATGCTTCTCATTTTGAGGTGACTAAGTTTCCCGTGAAACAATATTTGGTATTGTCTTTGGGTATAGTATAGAATGAAGCTAATTCTATCAACTCTTTATTTGCCTTCTTAAAGACAGTCAGCAAACCACATGGCAACCTTTTTTCTCCTGGTTTTGTTTTACAAGAAGATGACAGTATTAATGTACCTCAATTCTTCCAACAGTGGGTTCAATCAGCTGAATATTTGACAAAAATATTTTGATTATAGTATCAATACTTAAATTAGTGTGTTTAGTGGTGAAGGTTTGTTTTTGTTTCTTTGTTTGTTTGGGTTTTTTTTAGCATCTTCTGTATCTTCACTGTGGAAATAAAAGAGATCTATACAGTTTTGAAGGCTCTTTGCCACTTTTAAAAATTTTGTGAATATTGTGGATGAAGAATTCTAGTGGACAAAGCTAAAGATGAACTTCTCCATACTTAGCTAAGTTGGTATTTGGCTAGTGGATTCTGTTGTCAAGACCATATTCAAAGTCTTTTTTATTCAGAGTAGGACATACCAAAATCAGACTTTCCTAGAATAGCCTTTAAAAACACAGGGTCACCTGAATACTAATGATGAGGAATTGATATAGAATTTGATGGAGGATATTTGAAAAGTACTAATTAGGAGGAAAGCTGAACTGTTTGGAAATAGAGAGAAATACCATTACTCTAGCAACCAGATATTTGACCCCTCTCTAGAGTATATCATTTTCACTAATCGTGCTCTGGGTTTCATTTAAAACAGAAATCATAACACTGATCTTTTTCTATGTAGTATTTATGCAGTCTAGTTATTTAGAAGGTATCAAGTATATCGAATATTTTAAGTCCTTAGTAAATAAATTACTACTGTCAAAACAATTCTATCTCTCTTCAATGAATTGAAACTCTATTGTTACTTCTATCAACAGCTCACAAATAATTCATCTGCCAAAAAAAATTGTTCTTTTTTTGTTTCATGACATAGAAAACAAGTTTATGACATTTGTCTCTGCACATTCTTCAAGGGAGAGAATGTTCAAGTCAATGAAATAGAACCAAATATACCAATTTAACAGTACTCTAGAACAGACATGGTCCATTTATTCTCCCCCAACCTTGAAATTACAGGAGTAAATGTTGGATTTTCTTCAAGTAAGAAACCTCATTGGTTGGGAGAGCTTGGAGTATACTCATACCTCAATAAATAAATAATTTAATAATAATAATAATAATAATGAACACCATTTACATTACACTTTAAGGTTTGTAAAATGCTTTACATAGGTTCTTGCCATTCAATAATATCAATTTTTAAATACGCTGTCACAAAATATCACTATTTTATACATTATCTTTATAACCTCACATGGACTAGAATTGTCTCATCTATCCTTTATCCAATCCCTCCTACACAAGACCATCAGGTTAAATTCCCTAAAACACTTTCACAGTGTTTCCATAACATCATTCTCCTTCCCAAAAACCCTGAGTAGGAAAAAGGTCAGACCATTCCAAAAAGCTTTCAATTCTACTTATCAAAATTTATCTTTTTCTACTTTCTAAAGTGAACTCTGTTCACCTACCAGGCCTGTACTTATTGTCCTAATACTATGCTAATTCCTGCTTCCATGACTTCCCTCATTACCTGACACACCTCCTCTTCGCTAGCTATTCAAACGTTAATCCTACTCTAACTCAGGATCTCTTTACTTTTCCCAAAAAAAACCCAAACAAACAAAAAACATTCCTTACTCACTCCAGCCCACTGGTGACTATTCCCTTTCCCAACCACCACCTCCATATCATTTTTCAGCTTCCTTTGCTATGTTGTCCTTCCTCATTAGATTTTAAGCTCCTTGAGGGTAGGGATTGCCTTTCTTTTTTTTCTTCTTCTAAGTATCCTAACCCTCAAAAAAATATTTGTTAAATTGAATTGAACTGAATTGTTAAGGTAATTCAATTTATCTAAATATGATCATTGACCAACAGATATTTATTAAGTACTTATTATGTGTCAGGAACTCTGGTAGGTGCCAAGGATACAAAGTCAAAATGATACAGTCCTTGCCCTTGAGTAGCTTACATTTTAATGAGGGAGAAAAAATGTAAAAAGAATAGATATAAAATATACATGATGAGCATATGGAGAGCAGCAGGACTCCTACAAAGGTGGGTTTGAGCTGAGTCTTAAAGGATTCCAGAGAAACTAAGAGGTGAAGGTGAGGAAGGAAACCATTCTAGGCATAGATAACAAAGGCACAGAGGTGGAGATGGAGTGTTCTGGGTGACATAGAGCAAGTATCTCAGTATAGTTGAGAGTCATACAAAGTGTTGAATGGAGTAAATTATAACACTGGAAATGTAGGAAGAAGCCAGGTTGTAAAGAGCTTTAAAGGTCAAAGAATTTTATATTTGATTCTTGTGGCAACACTGAACCACTGGAGTTTATTAGTAGGGGGTATGACATCAGACCTGGAGTTTAGGAAAATCATTTTGACAGCTATGTGGAGAAGGACTGCAATAAAGAGAGAATTCTTGATTCATGTTAAGTATTTTAACCCTTTTCAATTACCTCCTGTACCATCCAAGTAAGTTTTAGTATTTAAGTACTAGAAATAATTCATTCTGCTGCCTAGCTACCAACATATAATCTGTACCTTCACTGTGGAAGTAAAAGAAATCTATACAGGTTTGAAGGCTCTTTGTAACTTTTTAAAATTGACTGAAGAAAGAAAGTTGGGATTTAAGCATGTTTTCCATGTTTTAGTTCAAATTCTCCTCTCACTTGGGACCTTTGAATTCATGACATGTTTGATTTTGCCAAAGTGTGTTTGGAAACCAGTTGGCTTCCACTACTTTTTTTTTCCCCTTTCATTCCCTTTTGTTTTCCCTTCCAGTCTCCCTCCCCCTATAGTGATATATCAAGCTTTACTGAATAGCTAGGGAAACATAAGCCTCTTTCTTAAACAGTATTTTGAAGCAAGGAGGCTATAGAGTGGACCAGTGCCTAAATACCAACACAGGGACAGTGCAATGAAAAAGGCAATAAAGGGTCAGTATAGTGCTCCTCCCCATGGCTGTTGTCAAGGCTGTATTTCCCCCACCATATCCTTATTCTAGGCTTTTAAGCCAGACTAGTGAACCTGAAGCAAAAAGGCCCAAGTACTAAGGCCTAAATCTGGGTTTTCTTTCCTTGAAGCCCAGGAGGGCATATTATTTACATGCTCCTCAGTGAAAAGGGTAGAATTTAACTCAATTACACAACCAGGAACTAAAGTGAGCAGACAATATGCTTCTACCAACTTTCTCTCACCACTTTTGCTTTTATTTCAATGTCATGTGTTTGGTTTGGACCAAAATTAAAAGAAACACAAACATGCTAGTGTGCTTTTCTTTTTTTTCTTTGGGGGCTGTCTGCAATGTTTTACACTTCTTTTTGAAATGCTGATGGCTTTGTGTTGCCTCTCATGTTGCACTATATTCCAAGCATGGCATTTTGTACAATGTCTAACAACAAATCAACTGTGGAACAAGAGGGAAAGAATATGTTTGGGAAAAAAAGAGCCCTCGTTCTACTCCTGTACTTCTGTTCCCCTGACAATTTCAAAGGCACCAAACACCTCTGTTTCCAGAATTCTGCTGAAGGAGAAGGCTGACTATTACGTTGTTTTGTTTTTGCAAAACGTATCACCACAAATGCGCTGGCAGGTTTCCCTAATCCTGTGCCTTCTCTCTTCCCTCAAGCTTTCTGATGTCTTTCCAGTTTGGAGCTCCTGCTTAGATAAAACAGATGACTTTCTGGGCCTGCTTCTGCTAACAGCAGGCCGGAGCAACGGTGACTGATTGGTTGAAACATGAGGATTAATGGGTATTTATATTTCATTAAATTTTATGCTCACTGGAGAATAATGTATCACTCGCAGATATTGAAACATATGTCAACCCTATCCACTTACATATAATTCAATTTGACTTAAATGCATTGATCAAATTTTATTAAAGTCCAATATATCTTCCAAAAAGGCCCGCTAACACAATATTGTTGCCTCACATTCATCAGATAAAAGGAGGCAATTGTGTTGTAATTCTATTTATACCATTTTTCGGGAAAAGGGAGATTATTGTGGAGAGAATACTCATTACAAGGTGACTGGTGCTGGCTGAAGGACTTGTGATTGAGATTATGAAGTGAATTCTCAAGTGGTACCCTTTAGGTAAAATTATCCCAGGGTGGGTCATGCATGTGTGTGTTTCCATCCAGAAAGAGAGATCAACATTGCTAACAATATTTTCAACGGAAATTTTGCACAGGAGATATTTTTGCTTTGTTTTTTAACTGAAGGAGGATGAAAAATTTGTTCATATACATTTTTTTGGAAAAAAACCCTCCTTTGTGAGTCATAATGGAATTTGGAATTTACAATAAAATTACTTTTAATATTATTTTTCTTTGTGCCAGCATCGTTATCCTGCCTTCAACCTTTTTCTCTCCTTTTCTTTTTTTGTTCCTGCTTCTTCCTATCTGTTTCTTTTGAATACGTATTCACCAAAAAAGAGGGGGAAAATATATTGAAGGGTTCATTTACCTTTTCATTTTTGTAAACTATATGAAAATGTCGTTTTTCATTTTATTTAATTCCAAGATAAGGACCTTTATCTTCCTAATATAATCATACTCAATTCTGTTTTATTTGATTGGCCAAAAATTTAGTTGTAGAAGAATTTTAGGAAATTGAGTAGTCCCACTTTACAATAATAGGTTAGAGGGAGCCTTAATTTTAAGTAAACTAAATTGAAAGAAATTCATGCATCACTGATAAAAGATTTATTTTATTTTTTTAAACCAGAAGTCTCAAAATTAAGTAATTTTCAGCTGGCTTGTAGTTCTTGCTGCAATATACATTCATTCACTTGTTCCCTGAATTATTTTGGACAAGGTCCTTTTCCTTTCTCAGTGTTTCTAGTTTCTCATTTGCCAAATGAACGTATTGGAATAGACAAATTACAAGCTTCCTAAGAAATCTAAAAGCCTTATGATTCTCAGTCACATTTGTTAAATGTTGACACCCAGTGGTAAAACTAGACATTACAACCCTTCTCTATTAGACATTATGAATGCTCAGACAAAAAAAGAAATCAATATGGAAATATTATTGATCTACTTTATTATGAATTTGTCCATATACATCTATTCTACAAAGCAAGGAAGATCTGTATCTCCAAAATAAATAATTTTAAGATTTTAGGCAGCTAAATATTGAAGGGCACTTCCTATGAAATAACATATTGAAGATTTTTTGAGTTTTCTGCTTACCATGAAATGCAATTAACAGCATCACTTTTGAGGGAAAACAAACAAACCACTACGTCTGTTGCCACTCTCAGTTCACACGTGTGATGCTCATGAAGAGTATCCATGCTAGGGTGACTGATAACATAGATTTTATTCAAATGAAAGATATTTGTAAAACTCTTCTGAAATTTTCTAAGGATTTTGTAACAATAAAATGTTCTTATCATTAAGATAGTCAAATTATATTTACTCTGCACCTCTTATGCTCCTGACTTCATGAAATTGAATTTGAAGGTTATGGTCATATCTATGAGATACAGGAAGATACACATGAGCCAAAATTATTCAGCCTATCCTCTCCCTCTGAGTTTATCTTAATGATGAATGAGATGAGATTGGCACTTCTGGGTCATCACCATTTTCATAACAAGCCTGTGAGATAGGGGCTATTATCTGTATTTTATAGTTGAGGAAACTGAGGCAGAAAGAGACGTGATTTGTCCAGGGTCACACAGCTAATTAGCAATGAGACCAGATGTAAAATCAAGTCTCTCTGAGTCCCAACTCAGCATTCAATCCATTGTACCATCTTGCTGCCTAATTACTTAAAAACTGTGTACAGGATCAACTTTTTTATTTAGTAAATCTGTCTTCTTATGTTGTTGATCAACAACGCACCTGAATGGATGGAATTTTTCATATCTGCTACTTTAAGAAAAGGGAATCATAAAATAGAGAAGTTGCAACAACAAAACAATGAGATGAAAGGAAGATGTGTCTGGAGTAGCTTAAGGAAAGCATATACATGAAGCAAATCTTGCCCATCACCTTTGAGAATGTAATAAATATAAAAGGGTAACAACATTCAAATGAAAGAGGGAAATAAAACAGGCTGATATGAGCCTCTTTTACACTGCTATTGTGCATTCATTGCTACTAAGATTTGATTAGGCTTATTGCAGAAATAGTCAAGGCAGAAATTGCCAGCAACTGTTACTATTAACACCAATATTGAAGCTGGAGGATATTTTTGGTGTGTGATATTTGACTCCTTTTCTTATTCTGGAATATCTAAAAATACTAGGAGAAAATTAGGAGGAAGAACAATTAATTGGTAGCTGAGTCTTTATTTTGTGATCTGATAACTCTTTCAGAGCATTACTATACAATCCATGTCTCATTCCATTGTAAGTGTCCAAAACTGAATTCATTATCATTTTCCCCCTCCCCAAAACCGTTACTCTTTCAAATGTTTCTAATACTCTTTGGGGCTTTAAAACCACCCTCCCAGGTACCCAGGCTTACAACCTAACTATCATCCTTAACTGTCTACTCTCTCTCACTCCCCTCCATATGCCAAATACTGTCAATTCTACCTTTGGATAATCTCTCCTAAACCAGCTCCATGCACTTCCCTCCTTGGATACTGCCACTAGTGTGATACAGACCCTCATCTGATGCCTGCCCTATTGAAAGAGCTTTCTGGTTGGTCTCCCTGCTTCATACCTCTCTCTATTCCACTTCATCTTCCATCTAGTTCTTAAAATGGTCTTAAAGTGCAAATTTGACCATATCACTTCCCTATTGCATGAATTCCAGTGTTCTCTTATCTCTAGTATCAACTATAACATCCTGGCTTGCCTTTAAAGCCCTTCATAACCTGGTCCCTTTCTACTTTTCCAGTTTTCTTACACCTTTATTTTCTCTGGCCTCTTTGTTGTTCCTGACATCATGCATTTTCTCTATCTGACCTCCATCCCTGGAGCTCTTTCCCTCTTTGTGTCCAACTCCTGATTTCTCTGGTTTCTTTCTAGTCTCAGCTAAAATTTAACCTGCAAGAAGCTTAGCTTGATCTGGAATTTAGTAGTGTTTAATAACTATTTGATGACTTGATAGTGAGTTTGTGTAGGTTCCCTATTTCATATAGGTGATAGAACTGCTGGGCATTTTAGGTAAAGCAGTTTCTTGGTTTATGTCACAGATGAAACTATTTGGGGAAACAAATTGTTCTGTTCTAGTCATAGCATGTCTTTAGCCGCCATTCTGAGAAAGAGCTTGGTAAGTACTTGAACCCAATACAGCTACCTCACTTACAAACCTACATTGATTTCCTATTTCCTGTCACAAATCTAAACTCTTCTGCCTGGCTTTCCATACCCTCACTCTTAACCCACACTGTAGTTCACCTTATATTACCAATTTTATTTTCCCCAACTTTATACTGTCAACCTGCTTCATCAGTTCTAGTCCTTATTATCTCATGAACAAATCTTGTTCATGCTGGTCCTGAGCCTTTATCTGCATTGCTCTCTTCCCTTCTTCATTCTCCTCTCCTATTATCATTAACTATTGTTCCATATTTGTCATTATTCTCAACTAAAAAATATTGTGAGTCTCGAGCATAGGGAGTTTGCTTACTTTAAGTACTAAATAATTACTTATGGGTTGTTTGGTTAACTAAAATATTCCTCTGGTAAGTCATTATTCAGGAAAGTACCAGGACTGAAAGATACTCAAAAGCCTAAATTCAGGTCTATTGCCTCTATTAAACCATCTCTGACTATTTCAGTCCTCGTTTATATCCTTTTTTTTTGTCAGTAACCAACAGTTTTTAAGAGTCTATGTATTATGATTCAAAAAGTAATTATATACTTTAATATTTCAATACATATCTGATCTTGTCTTTGTGGATATTCTCTTCAATGGCTTAGATCAAAACTTCAATGAAAAATTGTAGTATGGAAGTGACTTTGGGTTCTTTAAGGATTTGCCAGTAGAGTATAAACACTGTTTGATAGCTGGAAAGTTCTATCACTTGTTTTCAGTGACAGACTAATTCAGTTGCCCAAGAAATAGTCTAGCTAGAGACAGAAAGTCACATGACCTGCAGAAAGATGGCCACTGGATTGTCATTTCTTTGACCATAGCAACTTAACTCTATGCTGTCCACTGGCATTTTTGTCATTCACAATTTTTATGTGTTTTATTGTTATCATCACCACCAAAATGTGAGTTCCTGAATGCAAGGTGCATAGTTTACCCCTAAGTATTCAATAACTACTTATTGGTTAATTGCTTAAAGCAAATCTCTGTTCAACTTTTACTTAGGAAAGCAATAGAACTCTTTCCCCTGGTGTTTGGTCAGTTGGAAGAAAGTGAATATAGTAGACATTTCTCAGCATATTTCTTAACCAAAAGAGGCATTCCAATATATGAAAGAGTCAAAGAGGAGAGGGTAACAACTGCAATTATTGTGTCAAGAAAAAAATAATCATTAACACTCTTAAATGGGATATTCAGTGACTATTGACTACTTAATTCACAATACTGAAACCCCTGTCATCAAAGTATTAAAATACTTGAATGTTTCAAAGAATGTAACTTTAGTACATTGCTTTTTTTCCCCTTTACCCTCTGTTTCCCTCCATCCACAACACACACACACACACACACACACACATTAACTTTGGCCAGATATTTCAGGCAACTACTCATAAATTATCCTTAGAAATTTTCAATAGTACTAGAATA
Source organism: Pseudochirops cupreus (assembly GCA_028627135.1). Classification (NCBI taxonomy): domain Eukaryota; kingdom Metazoa; phylum Chordata; class Mammalia; order Diprotodontia; family Pseudocheiridae; genus Pseudochirops; species Pseudochirops cupreus. Next base: position 260,062,572 of record CM053580.1, on the reverse strand, counting down.
TTATAAATTTGCACAAAACTCCATGGGAGTCATCATGTGACTTCAGTTCATATCTTAGTTGCCATGTAAATTTAGGGTATATTTTGAATGGCACACAGCAATACCAGGATGGATTGAAATGGTTTATTAATATTAGCTGTCTTAACCCATCCTAGGATTACTCTACACAGCATATGAGGGCATGGACAGATAATAGCAATTCAGTCAGGAAAGGATTGCATATATCCTCCCTCAGCCCTGCCATCCCATAGGGAGGCTACTAGTAGTACCTTAGATGAGCAGTGGGATAGGCACTCTGGTCAAACATAGAATCACTGCAGGTTCAGGTCAAGCTAGGCTTTTCAGACCAAGAGCCTACCATGCCATCTGTCAAGTGACCAGTGAGGAAATGAGGTCAGGGAATATGAACCAGTATCAAAAGGATGAGGGAGGGGTCTTTAAAATTAACCATAAAGATAGAAAATAGCTGGTTTTAAACTATAACTGGATGCATTTAGAGATTAAGCATACTGGAATTGTGATGGGGGATGTGTAGTTCTGCTGGGGAACATGAGCGCCAGAATATGCTGAGAATGCAGAAGGACAGAAACACCATAAACACAGAGTCATGACAGCAGAGTTTTGCTTTGGGGTCAGTGTGTCCTGTTTTATTCTGCATTTCACAGCATATTCTGGTGCTCATAACCCTGGACAGAACTACACATCCCCCATCAGAATTGTGTAACAGGAAGTAGAACTAGAAGAGTAAGACCATTGACTTCTCTGACTAGTCTATCTTATCTTGTGTTTTTACTTATCTCTTTGTGTGTATCTCTACAATCTGGGTCTAAGTACTTGTGGAGTGTCAACTCTAACCTGGACTCCAGAGCTTACGAGGTAATCTTTATGCCATGAAACCCAATTAGAAATCATGGAAGAAGAAATTGAATGACAAAAGAAAGATTATATACACCAAAATATTTATAGCATCATTATTTCTAGTAGTAATGGACTAGACACAAAGTCGATGCACGTAATTTGGTACTATCTAAACAAATTATGATACATGAATGGAATGGAATTGTTCTGAGAGGAATGATAACTATGATGACTCCAGAAAAGCATGGGAATACTTATATG
>CM053580.1:259989587-260061353 GCA_028627135.1 Pseudochirops cupreus | reverse complement strand
TAGATATAGATAGATATATATGAACGTTAAATATTTGGATTAGTTTTGCTGAACTTTCCTACCACCCCTCTTTTTAATTATTCATTCTAAGGGCTGGTTCTCTGAGAAAGGAAATAGAGGACATATTGGGAAATATAGGTGACAAAAAAATTAAAGATTATAAAGCTTATTTAAAAATCAGAAATAATCATGGGAAAATACTATGTTGTTTGAACATATTCATTATGAGAGAAAAACTATTCCTTTTAAATAGCCCTTGACTACAAATATCTTCTGACAAATCCCCATGTGGGAAGAAAGATGCTTTTTATATTCTTTCATAAATTTCCTTTAGAAAATCATGTTTACATGATCATTTGAGCCTTCAGATGAAATGAAAAAGCAGCAAGATTATGTTCTCAGGAACTTAATCAAAACCAACAAATAAAAAAAGATCTTTATGCTTTTCTATTCTGTCTTTACTCTGAGAACAGAAGAAAATCTAGAAACCTTATTATGGTCAAATCCAAATGGCACCCCACAGAAGCACTCAATGACAATTATTCAGTCAACTAAATCTATGCAAATTGATAGAATCGTGGAAAAGATGCTCAGCATGGACTTAAAAGAGCTGAATCTTACCTCTATAATGCACTAGCTCTCTGACTGCCTACAAATAACTCAACCTACACAAGCCTCCAACTTTTATCTATAAAACAGTGGTTAGAATTCACATACTACTTAACTCAAGGGTTATTGGAGGAAGTACCATATAAACTTAAATCACAAAAGAAATACAATAAATTTTTTTGTTGTGATTTTATTTTTTTTCTAATAGTTCTATATCAGACATCTCAACATGATTGAAATTTTAAAAGAAGCCAAGAACTTGAGGGGGAAAATGTCCTTTATTATTTAGAATAAAAAGAAAGACAACAGAAAATACCAAGGTGAGCCAATTCTTTTTACTCTCACATATCTACATAATCTTCCAGAATAATCGAGACACAAATTAAATTTATCCTTCATGAAGTTTTGGTAACAGTCATGTTTTTCAGAATGATTTGCTACTGCAGACCACATTTTAACATCACAGAGTTGAATAAAATATATAGGAAATAAAAGATCCTTTTTTATTGTTTGTTTACTATTAAAAATGAATTAGCAGAACAAAATGCTACCTTAAATGTTCTCCACCCATAAGGTGTCACCCATGCAAATGTCAAAGTTGATACGAGATTTGTTCAGAGTTTAGCCTAATTATCCACACTGGAAAAAACAAGTCACTGAATAATTCTGACTGTCTTGATAATGATAAGTAGTCAGATGTACAATCACATAATGTGATATATTTGTGTGTATGTATTTGTGTGTGTGTGTGTGTGTGTGTGTGTGTGTGTGTGTGTGTTTATCTTGGAGATACATTGTAGATGGGGAATGATCTCTACATAGAATTGAAGAGAAAAAGAGGAGCACAAAGGATCTCATCTTCATAAAATTGCTATGTTTTTAATGACCCCACATTTCTCCATGAAACAAATACTGGGGGGGTGCGTGCAGGGTTTTACCTTATTATTTAAATAAAAAGAAAGACAAGAGAAAGTATCCACTAATTAATCTGTTTTCCTTCTTTCACATTTGTACCCAATATTTCTAAGAATAATCTAGACATTAACCGAGGTTATCCTGAAACAAAGCCAGGTATGTTTGTTTGTTTTTAAACCTAAATATCCAATAATGAATACTATATATGCTTGAGTCAAAATATACCACCGTCTCCAAAAAGGCAAATTGAGAGTTAACTAAACAGCAGTGAAGAGGTAGGTTTCAGAAAGGAATAGTCAGCAAATTATTTGCTTACACTGTGCTGTGCTGGCAATACAAATTTGAACAATAAGGAAAACATTCCTTGCCCTCAAGGATCTTACATTCTAATGGAAAAGGACCAGAGAGCTCAAAGGTGGAGAGGAGAAGGGAAAAGTACTCATAGGGAGAACAAAGGAGAATTTAAAGGAGTGAGAAGAGTAACATGAGGCTGGTCTAAGAACTTTCTCAAAAAGGGGGTCCTAGAAGGAACTCACCACTGGGTGGATGGGTTACAGAGGTAGATGACTCTTCTAGGGTAAGAAGACAGCTGGGATAAGTAGAACTCTAGAGAGTTAGGAGTGGAGATGAGAGAGAAGTTGAGTGAACTGCAACAAATTCCGATGACAAACTGAATAGAAAAAAATGTGTAAAGGACATCATCAAAGAGATATATGAATAGAAAAAAAAAGTATCATTTATCAGCACGTAGTAAGAGGGAGGAATAACTGATAGACATTTTTATGTTCCAATGGAAGCCACAGATAATAAAAGAAAAAAAAAAAGAAAATGAATACCCAGAATGTTGGGTGGATGGTCTGGGCAGAATTTGTGGAAGTGATTAGTAACAAGACTTGTATCAGTTGTTATCTGTACCACTGGAAGCACACACCAAAGACATTCAATACATCGAAGTATTAAACTAATAAAAAAAAGATAATGAAAAACAAAATTACCACTTAGGAACTGAGTTACTCAGAATCAGATAGTCTTAGTGTTAAAATCAGATCTTCAGAGGTCATACTGTTCAACCATATGGCTTTCCCCACAGACCTCATTCGCTGGAAGATTGCCAGTCGTCTAATTCAAGTGGGTCCATGGGGATGTATGCTAAAGTGAGTGGTATGTGAGGCAGACTGAAAGATAGAAATTCTGTAAACTCCAGTGGCTCCCTATTGTCTCTAGGATCATATATTAAGTCCTCTGTTTAGTATTTAAAATTCTTCACAGTCTGGCCCTTTCTCCCCTTTCTAATCTTACACTTTATTTCTGGACATATAGTTTGTGATCCACTGGCCCATTTTCTGATGCCCTCATTTGACACTCCATCTTTAATATTTGTGCTTCTGAATTAACTGTCCCTGAGGTCTGGGTTGCTCTCCCTCCTCACCTCTACCTCTTACATACCCTGACTTCTTCAAGATTCAGCTCAAAGTAAAAGGATCCTTTCCCAGTCTTCCCCTCCCCCAAGTGTTAATAACTGCCCTCTTTAATTACCTTCCATCTATTCTGTACCTAATTATTCACAAATTGTCCCCCCTCCCTGAGGAAAGGGAATATTTTTTACTTTTCTCTCTATGTCTAGTACTTAGAACAGTGAATTGTAAACACTTAATAAATTAAATTCTACTAAACTTTAAAAATAAATTAAAAATGACTCCTGAAACAAACTGCAACTCTTTGTAGAAAGTCAGTGTATGGCAACAGTAGCTTTATTTCCTAATGTCTTATACTTTCTGAATGGGTAGCTTTTAATGAGGAAGAATATTCCATTGCTCTAGCTTAGAGAAGGGGTAGCAGTCCAAGAAGGTCAGAATAATTCTATTTTTAAAAATCGGTTTCTACTCACTTTCCCTATCTGGGAATCCAAGGAAAGCAATTTGTGGACAAAGACCTTCTATAGAGAATGAGTTGCCTTATTCTCAGTACTTCAAATTCTTTCCCTTTGCTGATTAGTATCATCTTGATGTTGTAAGAATTGACCTTGAGCCAGTTGGATTTCATCCATATTCCTATTTCCATTATGCATTGGAAGAAAATGGCTATCAACCTGTGCAGGATGGTATGAGTAGAAGACAGAATGATCTGTAGACTCTACAGGGGAGGAATGCTACAGTGGTAGTCAACAGGGAAACTTCTGAGTTGTACATTCTCAAATGGGAAATATCAGTATCTTCATCAGAATCCATCCATTTTCTTCCACCTCAAAGTACCAATGCTGGTGATTCTAGGTGTGTGAATTCACTCTGGGCCCAAGACATCCATGCAATGTTACCCACTGTTCACAACATTACCTCCAGACTTGCCCCTAGACTTTGCCAGACAATGATGAAAAGGTTAGGCTTGTGCCAAAAGAAGGAAGACTTTCCAAACAGAGTGAAGCTGTGATGAGGATTTGGGTTGAGTATCTTAAAAACCTGACCCTTTTCAAGAAAAATAACAGCCCAGTCTCAAATGTCAATGGGTTATGAAATACAGCTTTTTTTTCTGGAAATTATGTCAGTCTCCTATAAAATTTCCTTATAAAATTCGTCACCAAATATTTGCTCATATTATTAAGAAATAATATATATGATATGTATCACGTAATAAGCATAATTTTATAAATAAAATAATAATGTTCTTTAATATATGTACATTATATATAATATAATATTCTTTAATATAAGTTGTTTGTATGTCATATATAATATTCTTTAATGAGTAATTTTATATATTATATGTCATATAAATTATTCCTTTGTAATTAATTTCATGCATTATATCAAATGTAATGTTCCTTAATAATTAATTTTATAAACTTATTTATAATATGTATAAATATCTTTTAGCCAGAAGCAATGAAAGTCAGAATAATTGTAAACTTGTATACAACATGTTTTGGGATCTGGGAGATAATTCTATTTAAATGCTCCGAACTACAAGAACTTGGCGTTCTAGCAAAATAAGTCACTATTCTACTTGAGGTTCTCTGTACACAATGTCTCCCACTACCTGTACTTTTCCCAGGCTGCCTCCCGTAATATCTTTTACACCTCTGCATCATAGACCTCATAGACCTCATAGTTTCCTTCTGGGAATAATTCAGGTGTCACTTTCTATTGAAAATCTTTAAAGACACAAATCCAACTTCCTTTCCCCCCTGAAATTACTTTTTACTTACTTTGCATATATTTCATATTAACTTAACTGTGACCATCCCCCAATAAATTGTAAGCATCTGGAGAACAAGAAGTATTTAGCTTTTGTCTTTGTATCCCTAGAACTTAACATGTTGTCTAGCACATAGTAGAATCTTAAAAAATGTTTGCTGAATCAAACTAAATTGTTGAATAATGAACCCAGGTCTCAGTGTTCCAAGCACAACCTTACAGGCTTAAGCATGTGACAGGGAATTCCTGCTTCCCTGAAAATGGAGAAGAACGGTTATCTCTGAAATCAGAATTTTGTAGGAGGTCCTGGACATTCCTAAATAATCTTCTGATGGTGTATCATTAGCTCCTCTCTAGAAGCTATTAAATCTCTGTCCATTCAACTCTCAACCTTGATTTAAAGTGCATCTAGAAGAGCAGAGAATAGGTCAAGGCAGCTAGTCCTAGACTCAGAGAAAGGAAGATCTACATTCAAATTCTTCCTGAGACACATTTAGTACCCATGTGACCTTGGACTTGTCATCTTTTAACCTCAGTTTCCTTATCGACAAAATAGGTAAATAATAGTACATGCCTCACTGGGTTGTAGGGAGGATCACATGAGATAACGTATGCAAAGTGCTTCACAAACCCAAAAGCAAGATATCGATGCCAGTTAGCAGTTTTATTATTATCACTAATATTATGTGTAGACTATATAGATCATCCAAAGAGAATCAAGTTTTATGGGAGCATGACAAACGCCTGAACACACAATAATTGTGTGTCAGAGTAGAATTTACTGCAAAACTTCTTCCCTCAGGCCCTAGAAAGGATATTTAATTATTGAAGGGCCAGTAAGGACCGTACTATAAGATAGTATTATGAGTAAGGTGCTCTTATGTTTTGGACCTTTATCATAACAATAGAAAAAAGTCTCTAGTTTCCTTTTATTTCAGAGTAAAAACCACATTTATTGTAATTTTCTTAGGGACTTTTAGGAATCAAAGATGGAAAAAAACTATATAGACCGTCTACTTCAATTCAATTCACCATTTATTAAGTTACTTTGCTAGTAAACTGGGGATATAAAATGAGTAAAATATTTTGCAGGTTTAAAGAACTATATAAATGCTACCTATATCATCATCATCATTATTCTAGACAAAAAAAAAAAGATGACTCTGCCTTCAAGGAGATTGTTGTTTGTCTTTCTTTTTTAAGAAAAGACATCATGGGTAATATCTTGACTGCTGCTTGAATTAGATTTAAGTGAGGCAGAGATGCACAAAGTCATCAGCCTCACTGTATTCCAGCGTCTTTAAAGTCCAGTGGCAAGACAAAAATTACTCTGACTAGATATGATTCAGTGGATGACCTTGGCATCTTCAGTGTCTGATCAAACTCTGAAATCTCCACAGCCATCTTTGTGATCCAAACAGGGGGTCTTCACATGCTTGGGGTAGACATCCCCCTAACTCACCAATGGGTTTGAGACCACTCATTTATCCTCAACTTGATTTATCTCATCTGCCAAGACAATTTTACAGGGTTGTGGCTGCTGTTAATGCTACAGCTTCTTGGAACCAAGGTGAGAGATAGGTGCAGGTGGACATCAATGGTGCATAAGCACTCCTGAAAAGGGTTTGGTAGCCTCACACTAGAGATGCTAGTCTGCTCTCAACATCCCATGCACATAATCAAGGAGAATACATTCTATAGCAGCAGTTCTCTACCTGTGGGCCGCAACCACTTTGGGGGTCGAACGACCCTTTCACACAGGTCACAGGGGTCACCTAAGACCATCAGAAAACACATATTTCCAATGATCTTAGGAACCGAGACACCACTCCTCTATCTGTCTCCTGGCGGGTCTGCTCAGATGCAGATATGCCCACATAAACGTATTAAAGAGTCACAGCATTAAGAAGGTTGAGAACCACTGTAGTGGGATTATACAACGTATATACTATTAAGCAAATATGAATTCTATAGACATACTATGAAGTAATTTCAAGAAGTAGAAAGTGCTTCCTATGGGAGATCAGGAATCTAATCTAACACCCTCATTTATAGAAGAGGAAAGTTGAGCAGAGAAGTAAAGCCATATTATTATTATTAATTATATTTAGACTATATAGGATATCAGAAGAGAATCAAATTTCATGTAAACATGACAAAACAGAATTGCTGGCTAGGAGTAGAATTTAGTATAAAACTTGTTCAGTAAGTAGCAGAACCAGGGTTCAAACCTAGCTTTTTAAATTCCCAAATCAGTATTTTTCCTTTATGGCCTACTATTCTAAAGCTTAAATTTGTTCACTTTTTTTAAATCTATCATACCCAAAGGTGACAGATAATCATGATGAGATCAAGAGTTCTATAAACAGGAAAGCTCAAATGCTTGTGCTTTTCTCCCATGTTTGCTGCCTTTCTATCTTGCCTGGGAAGAGGTCTGGTGTCATATAATGCTGTCCATAGGAAAGCGTAACATATGGCTGAAGCAGCTGGAGTAGAGTGTGACCACGCTGATATAATGAGACCCGTTTGAATCATTAAATAGCATTCCAAAGGAAAAATCCTTCTACAAGCAGGGCATTATATTTGAGTTCATGATTCAATTAATCTTGAAAAAGCAGAGCTCGCCTAATACACTGTCATCAACAAGGAACAGCTAAACAAGCCAGACACTTCAGCCATGGTGCCAAGCATCTGGCATTATTTCTGGATATGTTGCTGTAAGAAGATTGAAATCACAGAAAAACCAACCTTTTACCAGTGGTTCAGAGTCCCCAGTCATGGAATACACACCCTAAGGCAACTGCCAACTAACACAGGCCAATTGGGTGGGAGGCTCTTAAATCCAGTAGATCTGGATTTACCAGAAGCCATTTTAAAGCCATGAACAGAGCAGTACCTGTACTTTTAGCTACCCCAGCAGAGCAAATCAGATCAAATCAGACCTTTCAGTCCAGTGGGAGAATAATAGCTTACATTTATGTAGCACTTAAAGTCTGTACGACACTTTTACATATATTATCTCAGTTGATCCTCACAACAACTCTGTGACATAAGGTCTATTTTTCCCATTTCACAGATGAGGTAACTGAGTCTGAAGGAGGTTAAGCAACAGTGAGTGTCTGAGGCAGGATCCAAACTAAGGCCTTCTTGACTCTACATCCAAAGCTGTAGCTACTGGCCATTTAGCTCCAATTGGACAACCATTAATGAAATACTGTCTTCATAAAGGATTCCCTTTATTTTATCTATGCCCATGCCCAGCCATGCCCATGTATGGGAGCCCTTCATTCTCCTCCTCCCCCTTTCTTGTCTTCTTTTGTGTGTTGTCTTCACCCTTTAAATTGTGAGCTTCTTGAGTACAATGTATACATATATACATATATATACATTGCTTTTTTGGAGGGGAGAAGGTAGAGCAATTGGGGTTAAGTGACTTGCCCAAGGTCACACAGCTAGTTTTGTGTTAATTGTCTGAGGTTGGATATGAACTCAGGTCCTCCTGACTCCAGGGCCAGTGCTGTATTCACAGTACCACCTAGCTGCCCCCACTGCAATGTATATTATTGCCCTTATTATATATATATATTTATTTATAATATAATATAAACATATTTATATTGTACACAATTATAAATTATACATGATTTACATGTAATTATAAATTATGTATAAATTCGTATGATATAAATATATTTATATTACGTATATTGTCATATGTATGTATGTATGTATGTGTATTGCATATTATTGCCACTCTGTGCCAGGGACTGTAATAAACAAAGTACCCAGCACATTTGTTGTTGTTCAGTCATATTTAGTCATGTTCAACTTTCTGTGACCCCATTTGGGGTTTTCCTGGCAAAGATGCTGCAATGGTTTGCCATTTCCTTCTCTAGCTCATTTTACAAACGAGGAAGAGGAGGCAAACAGGGTTAAGTGACTTGCCCAGGGTCACATAGCTAGTATGTGTCTGAGACCTGATGTGATCTCAGAAAGATGAATCGTCCAGACTAGATCTGACACACTGTGTCACTTACCTGCCTAAAATGCCTGGCATACAGCAGTTGCTTAATAAATGTTTATCAACAGTCTGAATGTTGAATCTTTTAGGCCAGGACAGCCCAAGTGGGTAATTTACATTCTACCTGTGTTTTTTACCCTCCTTCCCAGACACATTCATATTCTTTCTGTTATTATTAAACAGTTTTCTGTCTAAGTTATCTTTATTACTTCTTAAGCCATGTTATAGATATCTCCTCTTTAAAGTTCTAGTTGTTTATTATTCAGAGACATAAAATTTCAGTCTCTCTACTCAATCATATGCACACTTATGTGTATACTACCCTCCCATATCAATAGAAGGTAGTAAGTAGGGTAGAAAATTACTTATTTTTATATATGTAGGCATAGTCATATATTAGCTTTTTAAAAATTTTCATTTTAAGATTTTCAAATTGCTTTATGAATATCTCATTTGATCTTCACAACAACACTGCTGGGACATAGGTGCTATTATTATTCTTATTTTGCTGACAAGGAAACTGAAGCAGATGGAGATTAAGTGATTTGTCAAAGATCTCATGGCTAGTAAATATCTGAGATAAGATTTGAACAAAGTTCTTCCTGGATTTCAGGTCCAGTGTTCTATCTACTGTGAAACCTAACTACTTCTCAAATGTTCTCCCATCTGAGGGGGAAGAAGAGAGCTGGACCTTGTGGACTTTTTTTACTTGCTTCTAAATTTCTACCATAAGTCACAACTGGTGTCATGGTTCACCACTCCTTTTTCCCCTTTTTAAATAATACTAAATTGAAATTTTTAAACTAATTCAAAAATTGGGGCACTTAAGTGCAAAGTGGATAGAGTGCCTAATGGGATCAGGAAGACATCTTCATGAGTTCAAATCTGGTCTCAGATACTTACTAGCTATGTGACCCTGGGCAAGTCACTTTACTCAGTTTGCCTCAGTTTCCTCATTTGTAAAATGATCTGAAGAGGGATATGGCAAACCACTCCAGTATCTTTGCCAAGAAAACCCTAAGTGGGGTTACAAAGGGTCAGTCACAACTGAAAAGCAACAAAACAACAATTTAAAAAGCACTTAAAGCATTGCAAAAGTAGTCAACATCTATGAGTTGTCTGGCAGGGCATTTTCCCTTTAAAAGGGCCTTTGTTTATGAAGATGATAACTTCCACAATTAAATTCTTGCTTTTATTTTCCTAAATTTTCAGTGTTTAAAAAGAAAATGAAAAACTGTCACGTTAATTCCAAAGGAATAGGCAGTCAAACTAGTATCTTTGAAGTGAATTTTTCTGAGGAAATACTATTCATGCATAGCGTTTCATTTCTAAGCAGAGTAATTTATTTGACAAGTATTAATGTGATCTTTGAGTTGAAAAGTGACCTACTGTACCCTTGTTTAAAGGAGCAAGATTTAAGGCTTCATCTACACTAAGCCACAGAACAGATACCACCATGGTCTTCAGTTAACCTGATCAGCAGTAACCCATATATGGCAGCATAAGCCTGAGAGCCTGGGAAAATATCAGCTGCTCCAATCATGGTGTCATGTAGATAGACTGCAACAGATCATTTCAAAACAAAGCAATGATCGGAATGATTCTGAATTCACTGGATTGCCCTATGAATATTTAGATTTCGAAGGTTGTACTGCAAAATTCTAGGTAAGCATTTTTTGATCTGTCTTATTTTCAATATATATTTAGAAGAAAAGGACCCTGGAATTTAAAGTGATTAGCAAATAAGGCTTCTGCCTTGTACTTATTAACACAAATGCATTATGGGTGATACAGTTCACTTGTCAATTTTGTTATCTTAGCACAAACGTGTTTTTCCCAAATAGAGAGGAATGGCGATTAGTAAGGTCCCCATGCTCAACTCCTGGACTGCACCAAATGTGATAAATGAGTAAAGGTTTCAGACAGCCACGAAGCCAAGAGAGCAATATGAAAACCTACAACTTTTATACCACAATTCTGATCCCTATCTTATTTAATTAGCTACAATTCTTAAAATATAACAAATACCCTCAAAAAGCTTTTGTAAACAAATCTTTTTTTGTTTCATAATTTAAAAATAACTTAAGAAAGATTTTTAGACTGGTTTAAGTGAATCTTCTCTCAAAAACTTTCCCAAAGGTTGATAAGCTTTTCCTAAATTTGAAAGTGCAATCAAAACACTAAAATCACTTAGTCCCTTTTTTGGAGTATGCTCTGATATTGCAGTACAGTGTTACACAAATTATCCAGTCAATTGTTGAATTAACAAACATGATAGAAAATCAACAACATTGTCAACCATGTTACTTCTTTGTGTAAGGTGAGGGAATATAATCTTGTGTTTTTTTTTCCCCCCACATACTATTTTTCAAAAAGGCAATACATCTGATACTGTGCTCAATATTATTTCTAATTTGAAGCCTTTTGGACCTATACTGTACTTTATAATTATGTATAAATGACAAACGATAGCTCAGATTTTTTACTCCAATAAATAATCATGTTTCAAGATCACAGTATATGTAAATCGGCTGCTTCAGCTCCCAGGTCATGATTTTCCCATTTCTGAGTACAGAATGATTATTTTTCTTCACTCTAATGTCCCCAAACTCTGCTACTTCTAGGATCTTGAGAAATCATACGTCAAAAAGAACATCTTGCTTGAGATTTATTTGTTCACAGTGTGATTTTCATAAATGAGGAAGTAACAGAATTTGATCATCTAACCTTTTCTTCCACTAAACTTTCATGAGAGGGACAAGCCTGCCACCTATGACTAATCCTTACAATGGATGGCCACCTTAGAGCCCAGTGTTGTGTTCAATAAGCTTCCAATGCTGCCAGCAGAGAGGTCCTAAACGAGATGGTTAGCCCTTTAAAGGTTGCAGTCATAAAACACATGCACTTAAGTAAATCATAGTTCTAAGAACCCCGCCCCTCCCCTCTCTCTGTCTCTCTGTCTGTCTCTGTCTGTCTCTCTCTCTCCCCTCCTTTCTCTCTCCATACCATGCTGCTATCTGTTCTGTGGCTTAGTATAGATGAAGCCTCTCCTCTTTCTCCATGCATGCCCTCACTTCTACCAATGCACTCCCTCTGCTACCACTATTTCCCATGTGCTTGTGGACTGTGCAGAATACTTTCACAACATTGCTTCTCCGGCTGTTACAGGTACAAACTACCTGGATATGTAGATACTACAGTATCTAATAGGACACCATCAATCTTTTATAGTAAGAGAATACATAAATTATAAACAAATATGTCCTTTGGTCTAGTAGAACAGCATAATGATCAAAGACACACAATAGAAATGTATTTGCTTCTCCAGTACGCTTTATTCCCCCAGCTCTGGCTTGGTAGTGATGGACAGGCAGTGAGCTGTCAGTTTTTGTTCCATCTGTCACACTACACTTACCTCCTGTTGTTTTAAGTAATCAATATGGGGGCTGAAATCACCTACCGCTACCTCTGCTACCTCCTATTTTGTCCACTCATAAATTATGAATCCCTGCACAACATCAAGTCTACAATTTCGATTGCATTTGCTAATCATTGATCAATAATTCAGGAACCTCTTCTTCTTCAAGGGTCCCTAGTTTCCTGCAACATATGGCATCAGGCTGACAGTGTTCACGAGACTATTCCCTTATCACAAAAAGCAGCCGGGGAAAACAAGTTGTTTAAAGTTGTTTCTTTTTCTTTTTTTCCCCCTTCTTCCACAAGGCAGACTTTGTACTTTCCCCCTCCCCCTGTCCCCCCCCCTTTTCTCCCCACCCCAGTTTCTCTGGCTTGTTACATCTAATGACTGCACACGTACAGCTGCTACAGAATGAAGTGGCCCAGTAACAGGCCAGCGGAATTCAGTTTGGGGAGATGTGGAGCTTATCAACAAAACTGTCTCTCTCAGGTTTATTTCATGGGATTTCACTGTTTCTTGGGGGTCGGATCTCATCCCTTTTGGGAGGGATGGGAATATTTTTTATGCCTTCCTACTTCAATTGCATTATTCCATTTTCTTGGGCACGAAAGCCAAAAGGAAAAAAAATGCTACAAGTCTTTCATGTACACACATGTGTTGAAAACAGGAAAGCAGTACCGTAGAATGAACCTGAAGTCACAAAGGGCCCTAAGTGCTTCCTTCACCGTTAACAAAAACCACCACAACAAAAATCCACCCCCAAACAGGGTGAAGTTTTTGTCCTCTCAATGCAGTGGGGAAACCTCAAGTAATAACAATCCTTTCCCCAAATCATTCCAGACACTTTATTTGGAGAGACTCTATGATATATGGGGAAGCGTTCTTTGAATCTTTGGTGTTGACAGAGCCATTGAGAGGGGGCTCGCCAAACACCTCCCTGAGAAGGCTTCTGAAAAGATGTTGCTCATTTCTGGAGAAATAGGGGGGGTGGTCAGTACAGGATGAGAAAGCATCTGCTAAAGATCACTGGCAAGAGTGCTTGGAGAGATCACATCTAATTTCCGTGAACCATTCAATGAACTAATTTCAGTGAAACCATTTTCAATAAAAGGAGGCTCAGGAGGGTTGCTTGAGGTTGACTGCCCTTCTTGTGTCCACCCCACCCCTTGGCCTCTGAACAGAGCTAAATAGTATAAAAGGTACTGCTTTGTCAGCGCCAAGATTTGAAGTGTCTCCTACCTTGCTTTTTACTTTACAAGTCCCCTTATGGTGGAAAAATCAGTCTCTATAGAAGCAAGCCCTTCTGTCAGTCATTGGCAGGCTAGGCCCGACTCCTGGAATTACCTATTGTTATTGACTCAGCAGGAGAGCTGCAGTGGAGGAGGTTTTCAATAACTTTTAAAATTTAAAAAAGAAACAGCAGGAGAGACCAGAAGGGAGGGGAAGAGAGGAGAAGGTCTTAAAACAATCTTGTGGCAAAAAAGCAGAGACCGGGGCAAGAGAAAAGGAGAGAAAGCTGTAACAAATAATAATAATAAATGTGACGGGAGAAAAACAGGATGAGGGAAAAATGGCCTTAAAGATTAAAGGCAGAATGGACTAAAGTTGGAATAGGGACAGGAAAACAAAAGACAAGAAGAGTTTAACCAGAAAGGCCAAAAGAGTGAATTCTTTCTTTCAACTCTCTTTACACCTTTCTCCTCTTTTTCTTATAACCTCCAGTTTTTTTCACCACCATCCCCCATACATAGGAGCATACCATCCTGACCACCACCACCCCCATCTCCTTTTGAGCAATGTACTGGTATACTGGCAGTCAGAGACTCTTTCCAATCCCCAGACTGTTAACACTTTCGTTGAATCATGTCTGCAGTTGGTTTCGAGTTGAATGTGAAACATAAAATATAATAGTACTCAAATAACTAAAATATGTTGGGAGATTCTATGAGCACCCTTATGAGAAACAACTTCTAATTAGAACAGGATTCACTAACCCAATGATTTCTTTTCCTCATCACAAGAATAAGTTGCTGGTTGGTTTTTTGAAAATTCTCAGTGAACAGAACATTTTATGATGAAAGCATTTTATCATCATTATCATCCGGCTAACATATATTGAGAGCCTACTCTGCGCCAACCACTATGCTCAGAGCTTTACAAAGATTATCTCACTGGATCCTCACAAAAATTCTATAAAGCAGGTGCTATTATTATTATTGTCTTTGGTTAAGTCAAGAAAACTAAGGCAGACAAGTTAAGTGGCTTACCAAGGTTGGATAACTAGTAAGCGACTGAGGTCAAACTTAAATTCAGATCTTCCTCACTCCACGCCAAGTACTTTATCATCTGTGATATCTATCTGAACCTAAAAATTCATGGTTGTGAATCTATTTCTATGTTGGGGGTGAGAGAGAGACAGGAAGAAAGGTCTATTTGCATAAACTTTCATAAGTATGCGTGACTAGGGTAGGGGTGATTTGAAGAAATTCAATACAATTTGCCAGGAATATACAGTGTACATGTGTCTTGGCAAGCACCCTAGCATACCCAGGATGGCTGCTAGCACAGGTTCTTAGATCTGCTTTTCCAAAGGAAAGCAACTCAAAATAGGTTAACAGTCTCACTTTAATCAATCAAACATATATCATTTACCTAGTTCAGGGGGGAAAGTCGACATCCTGAACTTCAGAGAATGCAAACAGAAGTTACAAGCAGACAAAGAAACAGATCAGCAGACAGGCTTCCAGCGTCTGACCATCACATTCATATCTATTCAGTTACCAGAGAGGGAAGCACCAACATCTGGGTGTTTCAAAGCCGGAGGGCTCAACAGCTTCCCAGAGTCTCATCTGGCTAAATCACACAACTCTTCTCAAAGTGGGCCCCAAAGCAAAACCTCACATCAAGGCGTATATATAGCCTTCTCCTGGATGGGAGAATGTCACAGCCTTCTTGACCCACTGCCCAATCACAAAGCAACAAGGCACGGGCATTCCCGAAAAACAAGCCTCCTGCCACAGGCTCCCCATGACCACATCCAGCCTATTAAGGGGCAGAGTATACTTTCAAATCTGGGAAGGTTCTCAGAGCCACTTGAGTCACTTAAGCAAAGGGCCTCGCGGCAGGGAAGATCCTCAGATTCCCATAACAACATGGAAGCCCTGATAGAATCTGATAACAAAGTAGACTTGGGGGTGGAATGTGTGTGTGTGTTTGTGTGTGTGTGTGTGTGTGTGTGTGTGTGTGTGTGTGTGTGTGTAAGAACACACTTCCCAAATGGAAAATAGAAAATTTAGCATGCCATATTGAAAAAAAAAGATTGAAAATAGAGTAGACTTATTCTTGGGGAAAGTCAATCTGTGATCCTTAGAAATGACATTTTGGCAAAAACGGTATTGTTGAACTTTACATTTTTATTGACTTGGACAAAGTTAATCTTTCATCCAGTTGAGATTGAGGAGAATCAGCTGTGCAAGAAAACGATTCCATGTGCTTATGACTAAAACATCCAGTCACATTTGCTGCTACTTCCATAAATATGTGCTTTGTACATTTATGTACATTGTTATCAAGCTGACTGTATACTCAACTTGATGACTTTTTTTTAATTGCTTAAAAATGTAAATGTGGCCACATAGTGAGTGTAAGTGTGATCTATGTGGAGCTCAGCATGACAGCTGTCCTTATATGTAAACAAAACTACAAACTCCGCTATCCATTCCATGTTGACTGTGGTCGTCAGACAAATAGCGGAACCAAAGGCTACAGATAGACAAATGGCTCATAGAAAGAGATGGCCCAAGGCAGGAACTATTTAAGAAACTTAAATTTGTGAATTTCAGTCTCCTCCTCCAGAAGAACAATTAGCTAGTTTAAGTGATATGTCAGAATACCTTCTTCTACATATGAGTTCCTCCACCAAGCCCAGTAAAAGGGCATGGTTGTAGAAGAATACATTACAGGGATAAGAATAAGAATCAGTATGCTACATGAATAGAGCACTGGACTTGGTGTCAATGAATCAGGTTCAAATTCTATCCTCTCATTATCTATGCAACTTCAATGAGATTCAGCTTCCTTAGCTATAAAATAAAGGTCCTGAAAGTCCATTCTAGCTCTGAATCTATGACAATCTGATTTCCCTTTTCACACGGTGATACTGCTTCTCAGCAAGGATTTGACTGAGCCCCATACTCTACTGAGACTCTCCATTATTGGAAAATTGGTTACATGCAAGTGGCCATGCAATATCATCCATGCTAAAGGATTGAATTCAGTAAGTTGTCAAAGGCAAAGGTTTTGCAGATGCCCAAATTAAGCTAATGTCCCTCCCAGGTGTAATGCTGTCTGATCTAAATGCTGCCTAAATTTGACCAGAGTTATGGTAGAGACATATTGTATTGTCATGCCTATAATACTGTAGCCCTTTTTTGGTGAGGTTAAAACTTAAGACTCGTCAAAAATACTAAGTATGTTATTAAAACTCCAGTTTCCCAAGTCACCTCCTTGAAACTTTTGATTTCCAGCTCTAAGGAATTCTGACCAAGACTACAACAAAGGCCAGGAGACTACAAATGTCTTTCTAGAGATGAATACTACACCATCCATCAGGGAAGCTACATGCAAAGAAACTGTGGTTTAAAAGTGGTATTTTAAAACATAAAGCTCAAGATTTAATGGATTTTAATGTATTGTAGAGGTCACTGTTAATAACTTGGGAAGCCTTGTGGTTACTACCTTCACCACTTCCTTTTTAATGCCAGAAATCAATCATATTTGAAGTATTTGATTCTATTATTCCTCTTACTGCCAAGTACCAACTAAATGATCCGTAAGGTACATCAGGGAAAAGCAAACAATATATGTTTCCCTCCATCTAGAATTATATAGAACAAAGAAAGAATGCTACAACTTCAATTCCAAGAGCTCACTCCCTGATTCTGCATCCTGAGCAGATACTAAATACTCAAATGAATATATTATCTCATCAATTTGTATCTTCCCTCCATTGACACAGATTGCGATCCATTTACACCTGCCCATGTTCTACAATTCACCCATATTTTCCCATCAGTTCACTTTAGTGGTTTAACAAAAGGTGCTGAAGGTCTTGCAGTCACCTAACATCATGAGGGTACCAGTGGAACAGTCTGGTTGTCCATCTATCATACTTTGCCTTAGCCACACAAACAAACAATTTTCTCTTCCCATCATATAATTGTTACATAATATAAAAAAGGTATTTATCACTTTTAAAGTCACTTTTGAGAGGCCACTTTCAGGCTGACTAGTGGAAAGATTGTCTAGGTAAAGTTATGGGGATAACGCCTAATAAGCTAGGAACCTTGCTTCCCTTCCTGGGTGCCCAGTTCTAGTACAAATAGATTGCATCATTCCATTACACTAGAAACTTCAGGTTCATCATAATCCTCCTGCCAGGAACTTCCAATATATTGATTATATTGATTTTTTTCCTACCCACTCCAACATCTCTATGTAAGAGAGAAGAATAATAAAGGCCAACAATACTGCATTTACTATAGTAAATTGAGCTCTTAAATGTTCCTTTAAAAAAAAAAACACACATACCGTTTCATTCTATCACTGAGATTTCTAGACATTTAGCTTTTTTGTTTGTATTTTGGAATCAACAGCAATCAAAAAAAATTCTTCCTAATTTATTCCTAAGGAATCAATTTATACTGACAAATTCGTAACATCCCCCATTTCACAAAACCTGTTCATTTCGGTTTTGCAGTCAAACATATTCAAGATGTTTTTTCCAGTGATGAAATCTGCTTTTAGCCTCTTGCCCTCTAGACTTAAAGGAGGGCAGCAGCCTCAAGTCTTAGGAGGTTTGAACAAAGTTTTTTGAGAAGCTCAGGTGAAGTAGAACGGAATGTTTTTTTTCTCAGCCCAATTTAAAATGATTGGTATTGGATCTCCCTCACTCAGTTCTCTTTCCCCTCTCTCCAACTTGGATTTTGTGGCAACAACAACAAAAACAAAATCTGTTGTGGGTCTCTCCATCTCAGCTTTACAGATGTATTTTAAAAGGAGAAAGGAATGTTTTAAAGGCACATTTTATGTCTCTGTCCCTTTGGGAATGAGCTCAAGCAATTTTTGAGGTAAGAAAAGTAGCCTAAAATTATCCACTATGTTCAATCAGATGGTCTATAGGTCTGACAAGTAAAAAACAAATAAACTAAATAATCTATTAGGCTTGAAAATTATTGGACTTCAATGATTTATTTTAGACCAAATCCCAGTTTTAGTTGCAACTGAACAAGTCCCTGTGACTTTTATAACCAACAATAAAATTGCCTTTTAAGTTTTAAAAAATCCCTGAATAAAAAGAAGAAATAAAAGTCAAATGTAGACCAGTAACAGACCTAAAGAGTTGTGGCTTTTGGAGGTAAATCTCCTAGCTAGATTTAGCGGTTAATTCTGCTGCTGTTAGCAAAGTTGGCTTCTGTACCCTATTTCCCTTCCTTTAAGAAACCATGTAAAAAATTTCAGTCCCAAGGACAAAATACTGCTTTCTAGCACTGATCCTTCCCTGACTGTGCTTTGTCATGCTCTTTAAATTAACATTCTGCCTTGGCTCTCATCCACCATATTCCTGTTTCTGAATCTTCTTGACTGTCAGTTTACTAAAACATTATGCCATGCTTCCTGTACTCAGACCATCACCTCCATCTCCTCCCTTTCACAGTAGAATATTATGCTGCTCCAAGCCCTGGGTGACCCTGTGTCCCTATCCTGGGTGAGCCCTGAATGAAACAGAACACAGAAGGGCATTGAGAAATGCTGAACCAGAGTGAATCTGATTTTACAGCTTTTTACCTGAGCTCATTCCCTACTAGGATACCCTTGGAGTGACTAGTTTTGTTTGAGACTGGAGAATTAATAACCACATTTTATCACAATGCCTATTTTCAGATTCTCTTCTCAATCACTACCCTTCCTAGTACCCAAGCTACTTCTGAAAAGCCAAAATTTTCTCAAGTGGACTCACACTCATTCCTTAAGATCACCCTCTTTGCTCACCCATCAAGTTCTAATCTCATTGTTATGGTGCCCAAGATCTATCTTCAGACTCTCTCTTCTACACTGTCTCATTCTTTAACCTCGAACTAACCTACAAGCAAAAAACACACTCAACATAAAGGCTGACTCTCCTTCAATGCCATCTCACTCATAGCTCAACACATCTCCTAAACTTTCAAGTTGTCCTTGAGGACAAATCACTATGAATCTAAAGAGTCCCTAAATGGAACTGCAAATGCTTACCTCCCCTATCAGCCACCATTGTAAGAGCAAGAAATGAGGAAACAATAGCTCTGTGACTACCTTTCCCCTTTCTACCCTACAAGTTCCCCCAAATATAGAGAAAATTATAACAGAGATCACCAATTAGGTTAGGATACTGTAGCACAGTGGCATTCTAGAAAGTATAAGCCTTGGTTCAAGTCCTGTTTCTGACACATACTGGCTATGTGGCACAGGAAAAGTCATTTAAACACCCTGTGGTGTACACAACTCCCTGACATTATAAGTTGCAAAGAAGCTGCCAACCTGTATTGATAAATGGAGTATTCCATATCAATGAAATCACAGGTCCAGTCCCTATTTCCCTATGGTACCACAGTTCTGAATGAGCTATGAAGTCTGAGGTTTACTGTGTAAAAAAAAATGGTAGTTAGTACAAGTACAGCATTTAAAGAGTCACTAATTCCATTACAAAGATGACTTTTATAGCAATCTGGCTGTTGGGATTGGGGCTCCCTCCAATACCTGTTACTCTTTCTTCTGAGATGATTTACATGGGAAAAGGCTAGGCAGAGGCCATTAAGGGAATTGAAAGAAGCCTGCTTCTTTCAAGAGGGAAGCTAGGTGGTGCAGTGGATAGAGTACCAGGCCTAATGTCAGGAAGACTTGAGGTAAAATTCAACTTCAGACAGTTGCTAGCTGTGTGACCTTGGGAAATTCACCTCACCCTATATACCTTAGTTTCTTAATCTATAAAATGAAGCAGAGAAGAAAATGGCAAACTACTCCTGTATCCCTGCTAAGAAAATCCCAAAAAGGGGTAACAGAAAAGTCAGACATAGCTGAAAAAATTGAACAACAACAACTCAACATAACTCCATGAAGCTCCTTTGCAATTTTCCTAAAGAAAACTATTGGAATGACTTGCAGGAATTCAGACTAGCAACAAGGGTTATAATAGTAGGTAAAAGAAATTGCGTGACCACACAAAATGTGTCTAGATTGAAAGAGTCCAAAGACAGCAGAGGAGTTCAGTTCAAAAGAGAGAACTAAATACCTGTGGGTTTTTCTAGCTAGCTGGTTGGGGTCCTGAATCACAAAAGAGCTGAAATATCTCATAGTTAAAAGAACTGATATCTCAACAGCTATCAGCAAATACTCCAGCAATTCAGAAGAGTAGCAAGAGAAATCAGAGCAGTAGAGCAGCCCAGCTCAGTAGAGAAAGCAGAATCTAGCCTAAAAAGAGCACTAGAAGACATCATCAGGACAGTGAAGGAAAAAGCAGCAATATTAAGAGACAGAAAAGAATTCTACAATGAACATTGCCTTAGGAGCTTGAGCTGCCACATTTCACAGCCATGTGTACCCTACATTGGTTGTCTTCTGTGAATGTGCCACTAGCTATGTATGTTCTCTGGTCACATCTGTTCCTTAACAATACATACTCTGCTCTATTACCCGTCTTTCATTGGTGATGTGGTAACCTATGGGTGAATCGACCCAGTATATATGGTGGATAGAGAAGGGAATGTTTATTGTCACTCATTGTGTTATATTCTTTAGTCAAATGTCTTTTATTTTGGACTAATGTGTCCTCTGTTTGGCTGTTAAAAAGAAGCATATCAGTGTGAGACTGATGAGCTAAGTTTTGACTCCCAATATTTCTCAAACTGGGAATAATTTTCGAAAGGTCCATATGTTAGCAAATAAAGTAAGCAAAGGTTCCAGCTGCTACATTCACAATCCAAGGAGGAAACTAAAGGATCCTAAGTTAGAGGAATTAAAAGATTGGCAAATGTGTTTAAAATATTCTAAAATTGGTAGAATTTAAAGATTTGGGGCATTTTAAGAAGACCCATTTCCCCCCATTTTTCATAATTTATTTATTTTTAGTTTTCAGCATATACTTTCATAAGTTTTAAATTTTCCCCCTTCCTCTACAAGACAATCTGATATGGGCTCTACATATACATTCTTATTAAACATTATCAAATTAGTCATGTTGTATACAAGTATTATAATGAATGGAGGAAACCATGAAAAAGGAAAAAAAAGAAGATGAGACAAAACAAAATAAAACAAAAAAAGAAAACAAACTGCTTCACTCTACATTCAGACTCTATAGCTCTATCTTTGGATGTGGATGACATTTTCTGTTGTGAGTCCTTTGGAATTGTTTTATATCTTTGCATTGCTGAGAAAGGTTAAGACTATCAAAATCAGTAATCTCACACTGTAGCTGTTACTGTGTACAATGTTCTCCTGGTTCTGCTCTCTTTGCTCAGCATCAGTTCATATAAATCTTTCAAGGTTTTTGTGAAGTCTGCCTGTTCATCATTTCTTATAATAAAGTGGTATTCCACTATACTCATATACAGCAATGTGTTCAGCCATTCCACAATTGATGGGCATCTCCTCAGTTTCTAGTTCTTGGCCACCACAAAAAGAGCTGTTGTAAATATTTTTGCACATGTGGGTCTTTTTTCCATTTTAATGATCTCTTTGGGATATAACTCTAGAAGAGTATTGCTGGGTCAAATGCTATGCACATTTTTATACCCCTTTGGGCATAGCTCCAAATTGCTCTCCAAATTGGTTGGATCTGCTCACAACTCCATCAACAAAGAATTAGTGTTCCAACTTTCCCATATCTCAAATATTTATCATTTTCCTATTTTGTCATGTTAGCCAATCTGATGGGTGTGATGTGGTACCTCAAAGTTGTTTTGATTTGCATCTCTCTAATCAATAGTGATTTAAAGCATTTTTCACATGATGATAGACAGCTTTAATTTCTTCCTTTTAAAACTACCTGTTCATATCCTTTGACCATTTATCAATTGGGGAATAATTTGTATTCTTGTAAGTTTAACTCAGTTCTTTATATATTTTAGAAATGAGGCCTTTATCAGAGACACTTGTAAAAATTCTTTCCCACTTTTCTCCTTCCCTCCTAATCTTGGTTGCATTGGCTTTGTTTTTATAAAATCTTTTCAATTTAATGTAATCAAAATTATCCATTTTGCATTTTATAACATTCTCTGTCTCTTGTTTGGTCATAAAATCTTCCCTTCTTCATAAATCTGACAGATAAACTATTCCTTACTCCCCTAATTTGTTTATAGTATCAGCCTTTATATATATAGTGTACCCATTTGGACTTTATTTTGCTATACAGTGTCAGATGCTGGTCTATGCCCAGTTCCCACCATACTATTTTCCATTTTTCCCAGTAGTTTTTTTTTTTTTTCCAAATAGTGAGTCCTTTTCCTAGAAGCTAGGGTCTTTGGGTTTATCAAATGGCAGATTGCTATAATCATTGACTACTGTGTCTTATGCACCTAAGCCATTCCACTGATCTACCCCTCTATTTCTTAGCCAGTCCCTAGTGATTTTGATGATTGCTGCTTTATAACACAATTTAACATCTGATATGGCTAGGCCACCTTCCCTAGCATTTCTTTTCATTAATTCTCTTGATATTCTGAACATTTTGTTCTTCCAGATGAATTTTGATATCATTTTTTCTAGCTCTATAGAATATTTTTTTGGTAATTTGATTGGTATGGCACTGAATAAATTAATTTATGCAGAATTGTCATTTTTATTGTATTATCTCAGTCTACTCATGAACAACTGATGTTTTTCCAGTTACTTAGATCTGACTTTATTTGTGTAAAAAGTGTTTTGTAATTGTGTTCATATAGTTCCCTGGGTTTGTTTTGACAAGTAGACACCGTATTTTATAATGTCTACAGTAACATTAAATGGAATTTCTCTTTCTGTCTCTTACTAATGGGCTTTGTTAGTAATATATAGAAATATCAAGGATTTATATGGGTTTATTTTATATCTTGCAACTTTGCTAAAGTTGTTTATTATTTCAAGTAGTTTTTTACTTGATTCTCTAGAATTTTCTAAGTATGTCATCATCATATCATCTTCAAAGAGCGATAACTTAATTTCTTTTTTGCCTATTCTAAGTCCTTCAATTTCTTTTTCTTTTCTTATTGCTAAAGCTAACATTCCTAGTAACACATTGAATAACAGTGGTGATAATGGACATTCTTGTTTCACTCTCAATCTTATTGGAAATGGATCTAGCTTATCCCCATTACATATGATGCTTGCTGAAGGTTTTAGGCAGATGCCACTTATCACTTTAAGGGAGGTTCCATTTATTCCTATATTCTCTTGTGTTTTTAATAGGAATGGATGTTGTATTTTGTTAAAAGCTTTTTCTGCATCTATTGAGATAATTATATGGTTTCTGTTAGCTTTGTTGTTGATATGATCAATAGTGCCGATAGTTTTCCTAATATTGAACCAGCCCTGCATTCCTGGTATAAATCCTTCTTAATCAAAGTGTAGTTTTCTTATGATAAGTTGCTGTAATCTTTTTGCTAATATTTCATTTAAAAATTTTGCATCTTTATTCATTAGGGAAATTGATCTCTAATTTTCTCTTTTGGCTCTTCCCAGTTTAGGTATCCATATCATATTTGTATTATAAAAAGGATTTGGTAGGATTTCTTTACCAAATTTCCCACGTAGTTTATATAGTATTGGAATTATTTTTTTTTCTTTAAATCTTTGATAGAATTGGCTTGTAAATCCACCTGGCCCTGGAGATTTTTTCCTAGGGAGTTCATTGATGACTTGTTCAATTTCTTTTTCTGAGATAGGGTTATTTAAAAATTTAACTTCATATTCTGTTAATCTGGGCAACTTATATTTTTACAAATATCCATTTCACTAAGATTGTCAAATTTATGGGCATATGATTGGACTAAATAATTCCTAATTATTGCTTTAATTTCCTCTTCATTAGTGGTGAATTCATCCTTTTCATTTTTGATACTGGAAATTTGGTTTTCTTTGTTTTTTAAATCATATTAACCAATGGCTTATCAATTTTATTTTATTTTTTCAGAAAATAAGCTCTTAGATTTATTTATTAGTTCAATAGTTTTCTTAATTTCAATTTTATTAATCTTTCCTTTGGTTTTCAGTATTTCTCATTTGGTATTTAATTGAGAATTTTAGTTCATTCTTTTTCTAGCTTTTTCAGTTGAGTGCCCAATTCATTGATCTCCTTTTTCTCTGTTTTATTCATATAAGCACTCAGAGATATAAAACTTCCCCTAAAAAGAGCTTTTGCTGCATCCCATAAGTTTTCTGTGTTGTCTCATTATCTTCATTCTCTTGAATGAACTTATTGATTGTTTTATGATTTGTGGTTTGACTCACTAATTCTTCAGGATTAGATTATTTAGTTTCTAATTAATTTTTAGTATATTTTTCCATGACCCTTTATTATATATAATTATTATTGCGTCATGATCTGAAAAGGATGCATTTAATATTTCTGCCACCTCCATTGGATTGTAAGGTTTTTATGCCTTAGTACATGGTCAGTTTTTGCATATGTGTCATGTACTGCTGAAAAATATATATCTGTTCCTTTCTATCCCCATTCAATTTCCCGCAGAGGTCTACCATATCTCCCTTTTCTAAAAGTCTATTCACCTCCTTAACTTCTTTCTTGTTTATTTTGAGGTTAGATTTATCAAGTTCAGAAAGAGGGAAATTGATTCTCCCCTCCCCGCCCTTTTAGTATAGTTTTGGTGCCTATTTCTTCCTGTAACTCCTTTAACTTCTCCTCTAAGATTTGGATGCTAAACCACTCAATGCATATATATTTAGTAATGATATTACTTCACTGTCTTTGGTACCTTTTATCAGGATATAGTTCCCTTCTTTCTCTCTTTTGATTAGGTCTACAGGGTGTCCCTAAAGTCTGCACATATAGGAAATCTCATTAGGCATATTTTCAAGAAATGTAATTAATGAAATTCTCAACAACATTTTATTTAATTGGCATAAATTTCACTCATGACAATTTCATGTGGAATAAAAGCTTTCATTAGCTATTAGGAACTACTTTTCACATTAATGAGATTAATTTAATTAATTAACAAGATTTCCTATGTATCTCCTATGTCTTTCTATGAAATCTCATTTATTCTAATTAAATAAAATGTTGTTGAAAATTTCATTCATTTCATTTTTGAAAATATGCATAGTTAATGAGATTTCCTATGTGTCCAGACTTTAGAGACACCCTGTATATTTACTTATGCTTTGTCTGAGATTAGGATTGTTACTCCTGCTTTTTTTAGTTCATCTGAAGCATAATATATTCTACTCCAGCCTTTTACCTTTACACTGTGTGTATTCCCCTGTTTCAAATGTGTTTCTTGGAAACAACATATTGTAGGGTTATGTTTTTAATACATTCTGCTATCAGCTTCTGTTTTATGGGAGAGTTCATCCCATTTACATTCACAGTTATGATCACTATCTGTGTTTTTGTCTCCATCCCATTTCCCCACCTGCTTATGCTTTTATTTCTCCCTTATTCCTTCCCCTCCTCTAAAGAATTTTGCTTTTGACCACTGCCTCCCTCAATCTTCCCTCCCTTCTTTCAGCCCTCCTCTCTTTTCTTTCCCTTTTCATTTACTACTTCTTCCCTTCCTTTTAACTACCCGATTTCTTTTCTTTCCCCTTTCCCCTCCTACTGCCTGTAGGCCAAGTTACATTTTTATAGTCAAATGAGTGTGTTTTTCCCTCCTTGAACCAAATCTGATGAAAGTAAAGTTCAAACAATATTCATCTCCCACCCTTCTTTCCCTCTACTATAATATATTTTTGTGTACCTTCATGTGATGTAATTTACCCTTTTCTGCCTCCTTCCCTTCCCTCTTCTCCCATTAAAATCCCTTTGCACACTTTAATTAGGTTTTTTAATCATCATATCAGTTAATTTCTACCCACACACTCTGTCTACATATATCCCTTTTAGATGTTATAATAAATATAAAATTCTCAAGATTTATAAGTATCATCCTCCCATTCAGGGATGTAAAGCACTTGCCTTTATTGAATAGCATGGTTTTTTTCTTTTTTTCCTGTTCATCTTTTTATGCTTCTCTTGAGTCCTCTATTTGAAGATCAAATTTTCCATTAAGCTCTGGCCTTTTCATCAAGAAAGACTGGAAGTTCCCTATTTCATTGAATGTTCATCTCCTTCCCTGAAAGACTATGCTCAATTTCAGTGGGTAGCTAATCTTTGGTTGTAATCCAAGCTCCTTTACCTTACGGAATATCATATTCTAAGCTTTCCAATATTTTAATGTAGAAGTTGCAAGGTCCTTGACTCTGGTTTCACAATATTTGAATTTTTTTCTTTCTGGCTGCTTGTATTTCTTCCTTATTTTGTTAATTCTGTAATTTGACTACAATATTCCTTGGCATTTTCAATTTGGGATCCTCTTTCAGGAGGCGATTGATGGATTCTTTCAATGACTGTTTTACCCTCTGGTTTTAGAACCTCATAGCAGTTTTCCTTGATGATTTCCAGGCTTTTTTTTTTTCATCATGGTTCTTAGGTAAATCAATAATTCTTAAATTCTCTCTCCTGGATCTATTTTCCAGGTAAGTTGCTTCTCCAATGAGGTATTTTACTTTTTTTTTTTCATTCAATTTTGTTTGACTCATTCTTGATGTTTCGTAGAGTCATCAACTTCCAGATTCCCAATCCAAATTTTTAATAAATTGATTTCTCCAGTTAGCTTTTGTACCTCCTTTTCCATCTGACTAGTTGTACTCTTTAAGGAGTTGTTTTCTTCAGTGCACTTTTTTTCCATTTGGTCAATTGTATTTTTTAATTTTTCTTCTACCTCTCTTATTTGATTTTTAAAATCCTGCTTGAGCCCTTCCCAGAAGACTTTTTGGGCTTGAGATCAATTCATATTCCCCTTCAAGGTCAGATGAGGGTATATCAACCATGTTGTACTTTCATGAATTTGTGTTTTGATCTTTCCTGTCACCAAGATATTTCTCTATGGTCACTTAAAAACAAATTCTTCTTGCTCATATTGTTTGCTTTTTTTTGCCTTTAAATTTGATCTCTGCTTCTGGAGCCCAAGGAGCACTGTCCCAGACTCCTTGTGCTGGGGGTGAGGGATCCAGTTACTGGTTTTCTGTGCTGGGGCCTCAGATGCTTGCAGTTGTATGTTGTAGTGCTCTGCTATTTTATCTGATGCTGAACTGGAGACAGTGTGTGCTTGGTGTTGACACTTGTGTGCTCCTCCATCCTGGGAATCAGGTACTGTCATTGGTCTGCTGAGGTGGGGTCTTCTGCTGGCCTGCTGGAACACCTCCCATCCTGTACTAGTACCCTTCAACCACAACAAGAGGAAATTTTCTGTTAATTCCCCCAGCCTCCAGAGCTAGAGCTAAGAGACTGCTGTACCCTGTTTTTCTGCTTGCTCCACTATTCCAGGATTTTTCTTGGGGCAATATTTTCTAGATTTTCAAAGGTTAAGGGAGGCTGAGAGTGACTTATTGTTTACTCCACTATGTTGGCTCCCAGAAGTTTAAATAGGTGACTTTCAAACACTCAGTCTATGGGCTGTTAGCCCCAGGAGTAGCTGCTGCTGCTGCCATCAAAGGCCCCGACAGTACCATGCCTCCCGACCTGCTCTGACTGACCTCCCTCTTGCACTGAAAGGCCTGGGAGTCACCACTGCTGCCAGTGATTCAGTTCACTGGGATCTGCTCTAGCTTCACCATGATCAGATCTGGCTTGAGCAGCCTATGTTCTAAACTTTCTCCTTTCTCAGCCTGGTGCAACAGACCCCTTCTGTCAACCCTCGAGGGTTTCCTGGGCTGGAAATCTGCCACACTCTTTCTCTATGTGGATTCTGCAATTCTAAAATTTTTTTCAGATTCACTCTTTAGGGCTATCTAATGAAGTCTGTGGGAGAGCTCAGATGAATCCCTGCTTTCACTCCACCATCTTGGCTCTGCTTCCTTTTTTTTCACTTTTGAAATACTTGGTATCTATTCAACAGATACAGAAAATATGATGTTTTCCATGCTTAGAGAAAGGGGAGAATATTTTAGTTCCCATTCCCTTTCCAAGTAAATGTATACACAGGGTACAAAATTCACTGTGAAATAAAAATTAGATGTAAGTACAATGAACGAGGGCATAACTTCATAAGTAGAAGTCTTGATAGTATTTGCTAGTGGTACACTCTTGTTATGGGTTTTCTAGGGCTATGGTGAACCCCTTGGATCCTCAGAACACCTTTTAGGAGCTTCTTCTGTTGACACAGAGGGAAGGAGAAGAGTATTCTGTGATTCTTCAGCATTTCAACTTTATCTGTTCCTGACTGGTTGACTTCACAAACAACATCAGTCTAAGCATTAGTGGTATAGCAATCAAATAAACCATTTATGACTAGCTTGATGCTGATTTTAAGATCAGTCTGTCAGTTATATTTGTGGAAAGAGGGAGGAGAGTGCTCATCTCCTCCTAATATAAATTCTTCATTAAAAAAAATTCCTTCCTAACCATTCTTCAAATTCCATTAGTTGAAAACTATGTACAGTCCTGACAGAACAGAAAAAGGTTATTGAATTAGGAGGATAAAACAATTAGTCAATTTTTTTAGGCTCAACATTCAATTCTAATTTTA
The DNA here is from genome assembly GCA_028627135.1 of Pseudochirops cupreus. Classification (NCBI taxonomy): domain Eukaryota; kingdom Metazoa; phylum Chordata; class Mammalia; order Diprotodontia; family Pseudocheiridae; genus Pseudochirops; species Pseudochirops cupreus. The sequence continues at coordinate 260,032,379 of CM053580.1, read as the reverse complement.
TTTAGTTGTTAAATTGTGAGAGATATGATTTGACCCATGAAACATCTAAATACATATAAATTGGAATCATGTTATAATTTAGTTTTACTGAATTGAAGATACTGAATTATAAAGTAAGGCTGAGGATAATTCCAGAAAAAGCAGAGATAGAAATAAAATCCCAGAAGGATTTTCATGTTATTTCAAATATGATACACTTTGGAAATCTGAATGGAAGATATTTAATATATGGGAATTTTTACTCATCATTGTGACTTAATATAATAATTAGAAACAGGCATCCATATATGTCTACAGGTTCCTAGACAACCATTCCTCTCTACTTACAATTCTCTTTTTAAAATAGCTGTCATCAGTAATCTGTGTGTATTTCTGAAGACCTATTCCAGTTCCATCTCAAGGGGAAAAAAAGGCCTGAAGAATCTGCCCCACTATTATAAAAATGTTTCCCAGTCTCCTGGTATATGAATCAAAAGGTGAACCAAGGGACTGGTATTTTAACAGATCGAGTGATTATGCCATATATAGGCCTGCTGTATTTTAAATCTTTCTTGTTTCTGATCTCCAAAAAAACAGAGTAAAAAGGAGAAAAGTATGTGGGATAGAGTCTCTGGGGACAAAGTACAGAAACAGCAGGCAAATATGGTTAAACAGGCAGATGTGACCATATAACTACAGTAAAATGAACTTATTATCAAAATATTTGGTTGGTCCAAATCATAGGCTGTCCTTGTAATGTAGGGACAAATCTTTACAGACAACTCCTATTTGTCTTCGGTAAGAGTGATAAGCTCTTATTCCACAGACACATGGACAAAATGATACAAAAATCAACTGAATAGCCTAAGTGACAATCATACTGTTGGACAATTAAACCTTATGGAGTTGAAGAAATACAAGTGAAAAGACTGTCATCTAAATATTCATTAGCATTACATACAAATTGGATTTCCTTGTTCTGTAAACATAAGAGCAAATAGTTAATTTTAAATATATTTCTGAGTTATCAATGGTTTCATATTTCCCAAAAAAGGATGGACAACCATTGTAAAAATGTGTGTCCCAGAATTCCTTTCTCCTGCTGAAGAAGGGAAGAATTGTTCACTGCCAAAGCTCAGGTATAGTTGTCTATATCACCTTGGGATTGGAAACTGAGATTGTGGCTGGATGATTCAGTTGGTCAGATAATTATTCCATACAAGGGTAGGATCACTGCATGATCCCATTAGTTTTTCTTTTCTCTCCCTTTCCCCTTTCCCAGACTCTGGCTCTGACTTAGCTAGACCCCTTGAGGATGACAGTCTTCTCAAAGAGGCCTTACTGGGTTAAAGAACGAGGATAGATCACCGCAAATCTATCACTGCTAATGACAAAAACAAACACACTCAAAACACAGGCTTTGATGGTAGAGCTTTTATAGACAGAGGGATCAGAGGCAGGGCTCTCTATTATTCTTCAACCTGCACAAAGAACTACACTCAATTTCTCTGAAGGACCTTTGTCTAAACATTCTGAAATGTTTGAACATTCCTTCTCTGGAATTCTGTGTCAACTACAGGTATCTAGAAATTTCTTTTACTTAGCCAGGCACAAGTGTGGATAGAGATAGAGGAAAATCTAATCCCTCAAAGTGGAGGATTGCCAATGACTTCATGTAGGAAGTCAAGTTCCTTAAAGAAATTGAAGGTTTTTTAAATGGAATGAGATCAAATCAAGAAAGCACCTCAGAATTCAACTAATCCAGTGACCTCTTTTTTTAGATGAGAAGACTGAGGTCCAAAAAGACAAATGACTTCTCCAAATTACTCAGCTAGTAATTTATAGAGTGGGAATAGGCCCTGGTCTCTTGGCTCATAGTCAAATGTTCTTCCCATCACACCATACTACCCTTGCAAAAAATTATTTACACCTTTTTTTCCCCTCATATGATGCTGAAGATAATCTGTAAGCAACATGAGTTAGAGTGTCCTAAAAATATAGCCTGAGTGACTTCTGAGAAAATTTTAGACTTACTTAATATTAATACCTCATATATTTTTTAAAGTTTCCAAAGCACTTTCTTCACATCAATTTTATTAAGTAGAAAAGGCAATCATCACTATGCCCATTTTACAGATGAAGAAATAGAAGCACAGAGAAGTTAAATAAATCACTTTGGGTTACACAAATGGCAAGGAATCTAGTTCAGGTCCAAGCTCATTGCCCTCTCTGTCGGATCATTCTATTTCTCACACTGGAAGAACAGAGCATAGAACTAAGCTTTTTCATTTTCTTGCTGATTTAGATCTAGTGCTTTCGGATTGAGAATGAAAGGAGAGATGTAAAAACATGGAGGCTATCAATAAATGTACATTCTTAAATGCAGTGATGACTTAACTAGAATTATAGATCCATCCATTAAGTTCCTTTATCTATAATACCCAAGGGTCATGCTTTCTGCTTATATACTTGCCCATACTTGATTAGATTGATCATCTAATGTTAAAAATAATTCCTACAGCTTCCAGAGTTACTGGGATATCACATAAACTCCTAGTCACTAGGACCTAGTGCTTCTCTACCCATTGCCTAGAATGTGGAAGATTAGGCCCACAGTGAAAGATCTGGATCTAGTACGATTCCTCAGAATGAAGACAAAATTCCAAAAAGAAAAGAGATGCAAACATTAAACCTGATACAAAGCCAGATGCATGTTCCAGTAGTGGAATATTCTCAATATTCAACTTCCTGGGATTTGACTCCTACACTAATATCACATGTGAGTTGACTCTAATCCCTGAGGGAACCGATCTTTGGCTTAAATTTTCTGTCACTCTCACCTCTAACTGCTATGAAATAGTTTATTATTGAGTCTATCACACACAGTTATATAGATCAGAGCTTCTTAAACTTTTTCCACTCATGATCCCTTTTCTATTTTGGCAACTTTCCTTCATGTTGCATGGTCTGAGGGCATGCACATTGGAAAGTATGCATGCTTTGTGTTCAGAACCAATGCTACAATGAAATTGTGCAATGCAACATGGGCAAGCACTGCAAAAAACACCTCCGATTCATTATGTATTTGATTTTTAATTAATTTTTGGTCTTTGCGTGTTCAGGAAACTTTTAATATTGCCAAATTTTTTGAGATCTCATATGGGTTATATCCCAAAATTTAAGAAGCATTGATATAGAACAGCATATATGTATGTATATAGATATGTACACATATATGTATATAAATGAATGAATGGATTAATATTTATACACATATATGTGTGCATATATACATACACATACACTCACATGTCTATGTCTTTATGTGGGTATATATACCTACATATATACATTATATATTTATTTATATTTTGTTATAAACACAGAGAAGAGTATTTGGAGACAAGACACTGGATCAGCCCAGTCTTTTACCATCACAAGATCCTAGAGGAATAATAATAACTAACATTTTATATAGCATTTACTATGTGGGAGGCCCTTTGCTAAATTTAAATCTCTCTCTCCATATGAGGGATGTATAGATATACATATACACATACATACATATACACACATATGTACAAATGCGTATATACATATATACACATACATATGTGTGTATGTATAGATACAGAGATAGAGATATAGATGTAGATAGATAGAGATCAATATGTGAAGGTTCATTTGATTCTTACAACAATCCTGGGAGATCAATGCAATTATCATTCCCATCTTGTAGATAAGGAAACTAAGGCAACCACAGGTTAATTGACTTGCACAGGGCCACACAGCTAGTAAATGTCTGAGGCAGGATTTGAACTTAGATTTTCCTGATTCCAGGCCTAGCACTCTATCCTCTGTCCTATCTAACTGTATAACAAAGTATCCATGCCTAAATAATACTTTTGCCTTACAAATTGACTCCATTTGGTTGCCTGACACCAGGCTGACTCTTCTCCCCAGAAATTAAAGTCCCCTTCTCCTCCCATCATTTTTTGTATTCATCAACTCAGTTATTTTTCTCCTCTGTCTTCCTTTTTCCTTGTACTCTCTAAAATTCCCTCCTGAGTGTTTGCTTTATTCCTGGTCTCTTCTTTTCATATTCTGCCCATCTTATAGTCACAAATACCTACATCTCAGGAAGATATTGCATCTCTGGCCATCCTTTCCACTGCTAATTTTCTTTTCCTCATGTGTGCTATACACTAGACCTGTAGGAGGGATTGGTATATTTCTTGCTCCTCACTAGGGCTGCCAGGCTCTTGGTTTGCCACCATTACTCAGCAATACATTTTCCTTTGAGATTTATTCTGTCTATATCATTAAGTTCTAGTTGCTGAATTTTACTGGCCTGTAGGTTACTCTCCCTCATTTCTCAAAGAGTTTATTGCCTAACCCTTGATCACCATGTTCATTCTTCCTTGGCCACCTACAGGGAAGATCATATATGCCACATGCTCTTTGATATGGTGACACCAGCCTCCTTGCTCTTCTAGGAATGAGACAATCCATCTCTCAGCTCTGGGCATTTTCTCTGCCTGCTCCCTATCCCGGGAATGTTCTCCTTCCTCAGCTCCACCTACTGACTTTCCTGTCTTCCTTTAAATTTCAGCTGAAATCTTGTCTTTCACAGGAAGCCTTTCCCAACTCTTCCTACTTCCATGTCTTCCCTTCATTAGTTATTTCTTATTCAACCATTTTTTTAAAGCTGGCTTTGTTTGTGTGTGAGTTGCCTGCCCCATTGAATGGAACTGTCTTTTGTCTCTTGATTTATTTCAGCACTTAGTACAATGCATGGCACAAAACAGACACTTAGTAAAGGTTTATTAATTGATTGATTAATGTCTTTTAATTCACCATCACCTAATTGGGCCTATTCCATGACTTTAACTGAAATTTCCTCCTCTGATTATAATTTATTCTTCCATATCTCTTTCTGCCTAACTCTTCCTAAACTTGTTCTTTCTCTTAACTATAATCTTCAATATCTTTAGCCCACCTTGTTTTCTCAATTCATGTTACTTGGTCTTGCTTCACCTTCTACTTTTCACAATCTTAATCTTATAGTTAACCAGTTCTACTAGATCCAATCTCCATACTTGACTCATTTTGCCTTTGAGCTACCATTGTTTACAACCTACTGATCTTCAATGATGGTTTACCCCGATCATTCCCTTTCTTCATTTATACCACTGACATACTGAATGTTACTAGAGGAACTCACATTACTGTCCCCCACTCAGTCATTGTGGGTATTGTCTACTCCAAGAAAAACCACCAACCATCCACACCTTAATAGATAGCTGTTGTTGAAAAAAATCATTGTTTATTGGCCAACCCTTCTATGCACTTGTCCAAGCTAACCCTAAGATGACAAATATGCAATCTACCCTCAGGCCCATGTTTAAAGCCTTTCCAGCTTGGTATGGTTTGTTTGGCCTTTTAGTTCACTGGCAGAACCTCTGAGAAAACAGGGCCATCTCCATGCTACAGTGAGGCACTGGAGTAAGACTTTAGTGGAGGCATAGACAATTAGCCACTTAATAATGGCTTCGTAATTATAATCATGATCATGTTGATGATAATGATGCTTAACATTTCCCTGGGTATTTACACACTGGGAGAATTGGACTGAGTGGAATTCAAATAGGATATGGGAAATCAGTTTCTCAATATCTTTGGTGAATCACAAGCTTAGTGGCTTAATGAGGGGTGAGATAATTAATCTAGTACTATATGTATTTCTGCATGTCTCATACTGAATGCTCATTGCTTATCCAGAATGGTTTAAAACTATCTACAAGCCCTCATCAGTAAATTTAGAATGGTATACCTCATTTCTAAAATTAGAGTACCATTGTTCTATGTTGTAAATCAGTTTTTCAATAAATAATAACATTAAGTTAACTATACTGAGTGCCTTTACATTCTATGTATTTATTTGGAACAAATAATCTATCATTAATTTTAAACAACATCAAAATCAATCATTCATGTGTTTACAACAATTTACAAAGAACTTTAACGTACAAATATTTGTAACAGTTATTTCCTTTGAGCACTCTTCCATGGTCTTGTCTGTTCACTGAGGCACAGAGTCAGGCATAAGAATTTTTTCATGTGGAATAAAAATATGGCAGACCAATATGTATGTGTGCATGTGTGTGTAAGTATACATGTATATGTGTATATGTGTGTGTGCATGTGTGTGTACGCATGCATATATGTATATCTGTATATGTACATATGCATGTATGTGTGACATAGAGATGAAAGTTCAACACAGAGGGTAAATGAAAGCAAGAGGCACAGAGGACGGCCAAGCATTGTAATCATCTTGGCAGAAGAGGAAGTAGTTCATCCTCCAGGGACTTTTATCCTTACCTCTGTCAGGGTTGAAACTTGTAGAGATAGAAACCATGCTACTGTGATCCTAGAGCTGTTGTCCCTAAGATAATTGTATCACAGACAGCTGGGTGGCACAATAGAGTGCCAGGCCTGGAGCCAGGAACACTCATCTTCCTGCTTTTAAATCTGGCCTCAGACAATTACTAGCTGTGTGACCCTGGGAAAGTCACTTAACCCTGTTTGTTTCAGTGTCTGCAAAATGAGCTGGAGGAAAATAATGACAAACCACTCCAGTATATTTGCCAAGAAAATTCCTAATGGTATCAGTATATATTACATACACATATATACATTCATACATACACATATATACACATATCTACAAACATGCATGTGTGTATATATATGTGGGTACACACATATAATATATACATTTGTGTGTATACACATATGTTTGTGCATATATGTATATATACACATATGTGCATGCTTATGTGTGTGTATATATATATATACACATACATATATATGTTTATACTTTGTTATATTTTGAATACATGGAGAATGAGTTGAGCCCAGTATTAAACAGAAAGAAGGTGAATGTCCTGAATTGCTTTTGGAAAATCATAAAGTTCTTTTGAAAAATCCAAGTTTCCCTCTGGAACAAAGACCCATTGTTGTTTTTAATACCAATATTCTTCTGATTATGGTGTATAATTGTGTATCATAAGACACTGCAATCTGTGAGGAATTCAAATTAAATATACCTCAAAGGGAAGTAGAGAAGCATAGAGTAGGTGTTAATACATGATAAACAAGAAGTTACACAAAAGTAGTGTAAAGGATGTCATAAAAAAAATACATAAGTGAAAAAGATCATTGCATAGAGAGAGTGAGGAATAGCAGATAGATGGCCTCCATATTCCATGATAGTCTCATGATGTGAAGAGAACTTGAAGAAAAGCTCCAGCATGTTGAATTTGGTGAACTAAAAGCAGTAAATGGGTAAGTGTTGCACAGAATGGGTCAGAATGCACAAATTGTATATTCTGGATTTTTCCTTATTGTTTCAACATAAAATTTCTGTGTAGGATAGTAGATTTAGACGTAGAAGAATTCTTAAATTTGTTCAATCTATTCATTTTAAAATGAAATCCAGAGATGTTCATTAGATCAGAGCTTCTTATTTTTTTTTTCCACTTGAAACCTCTTTTCACTTTTCAGCAGCATTTATTGGTGTTGCATCTCATGACATCATGCTCAGCACAAAGTGCATATGCTTTGTATTCAGAAGCAAGGCTGCAGTGAAGTTGGATGATGCAACATGGACAAGTGCTGCCAGAAATACCTTGGATTCACTATGTGTTTGATATTTAATTAATTTTTGGTCATTGCACATTCAGAAATCTTTTACTGTTGCCAAAATTTTCACAACCCCATATGGGATCTTGACCCCACAGTTTAAGAAGTGCTTCACTAGTTTACATAGATATCAGTGGTGTAATTTGGATTTGAATCTGGATCCTGTAACTCCAAATCCTTTAACCCCATGCTTCTTTAAAAGTAATATAAACATTTTCATGTCATTACCTAACTCATAAGATTATTGTAAGGTTCAAACTTATGTCAAGTGCTTTGCAAAGTTTACAATACTAGCTAGGTCTGACTTTGGATGTGTGCATGCTTAGGCACAAAGTACTGCTTAGCTACAGGGCAAAGATTATATTTAATTGTGTTTTATATAATATTTAGAATTTAGTTCAGTCAAGCTTAGGCCGGGATGATAGTGAGATAGGAAGTTGTGTTTTTTTTCTCCCACTACTTCTTGGCCTCCAGCTAAGAAGACCAAGGGAAAACATGAGGCAAGGACAATTATCCCCATATTGGTCTGTTCATTCCAGGTTGAAATAAGGATAATGATTTCAAGAAATATCAACTTGAGAAGAACTTAAAGAATTTCATCTTTTATTTTGATAGGAAATTAATGGGTTCCTTTTCTCTTTACCTAAAAATACCTGCAATATGCCCCTCCATGCTCTTTGTTTCTTGCCCCTCCTATTCTCCTTTGCCATGATATGCCCCAATGCCCAGCCAAGTAGGAGAAGATAGAAAAGGAATGAAGGAATGAATGTGCTTTAGAAATATTTGAAGAGGGAGAGTTTAAAAGCTGGTTTGAATCTTCACAAAAACAAAAACAAAAACTGAAATCATGGCAACTGGCCCCATCACTTCCTGGCAGAGAGAGAAGAATATGGAATTGGAGGAGAAGAAATGGAAATGGTATCAGATTTTCTATTTTTAGACTCAAAGATTACTACCGATGGTGCCTGTAGCCATGAAATTAAAAGATACTTTCTCCTTGGAGGGAAAGTTATGGCAAATATGGACAGCATACTAAAAGGCAGAGGCATCACCTTGCCAACAAAGATTTGTGTAGTTTAACCTATGATTTTCCCAGTAGCAATATATAACTGTGACAATTGGGCTATAAGAAAAGCTGAGTGCCACAGAATTGCTGCTTTCAAATTGGGGTGCTGGAGAAGACTTTTGGAAGTTCCTTGGACAGCAAAGAGATAAATCAGTCAATATATAAAGAAATTAATTCAGTTTATTCACTAGAAGGTCAAATACTGATGAAAAAGCTAAAATTTTGGTCACATAATGAGAATATGGGAGTCATTGGAAAAGACCCTAATTTTGAGAAATATTGAAGGCAAAAGAAAAAGGAGATGACAGAGGGTGAGATGGATACATAGTATCATAGAAATAATGAAAATAAAGTTAGACTTTGAGAGACAGAGGATAGAAGAATGTCATGCTATGGTCCATGGGCTCACAAAGAGTTGGAAACAGTGGAACAATAGAACAACAACAACAAAGAAGGATATGGTCCTCAAGTTTTGGCTACCAAGGGGGCAAGGGGAACAGACAGCAGAAATGATACAGACTTCCAACAGGCAGCAGGTTGGAGGAGTGAAACACCAGAATGTAATGTGGGAATGTGAAGAGTATTGTATCATGCATAGGATTTAACCAAATACATTGTAAAATTCAACAAGTCATGGGAAGCAATTGAAATCCCATATAGGACCACTGATGTGCCAGTAATGCTAAGAAACAGTTGGGGAGAAGAATCAAAGGTCTAACCAAAGACAAAACAATGAATAAATCAAAATATCCAGAGGAGGAATCAGTTCTCTAACATGACTGGACATTCTTAGTTTGTTAGTTGTTATTTTGTCATCGCCTGATTCTTCCTGACCCTATAGACCATATGTGTATTATAGCCAAATCTTGTTTGTAAGTAAGCTCTATTAGCCCATTTATGTGTCGGGGTTTGCTGAAATGCTGTAGGGAAGGAAAGAGAACAGGGTATTCCAGAAGACAGGGGCTAAGCAATACACAAATTGGATAAATCCATTCAGACAACACTATTAGACTAATAAGGTAATCACTGATAACATAGAAAGCTGTGGAACTTGGAGTTCCAGATAACCAATGCTCTGAAAACCATAAAGTATGTAGGATATTGCTCAAAGTGCCTCTGGTGTGCTGGTTGGAGCAATAACTTTGGAGCAATCATGAGATCGACAATATCTAGCCTTATTTATTTTTTAAATCAAAAGGAGGCAAATAGCTAGTAGAATTCCCTTCTCTCTAAACACGTAAGTCATTTACCTGGTATCTTTTCTATTTAAACTCAGGAGATTGTCAACTTTCTTATTGCCCAAAGACACCAGTAGAGCTTTGATAATCACTTCCAGAAGCTAGGGCAAGTTATGTGTATGTAAAGTGGGGGAGGGGAGTATCATGAGATATCAAGTCAACAGACATTTTTTTACCCCTGACTATGTGCTAGGCACTGTGCTAAGTGCTGGGAATACAAATACAAGAAAAAACAAGAAAAGCCCCTACCCTCAAGGAGCTTATGATCTAATGCAGGAAGACAAACATATAAAAGGCAACTCTAAAGAGGGTTGGAACGGGGAAGGGATGAGAGACCAGATGAAGACATGGCTGTTCAGGGCTTCCTCCTCAAAATGGAGCTTCTTGCAGGACCTTAGGACCCAATGAACAGGAGAGTCATTGGGATACTACCTCATGGTTAAGGAAGGCAGATATTAAAAGACAGTACTCTACCTCATCCATAGGCCACGGATGAGAAGGTTTCTGATAAGAGGGAGTTTTCAGGGCAAAGCTGAAAACTCCTATGCTAGGAGAAGGCTTAGGGAAGGTCCCCTCTCTACCCACATATCTCCATGGACTTGTATGTAACTTTTCTGCAAATCACTAGTATCAGGTGCATTCATTGCCCAAGAAGTGATGGCATGTCCCTCAGAAAGTCTGATGTACTCCCTCATGATACAGCATAAGATCAAAGGATAGTCATCACCCAGGAGTTGTATGGGAAAGGGAGGCAGTAAACATGGTGGGAGTACAAATCATCTCAATCATCTCATTCAACTCCAGGAATGCTATGAGAACATGCTTCCAAGTAGACTGGGTACATTGTCCAGGAGACAGAGTTTGGAAAGGGTACAGGGGTGCCTGTGACAATGGGTCAACAATTTCTACAAAGCAGGGCAAATAAATCGTCTTCTCCTAAACACCATGTCACATACCAGGAAAGTCTAGTTATTGCTCTGTCCCTGAATAAACAAATAAAATCCTATGGAAAAACAGATTTTGTCTTTAAAGCAAAGTTATAGGCACTGAAAAACTGTTTCTTGATATTATGGGTTGTTTGATAAGCATGCAGGGACTGTCCTAATTATTTTTGGACCTCTTCCAGATGCTAGCATGGTTCTTTGCACATGGTAGAAGGCATTTAATAAAAGTAGTTGGCGAATTGAATAGAATTGCATTTTGAGGAACTGTCAAATATCCCCAACCTAGATTTGTGAAACATGATTTTAAGATGATAAGATTGACTCACTCAAACATACTTTAAGACTCCTATCTAGGCTTCCAAATAAGTTGCTATTATGAACTCCTATATTTGACCTCTCTTCAACTCTCTGTTTATATGTTTGAATCTTGGGTCAAGCCACCCAAAATATATTCCCATCTTCTTAAATCTCTACTAAATATTGGTATTCACTTTTCCCCATAACACTCTTACCCCTAAACAACCTAAAAAATAAGGGCACTTTTCCCTGATGTACAGCCAAGATTCAGTCTCCAAGGGGCCAACTCCATACTATTCAGAGGCAAAAGTAGGGTAGAAATAACAGAGAACAATACCAAATTTATGGACAGTTCTGCTTTAAAAAAAAGCCTACTATGTAAATTAATCAATTCTTTTATTATAAGTTACATGATAAAACTCTGTAAGATCCTCATACTGGGGAATTGGACTGAATTCTAAGAACTATGAGGCAAATATTATAAAAGAAAAAAATTGTAACTAATGAAGGCAAAATGGAAATTGGTGATAGTAAAAGAAAACAAATATTATTAGAAGGTCTCTTCTATTATCACAGTGTCTGGGAAATTTGTAAAGGTCATTGAGGAATCCAGTTATGGAATATAATAATTTATTTCAAATCACACTTTAAAATATTCAAAAAAATAATATATTACGTATAACTGACTCAAAAAGAGATCATTCTGTTTAGAATTCGCTTCTACATTCTGGTTGCAAATTGGAATGGGAAGGAATTGATCTGGAAACCCTTCTTCAAAATAAATTTATATACAATCTCTAGGTCCTCACATAAGAAGTCTCTCCTGGAAAATCAAGATGGGAATGTGTTGTGTCAAACAGAAGTAGTAAGAGTTAATAAAGAAAATTTATTTTCCTCTTTCATAATGAAAAATATAGCTACAAACACAGATATAGATATAGTTATCATATAGATATTTACTTATACACACACCTATTATAATTCCATTATACTACTTTTAAAACAAATAAATTTAAAGAAAAAAAGGCCTCTCAAACCTTTTAGTCTATTCAGATGAAGTAGCCTCAAATGGTTTAGTTAGGAATTAAGTTAATTGGGTTTGGTGTAAGGTTGGTGTACTTCCTGCTGGAAACTTTCCCATGTTTTCCTCAGTATAAGTAGCCACTGGACTCCCATGTCACCCTGTTAGCCCAGACTTTAATTAGATCTGGCATTCTCTTCATAATGATAAATGCTGAGATGATGAATGGAAATGCAAATGAGTGCAAAGTGCCTCAGCCATCAGAGCTGAATATCATTAATACCTTCCTACTGTTAAATCGATCACTGTCATCCTCAGATCCCCATGTTCAGCGGGTGCAGATGGCTGTCGGCCAGAATGCCTTCCATAATATTGGCAGTCCAAACTTTGTGGGGTTTTCCTCCCCATATGCTTTTATTCATCTTCTGCTGAATATTTGTTTGGCAACTAGAGTTCCAATATATTTCCAGCTGAGATGATAACTATTTAGGGTCAATAAGCAAATAGCTAATTTAGAGAAAATAAATACCAATATGGAATTGTGCACACAGCACCAACTTGTGAAAGAAATTCAATGCCGGGAATTCTTATCTCACTGTTTTGAAGGCTGTACATGATGTCAGTTTTAACAAAGTAAATCATGATTAATAATATCTCAAATGGTTTTAGATTGTTTCAAGAGATTTTAAGCATATTAGTTCTGTTGGCTAAAGCAAGGTATTAGTAGGGTAATGGTCATGGGTTCGAGAATCATTTAATTTCATGTGGAAAAGATCTCCCTGCTTTAGTCACAGATTGGTCAGCTCTATTTCTAATCATGCTATTGACGATTCTAGACAAAAGCTCAAATTATATCACACAGTCTGTCTCACATAAAGAGGATCATAATTTAAACTGATAGGACCCATACAAGGCCATACAAAAGCATGGGAATCCAGAAAAATATTGCTTGTACTCAATCCAATTTAAAAGATACTAATTAAGCATGTAGAACACTGTGTGCTAGGCACTGAGATAAAGGGGGTGGGTAAGGATGGACAGAGATACAAAACTTAGACGCAAACCAGTCCCTTCACCCATGTTGTACCTCGTTATTCTCCAAGCTGAAGTATGGACTTTTTCTATCTTGTACCAGAAATCTTTTCCACTTGGTAGGCCCCTCCAGCCTTGGCCCCCATACCTCTTCCTTCTGATTGCCTGGTGCCTCCCTGAAATTCTATTTAAGTAAGAGAGCTAGGCCAGTTGTTCGATTCCTCTCCAAACTGAACTTTGTCAACTATGCATTGAACAGGAGCTTTCATCTCCTTCCTTCTTCCCCCACACTCCCATCACCTTCCAAGCCCAGATTCCTGACCCACCTTTTTCAGATTCCTTTTCTTCCTCTATTAGAGTGTAATCTCCATGAGGTCAGGTACTGCTTTGGTGGGACCAGCAGAGTCTGGCACTTAAGTGATAAGCACTTAATAGATGTTCATTGACTAAATGACTGATTGTTGTTGAGAGTACAGTAAACAAATAAAGATATAAGTAACTATATTGAATGAGCAAACAACAACAACAAGCTATCCACTAGAGCCCAGGTATCCCTACATCAGGTGGTACCACTTAAATGCCCCAAAGTTGTTAAGACTTTGGGATTGTTGCTTAATAGTCAAGGATTTGAACTCTTTTATCCAACTTCTGTACTCTTTCAGTCAATCAGTTAGGTAATAAACGTTTATTAAACATCTACTATGTGCCTTAAGTGCACTACCTCACCCTTCCTTTTCTATTATAAATCCCTATTATTCATTAGGGGATATAACCGAGCAATCCATTAATTAAGAATAACTGTAGTCATAGCAGTGACCCAATGAGATTTTATTTTTAAATTGCTGAAACTATTGAGTTCTATCATAAGCATCATGATCCTCTGAAAATATCACCTTATATACTAGAGCTAGGTTTATCTGGTGAAACCTTGAAACAAAAAGATGCTGATGTGCAGATGAAGAAAAAGTTGTTCAAGTCCACATTTATTAATTATCAACAAACTACAAGGGTTTGTTTCTGGATATACAAAGACATAATTGAAATAATTTGCTTTTCAAGGAACTGAGATTTTACTTGGGGGGGTTGACAGTGGTACCTGTGAATAGGTGCTTTGAGGAGAGACAAATCATTAACAACTGGAGGGATCAAAAAAGTTTGAATGGATAAAGAGCTATCTGAGACAAGCCTTGAATGATTGATCCTCTTTATATTCACCTTAGATCAAATGCACAAGTGGTCCTATATGTAACATGACATAATCACTAAACTTGTTGGTGGGGAAAAAAAAAGATGAACCCAAATTTTTCATATGTTTATGGATGTCAATAAACCTTTGAGCAGGATAATTACTTGTTTTCTTTCTTCTACTCAACCCTTTTTCTGAGTAATGAAAATATTGTTTCAAAAAGTGAAGCCGCTGTAGCACTCTGAAACCATAATTATGGAAATTTATGTAAAGTAGCCGAAGACACGTTTTAAATTTCTTGCTGGTCAGGTCTCCCAATGACACAAACAGTTCAACCTAAATAATTATGTTTTCCAAAACAACTGAAAAGCTTGGGAACAGGTGCAAAAGCTGTAGTGGAGCTTAGATCAGAGGAGTTTCCACTGGTCCTAGACTCTTGTAGTTTCATTGGGTTGGAATCACTAACACATTTCTTTCACTGCCATTTTATGCTATCAGAGTTTAATTTAGGTCCTCTAACTTACTGTATTTGCATCATTTTTTTCAAAGAATTTTAACAGTTCACTTTGGCAGTATACAAAGTTTACAAAGTGAAATCTAAGGAGGAAATTGGGGAAGAGAGGAATGGAGGAAGGGAGGAAAGAAGGAAGAAAAGAAGGAAGGAAAGAGAGAGGGAGGAAAGAGGAAGGGAAGGAAAGAACAAAGAAAGGAAGAAAGAAGGAAGGAAGGAGAGAAGAATGAAAGAAAAAAGGAAAATGGGAGGGAGGGAAAGAAAGAGAAGAAGTAAAGGAAGGAGATGCAAGGAGAGTGAAAGGAACAAGAGAGAGGAAGGGAAGGAGGAAGGAAAAAATGAAAGAAAGAAGGAAGGAAATAGAGGGAGGGAGCGAGAAGAGAAGGAAAAGGAAGGAAGGAAGGAAGGAAGGAAGGAAGGAAGGAAGGAAGGAAGGAAGGTAAGAAGGTAGGTAGGAAAGAAGGAAAATTAAGTTTCAGACTGGTTTTTTTCAACTTCAATGAAATTTTCTGGATGTTTGTTTTGTAATGTATGGCAACATCAACACAACTAGACAAGAGAGATAAATGACTCCAGTTTCCTGTGAAAACTTAAAATGCATAATATTTGTCAGTGACTGTGAAAACTTAAAATGAATAATATAATTTTATTCAAACTAATGGCACAATATTTGAATTGATAATTTAATAAATTGTTTCCAAAAAAGTCAAGATCTGTTAAAAGTAACTTTTTTAGTCAGAGAAGTCACATTTCTATTTCCCTTGCAAAATCATTAGAGGTGGGATTACTCTCCATCTGATTGTAAGTTAAATGTTTTATTGTGTTAGTCTAATGAAAATAGAAAAATAAAAGGAGAAGAAATGTTTTGTTACTTTGGTGCCTATTAAGGCTTTGGCATTTATTCTAGAGGAGTGCTAGCCAATTTCAATAACATCAGGAACAGAAGGAAATAAATTAGACATTTTAATTGTGAGATTATATCATACTTATTGGAGTGCTGGGGAGAAGCCAAAACAAATTTTAATGACAAAACAATAATTTAAGCAAAGTATATCACACTTAGCTCTGTGGGTTTAAAAGAAATGTGAGAAAGCAAAGTTAATAAACACAAACTATAGAGATCCTGCTCCAGCATATGAATTTAATCAACAATTTCACTTTCTCTTAAGCTGCATAAGACTTGAGGAGAAAAACACAGTTAGTGTTGGGCACAATTATCTGAAATCTTGAAAATTAATGTCTTGACTAACTGTAAGAAAATTGTCTCTTTAAGGGAATTTGGGAATTCTAAAATCAGGAGGATATAGGTATAGTGTCTTTTGTAACCAAAACTAAAACTGATTGACAGAACTTTAAAGTAGCTTAAGTTATAGGTATTATGACCATGACTGACTTGACCTGGGACTTAAAAAAAAAAACAAAAAACAACTTCATCAATCTGATTTCCCAGTGTCAGTCACCAAACATTTATTGAGTGCTTTCTATGTATGATGCCCTCTGCAAAGAATTGAGGGTACAAAGAAAAAGAGAAAAAAAGTCCCTGATCTCAAGGAGCATACATTCTAATAGGAGAAACAAAATATAGATACCTGGGTACATAACACACACACACACACACACACACACACACACACACACACACGTATCTATATATACAGCACAACTATATAGATATATATACATACATATATGCATGCATATATACACATATACAAATATATACATTATATACACATGCACATATATACACATACACATACGCATATATATACAAAACAACAAAAGTTAATATGAAAGGATAAGATGGACTGAAAGAAGGTGGGTCCTGAAGGAAGCCAGAGAACCTAAATGAAGAAGTGAGGGAGCACAGCCAGTCATGAAGGGCAGAGAGTGTTGCCTTTGAGAAATAGTGTAATTCTAGCTGGATCATAGAATATGTAGAAGGGAGGATGGTGCAAGAAGACTGAAAAGGTAGGAAGGGACCAAGTTATGAATAAGTTTAAAGAGCCAAGCAAAAGAATGCATTTCTGGTGCTGGATGTTATAAAGATTGGGACATGTTTGTGTGGGTGAGTGGGGGTGGGGGGAAGCCACAACATTTTGACATGGTGAGATCTATGCTTTGGAAAAATAACTTTTGAAGCTGAAGGGTAGATAGATTGAAGCTAGGTAATACATACTTGAGAATGGAAGACCAGTTAAAAAAGCTATTGCATCAAGGCAAAAGGCATTGACATCCTGAGCTAAGGTGGTGATAGCTAAATGAGTAGGATGAAGGGGATGTACTCTTGCGATGTTGGGATTTGGCAATGCATTAGATATGTGGGGTGTGTGAGGTTTATTTGAGAATGGCATAGGTTTACAACCCACATAAAAGGAATTATGGTAGCCTCTGTAATGATAAGAAATTTTGGAATGTGAGTCTTAGGAAATACATAATGAGTTCGATTTTATTCATGTTAAGTTTGAGATGCATATGAGACTTCCAGAGAGGATCTGTAGGATGCAAATAATCAGATTAGTCTTGGTCTGTCCCCGCTGTGCCACTTGGATATATAGATGTGTCAAAGAAAAGTGGACCTGACCAAATTTTTCAACTTAATTCAATTTGGCTGACTTACTTGGAGGCAGACATAGAATTTAAAAACTTGTATGAAAATGTGACTAAGCAATTAACAAAATGAAAATATTAATCGCTATATTATTTTCCACTGTCTTTAACTGATTTTATATTATTCATAAGGAAAAGGACCAAGTTTTAACTAAACTTTTATGTTTACCCTAGCACCTAGCACAGTGATTTGCACAGAGTAGGGTTATAATTAATATTAGAGAGTGAGAAATGTAAAACATAAATCATTATCTTTTATCCTAAACTTATACTTCTTTCAAATATCCTCATTTTTGTCACCAATCTCCCAGTCTCCCCAGTTGGTAAACTCAGTGTCATCCTTAACTCCTCACTCCACATATCCAGTGGGGAGCTAAATTGTGTTACTGGAATCAAGCAGATTTCATTTCAAATACGGCCTCAGACATTTACTAAAACAAGATTCAGGCCAAGTTACTTAACCTCTGTCTCCTTCAGTATCCTCATGTGTAAAATGAGAATAATAGTGACTATATCCCAGGATTGTTGTGAGGATCAAAAGAAATGATATCTGTAAAGCACTTTATTCACTTTAAAATGCTATGTGAGAGGAAATTATTGTTGCTGTTGCTATATTCTGTAGCCTAACCAAGCTGAACTCTCTGCTCCTTTCTCAAGACCGCCTATTTTTTCTCTGTGCCTTTTAATTAGTTTATCCCTCTTGGCTGGAATGCACTCACTCTTATCTCTATCTTGAAGAATAACTCTTTTCTTTACAGGCACAACTTAAGTAGCACTTTCTACACTAAGACTTTACAACTCCTAATGCCTTCCCTCCTTAAATACCTTATATTTTACACACACACACACACACACACACACACACATATGTATATGTGTGTATGTGTATGTGTGTGTGTGTGTATATATACATATTCTTTTGGCATTTATTCTATATGTTCATTTATTCTGGCTATACTTACATAAGCACATGTCTTCCCTGATAGAATGTAAGCACCTTGAGGGAAGGGATTCTTTCATTCTTTGTATTTGCATCCCTGGATGATACCACATTGACTGGTACCTTTATAGTTGGCACACAATGAATGCTCGTTGACTGATTGATTGAAGACAATCAAAATTATTTCATAAACTATTTTGTGATTTTTTTTCTTATTGTATAATTAGTGATTTTCAATTTCATAGGCAGGTGAATTAAATATGTGAATTTGGAAACAGGTCTATAATATCTGATTTAAACAACATATGCAATGACATAGTGAAAAGAAAATTTAACAATTATCCAGTTAATTTAATCAATGCAGATAACCATTTCAGATAATTAAGGTCCCTGAGTTAATTTGTTTGGCTTGAATTAATCAAGTTCCCTGTCTGTTTGATCAAATAACTGGATATTTGCCAGTCTTCGCTTCTCTCCATGTAGAGACAGTCCAAGACACAGTCCATTCTTTTACATGAAGAATTCATTGTATTTTCTTGCATTGTTTATCTCATTCTTTTCACTTGCTTACCCTTAATCTCATGTTTAGTTAGCCACAGTATTTTCTCTCTTGATACAAGGTCCCTCCTCTAATTCAACTGGCATTTTATCTTGGTGAAAACCTAAGGCTTGATGTCTGAGCTGACTTTTTTTTTCAGTATTATTATTATCAAATTTTAGATTTTATTTAGGCAACTTTTTTTTTCTAATCATTAGTGGAGATTTGATGAAAGACTAGATCCTTTGGTGAGGCTGTTACTAGGACTGAGACTTAGGAAGATTTAAATTTGCATTCTTCTTCTGGTGTTTATTGACTTTGAGACCCAGCCTTAGTCAACTACCTTCCTTCAGCCTCAATTTCCTCTTATGTAAAATGGAATGATAACACTGGAAACTTGTATAAATAAACTCTTCTTTTAGCGTGCTAATATTTATGGGAGGGATTAAGTTGGCTTTCAGTCATATTAACAAAATAACAATAGACACAATAGCTGGAATTAATTTAATCAGAATACTTTTCTGCTCCCTAAAAACTAGATTAGATCTATTGTTATACTGGGGGCAGTGGCTAGGCTAAATGAATGACTATTAATTCAGATATGAATTCTAATCATATCTATGCAATGTGGCTGCAAGCTTATGCTCTGGTAAGAGAATTTAAATAAAGAATGGAAATGTTACTATTAGCCACCATATGCATATATAGACTGACATACTTTTGTTTGCATGTTAAGTGTTTATAAGCACATAGAGACATAAAGATGCATTAGCATATAGCTAGAACTTAATCAGAAATACTTTGGAAGGATAGTCTCCCTGGAACACCCCCAAAATATTTCATTTGGAAAACTGCCTGACCTGCCCTAAGACCTGTCCTACTCATAAACTCAATATAATTGTTGCAGTCAGTGGCTTTTCTTGATCTTCAAATATCATGGAAGAGCAACAAATGTCTCCGAATTTCAGTTTCTGTGTCTCCAAAAGGGTGGTGTTGGACCAGATAATCTCAAAGGATTCTTTCAGTTGTTTGATTTTGGTGTTTATGGCGCTGCTGGAAGCAAGTAGCGTGCATGGCTGCCTATGATGAGAACCACTGCATGATCAGAGAAGAGGGAAGATTATTTTCTGTTCACTGTGCTATGTTGTTAAGGTAGCTAACACTGAAGTCATCCATAGGAGAAAAAAAGGAAATGCATTATACATGGTCAATTTTAACATGCTAGATTTTTTTTTTTTACTCACTGGAATTCCATTCCAATCTCTACTATTCTCTACATAGAGGTAGTGTGTTGCAGAAGAAGGGCTAGACTTACAGTAAGATTGGAGTTCAAATCTCACCTGGGACCCTAGCCTTGTGACTCGACGCATACCTCAACCTCTCCTTATATGCTATTGGTAACTACTTAGTTACCTTAGTAATCATCTACTAAGTCATAGATAATGAAAGGCATTTCCATACACAGAAACATGATAAAATCACAGACTCATAAGATTATATGCTCCTTGAGGGAAAGGACTTTTTTTGCCTCTTTTTTATATCCCTAGCACTTAACACAGTGCCTAAAATATGGTAGTCATGTAATAAATGTTGATTGATATGAAACTAAATACATACATTGAATATTACAGCAATATTATTATTAGTTTCCCAAATTTGGACAATAATACAAGGTTTACTAGATTTTAATCCTTTGAGGAGTCTATAAAAGTTGGTCCAAATATTTTGCCCTGTTGGAAAATGGGAAACTCTCAAACTGAAAACAAGAATAGTTTATTTTTTAAAAAACACAACAACGAAATGAATGTGGAAGCTCCTGAAGAATCCTGACTTTAAAAATTCATCCAGAAAAATGCTGAAGAGCACACAGAGCATAGGTTTAGATTTTGATGAAAAAGAGTAGATGAAACAGGTATATTTTGATCAAGGCTTTTGTAAGTGATGAAACAAACATATGCAGATTGGAAGATAACTTTGCTCCTCATATACAAGTTTCCAGAGTAGTTTACATCTTGTAATTATTTAACACCAGAGAACATAGGGCTTATTTAAAAAGATAGAGCAAAGCCCCCTTATATTATTCCCCCAGTCACAAAAAAGTTGACCTCTGGTATTATGAAAAGAAAGACAATCAGCCAACCTAATAGGTCTTTTATTTGCTAATCAAAACTCTCATTAACAATTAATTGGATCAAAAGTTCGTTGGCTATTATTGCTGTGTCAGTGAGATGGTGAGGGCCTCAGAGGATGAAACTAAATGAGCTGGTCAGGTTATAAATAATTTCCAATGGCTACTCCGCTTACCTCGGGCTGTTTATGTTGAGGTCACTGTCCTGGCTAGTGCAGACTGAAAAGGCTGCCGTTCTGACAAGCAAAGATAGAGTCTCTTCTTATCTGACATGCTAATTTAAGCTTCGTAATCTAAAACGTGTGAAACACCATCTCACAACAAACAAAGTTCCAGACAGCTCTGGTTTTACATTTGTCCTACAAAATATTTAAAACTTTTTGAAGCAAAAGATAAATAAAGTCTCCAAATTAAAATCAGAGAATCAATGACCTTGAAATTTGGTGAATGGATATGATTATGATGGTGAATGTCTTCATTACCTTTATCTAGTAGGTATGAGGCACCAATGATATTGGATTATATTATTGAAATATTAGACCAAAACATCTTTTTTCAAAATATCACTAATCCCAGCTTAATTCCTTCTTCTGATTTCTTTTTTCAGGAGTAACCAAAACCTTAAAGCTGATGTTTAAAGTGTTACAGTGTCTCAAAGATCTCTCTTCCATACCAACCTCATTGGATACTATAATGAGCTATGAAGTTCTAAAACCAAGTGCTAATGGTGTCTGTTAATCAAATAAAGTAAAACCTCAATATTTCAAGCTAAATAGGAAGGAGAAATGGGGAAAGAGACAGGGTTTATCAGTAAATAATCTATCATTTTTTAAAAATATATAGATGGATAGATGAATGAATGGATGGATGAAAAAAGCATATAAGGCACTATGAGCCAGGAAATGTCCTAAACTCTAGGAATAAGTTAAAAAAAAAAAAAGAGGATAGGAAGATAACCACTGCCCTCAAGAACAATATGAAACTACATAAAGGAACTGGTAGCTAAAGAGAACTTAAGGAAATGGTGAGTGGAGTCACAAGGTAATTAATTGACACATTCTTTCCAGAAACGGCAATGTTGATTTGACTAATATTACTAGAGCTAGAGGTGGAAGATGGGGTAGGGAAATACATTGGGGAAAGAGAATTTGAGCAACAATATGCCTTAAAGATACCTGGGAAGCAACATGGTTAGTCTGGCTTATGTTAGGTATGATGAACATTTATTAATCAAAAGTTTAGGAACCCAGCATGGGAGCTAGAGTTATTGGTCTAGAGGTGGAGGCTGGAATATCTAAGAGAGGCAAGAAGCTGGCTGGGGAGTATAAATGCAATTTACAAGTTTTCCCCAGACAAAATTTCAAGTATATGTAACTTGACATACTAATTTCAACACTTCAAGGATTCTTGATCTTGTTTCTGTGGGTATGCTCTTCATTAGTCCAGACTATAACTCCTCACATGCACTTGTAACTTAGTGATAGGTGTTTTCATGAGTGACTATTGCCAAAAAAAACAATCATCATCTGATGGTCACCCACATGTAACTCTGTTCATCTTCATCATTCAGAAATGCAGCCCATCCATCTTAACAGTGTCTGGCACATAGCAGGTACTTACTGAAGTGTTTTCAGTTTCATATGATCAGCTAGAAATAATTATTGCTAACATCTCTATAACACTTACTATAAACTGGGCACTGTGCTAAGCACTTCACAATTATTATCTTATTTGATCCTCACAGTAATTGTGGGAGATATGTGCTCTTTTTATCCCTGTTTTATAGATGGAGAAACTGAGGCCAACAGGTTAAGTGACTTGCCCAGGGTCACATAGTTGGGAGATATCTAAGGCCAGATTGGAACTCAGATTTTCCTGACTCCAGATTCTGCACTCAATGCACTACACTTTATTGCCGTGGCACCTTGATGCCTCTTTGATGAGGAACCAGAATCGAACTTTAGAAGAAGGTTGATCAACATATAGTTTATTTGAAAGAGGAAAACAGAACTGGACCAGCACTAAACTAGACTGACAAACTCCTTAAGCTACAGGGAAAATATTATTTATTCAAAACAAGTTGTGGCCAAATTCAATTTAAATTTATTTTTCAAGGAAAAGTTTGAGTCATTTAAAAAGCAATCTCAATTTGTCAAAGAACCCAGACTGAATTCCTGCTACAACTGCAAGAACAAGATGCCTGTAGAGTTATAAGTTAACTATTTCTCATAGCATCTAAAATGAAGAAAAAGGAGAGAACTTTTAACTATAATGAAGCAAAGCAGGGTAGATCTTCACAAAGCAACAAGTGTGAGTCACAATCAGTAATCTCTAACTGGAGACTATAGTCCCCTGGGAAAGTTGACTGCTAAAATGACATTTCCCTTTAGTGTTTTCAATTTTGGAGAAGCAAATAGGCAACAAAGAGAGATTTCTGTTCTCAGTGCTACTGTGGGAACACTAAAGCAATGAAGGTAGAATAAGTATAGCCTTGAGAACTCATACTTCTGTCTACTCTTGGCTCCCCCATCCCCTACACTCTAAGTAGAAAACCTTGCTTCATATTTTGCAGGGTAAAAAAAGGAGATCATTCACCATGAACTCTCTCTTCTCTCTTCTTTATCTCCTTTGAGCGGCTGTGGCCAAAAAAGGCCACACTGGTGGTACTCTGGTGTCTTCTGCCATTATCTCCTTCATCTTTGTCTCATATGATGAAGAGGTCTTACTCCTTACCATGGCCCTACCTGCTCAAGCAATCCTATTCTATTCTTTTTCCTCCAACAGATTACCTCTGTCATGTCTTCTCTCTCACTTATTTATTTTCAATCTCTCTCTTTCTCTCTCTTTCTCTCTCTCTCTCTCCCTCTGTCTCTCTGTCTCTCTCTCTCTCTCTGTCTGTCTCTCTCTCTCTCTCTTTCTCTCTTGGCTCATTTCCTACTGTCTACAAATGTGCCTCCCTTATCCTGAAAAAAAAAACAACAACCCTCACTTGACCTTTCCATTCCCTGCCAACTATTGTCTTATTTTTCTTTTGCTCTTTGTGGCTAAATTCCTTGAAAAGGCTCTCTATTGTAGGTGCCTCCTCTTTCTTTCCTCTCATTCTTTTCTCAACACTTTATAATCTGGCTTCTAACCTTATCATTCCACAGAAACTGTTCCCTCCAAAGTTACTAATGGTCTCTTAGTTGTCAAATCCAAAGACCTTTGCTCATTTCTCAATTCTCCTGGACCTCACTGCAATCTTTAGCAATCTCTTCTCCTTGATGCTCTCTTCTCTATAAGTTTTCAGACCCGTCTCCTGATTTTCCTCCTGACTGATCCTTTTCTGTTTCTTTTGCTGGATCCACCTCTAGATCATGCCTTCTGAATGTAGGTATACCTCAGGGTTCTATACTGGGTCCTCTTCTCTTCTCCCTACATACTACTTCACTTGGTTATTTCATCAGCTCCCAAGGATTTAATCACCATCATTATGTTGATGATTCTCATATCTTTCTATCCTGCCTCAATCTCTCTGCTGAACTCCTATTTCACATCTCCAATTGAATTTAAAACATCTTAAAGTGGATGTCCTGTAGGCATCTTAAATATTTCCAAAACAGAATTCATTATCTAACACCTTAAACATCCCCTGTCCTCATCCCTTACCTATTACTGTGGAGGGCAATGCCATTCTTCAGGCTCACAAGCTAGAAGTCATCCTGAATTCCTCACTATCTCTCACTACCCATAACCAAGCTGTTGCCCAGCCCTGGCAATTTCACCATTGCAAAATGTCTCAAATATATCCCATTCTCTCCTCTGATACTGCCACCACTCTAATGTAGGCTGTCATCACCTTATCCTTTGATTACTGTAATAACCCAGTGGTGAGTCTACCTTTCCAATTCAATCCACTACAGTGATTTTACTAAAACACAGATATGACCAGGCAAATCCCCTTTCCCCTACTCAAACTCCAGTGGCTTCCTATTACTTCCAGGACCAAATGTAAAATTCTGTTTTGCATGCAAAGCCCTTCATAACTCAACGTCTCCTACCCTCCTACCTTTCCAGTCTTCTTATACCTCATTCCCCAAACATTTACTCTTCAATCCACTGACACTGGCCTCCTGGCTCTTCTATATATAAGATACTTCATCTCTAGGCTACAGGCATTTTCTCTCCCTATATCCCATGCTTGGAACTCTCTCCCTCTTCCACTCTGACTACTGACCTTCTTGGCTTATTTGAAGTCCCAACTAAAATTTCACCTACTACAGGAAGCCTTCCCTAACAATTACATGTTTTTTCTTCCATTAGATTGTAAGCCCTTTGAAGGCAGGGACTGTCTTTCATCTCCTTTTGTATCTCCAGGGCTTAGCACAGTACTGGCACATAGTAGAATTTTAATGAATGTTGATTACATTGCATTGAAGTAGATGTGCTTTCAGCTCTGAAACTAATAGGTGCTTTAAAATGTCTGTAAAGTTCATAGTGAATTCTGAATGAAATCTAATGTTGAAAGCATATGAAAAGCTTGTTTAACTTGAATACCACTGATTGATAATATGGAGGGGAGATGGGGGAAAGGAAACAATTTCTACATGTCTGAATTTCTTTAAATCTTGCTCCTCTTTCTGTTTCTGTATCTCCTGGAGAATAGGTGCATATCTGGTAGTTTTAAGACAAATAAAATTTATAATAATTTTAATTTTTTTGAAAAGTGACAAATTAAGGATAAATCCTAAAATTTCTATTACATATACCTAGAAAGAGCATTATCTCCAAGTTGCCTAGTAAGAAAATAGCACAATCTAGTGACTGTTATTTCAGTTTGTAAGCACAAAGATCAGAAAGGTACAAGATTAAAAATTCGACCTTCTATGGAGTGACACAGGCAGCCTGAGGGTAAGTAGAGATTCCTTCTCTAGATGAGAAGAAGAATGAGGAAGAGGAGGAAAAGAGAGAGAGAGAGAGAGAGAGAGAGAGAGAGAGAGAGAGAGAGAGAGAAGGAATAAAGGCTTTTTTTTAAAAAAAAGAGCAATTTGTGTACATACTGTATTTTCTTAACATTTCTAGTAGAAATTTCTTTTGATGTCAATATAGAAACTTAAACTTTATTACTTAATAGAATATTATTTAGCAGGGGTTTTTTTGGAGGAGAAAAGGCAGGGCAATTAGGGTTAAGTGACTTGCCCAAAGTCACACAGCTAGTGTTAAGTGTCTGAGGCTGGATTTGAACTCAGGTCCTCCTGACTTCAGGGCTGGTGCCCTATTCACTGCACCACCTAGCCACCCTGTAAGAGGTTATTTTTATAGAAACATGCAAAAAGATGCAAAATATTTGCATTAGTTTCTTATCGCTTTGTTCTATGTGAAAATAGTATAATCTTTGCTGCCCATTTTAAATAGGCACTGCCTCGTCATAAAGTCTAGTAAGAAATAGTTACTTCTATGGGGTAAAACCTATTATAGCAGGATTCTGCCCTATTATAGCAGGATATATTTCACATAAAGTTTGAATATTCCCTTTCTTCTCTTATTATCTATTAATTTAAAACAGCTTTACTTCCTAACGGTCTGTTATGAGAACAGTTGATACAAAATATCCACTTAAAAGTGTTACTCTTTCTCTCATAAGTATCTATAGATTCCAAGAGAAAATAGTTTCAAACTTAGGGAGTCCATGTGGCAATGGGGTAACTCAGAGTTCTGAATTGCTAAAGTACTCTTTCTTCTCTTTCATGAAATACTAAGAGGTTACAGTTAGATTTGGTGTCATTTCTTTACTGGGCTCTTTGTCAAGCTAGGAATCTATGTCCAATCTGACTTCAGTTCCCAATGCAGACATTGGTGTCAGCTGATCCAAGCATGCCCCTAAGACACTACTGGGAACATAAGAAGTCCTTCTGGACCCTTTAAAGTTTACAAGATCTTTCCTCCAGTCAAAGGGGAATTGGGGTGTAGTGGGGAAGAGCCCTAGGCTGAGGCTTCTCCTTCTCCTTGACGTGATCCTCCTTAGAATTTTTTTCTGGAATGCCACACTAGCTCTAATCTCTGGAAAAACTCCAATTTTCACCCAGCTTGATGTTTTAAGGATGACCTCTGCAATGTGGCCATCTTTGATTAGTCAGTCTGAACTGGTTTCCTTTGCAACAATAGAATTTAAGTTCTAAGGAGTTTTCATACTTGGTAAAAAGCTTATCATCATTTGACTGATTGAAACTAAAGTCTATGATTGAGATTGATCATTTCCACATGGTAAATGTACAAGTGTGCTTTATAATTTACTTGAAGTAGAGTGGAGTGTCTTGATTTATACATTCAGTCAACATCCTACCCTTATGCTATAAAGAAAAAAGTTACCATTACCTGTCATAGAAAGCTTCAGGAATAAACTACATACACATTCCTTCTTAATGTATCTACGGATCTTTCTCACTCCTTCATCTTCCATATCAGTGGAAGAATAACACTTTTTTTTTTGGTTTTCATCATTAAAATAATGAAAGAAGTAGAAGACATTTTCAATAACCAGTCTGGTTCCAATGAAGTAACAGAAAATAATTTGACTGGAAAAAAGCTAACATTTATGTAATGGTTATTATATACCATGCACCACGCTAAGTGATTTATTTGATCCTCACAACAACATTGAGAAGTAGATACTCTTATCATTATTGTGTAAATGAGGAAACTGATGGAAACAATGACTACATATTTTGCCCAGAATCACACAGTAAGTGTCTGAGGCTAAATTTGAATTCAGGTCTTCCTGATTCCAGCCTGGGCAATCTATGCACTGTGCCACCTAGTTACCTCTTGAAAAAAGATAGAAGACATTTTCAATAACCAGTTCTTAACTTGGATAACTCATTTTACTTCTCTGTGTCTCCATTTCTTCATTAATAAAATAATGTGAATGAATCACAGCTATGATACTGGCAACTTTTAGGCTCCCCAAGCCTAAATATGTTTATATTTCTTATGCTTGAATGAAAACCTTAAAAGAGTGGATATATGCTAGTTTTTGTCCATTAATCTCATAGCCCCTAAATTAAAGGCCAGGGACTGAAACTCCCATTTCATTAGTACAAAGAACTCTCAAGAGAAAATTCTCTCTTCCAATTAAAATCAGCACCTTCTCTGAAATTGATAATCTTAGAGAGTTCCCTTGAATAAAGATGTTAAAGGGGGAGGAATACAGAAGGAGTATGGAAGTACATGAACTAGATTAAAATATAATGGGGAAATATTTGATAAAACAATAATATTAATATATAGTTTTCTAAGTCAATAAGCAGCCCACAGGAATTCTTATGTGGTCCCTGTTTCTATTTGAGTTAGAAAACACTGACCTAGAACAATGAAAGGTAAGTGACTTTATTAGAGTCACACATTCAGAATGTGTCAGAGGCAAGATTTGAATCCAGGTTTTGTGGGCTTTGAGGTCAGCTATCTATTCACAATGCCATACTGCTTGTCCAAAAATGCATATCTTACTCTGTACTTTAAGTCCCCTACTCCACTCTTAGGGGGTGGATTTGTACACTTCAACAACAGACCTTGGAACTGTCATTGCTCCTCCATTAACACCTACTCTTAAGCCCATATAATGTGTAAGCACTGTTAGTATTCAAAATATAGCTTAAAAACCTGTTTACTTTACAGAAGATTTTCAATAAGATTCCTTTCAATGGAAAGCTAATCTTTTTCTTATCCATCTGAAATCTTCAAAGTCAAATTCTTTTTATAAAACTTTGATGGATTCCTATTTCAAAAACACATCTATTACTTAAATCAGGATTCATCTACATGTTATATCTGGCTTGACGTTTATTTTAAACCTAATAATTGACTGTGACACAGCATCCATGACTGTGCTCAACTCCAGCCAATGCCAATCACATCAGTCACTATTCCCCCCTGGTATCTCTTACTGGTGTGGCAGGTACTTTTCCTATTTCTAATATTCTCTTTTTTACATTCATAGAAGTTTGAAAGTGGTTATAAAGAAACAGTTATTCTTCTAGAGTTGAAAAACCCTTCATCAACCCTAATAATTGAATTATAGTTAATAAATGACTGTTCAGAGTTTTGGTTTGTAACAACAGGTCCTTTGTTCTGCCAGTATCTGAATTTCATGCATGTAGGAATTCCTCCCTGAGACAGCTACGTATTAAGTATGCTTTGATGACCTAGCCAACAACTTCAGGATTCAGGAACTTAGTGCCTTACTTCATTGCAATTTTGGTCCAAATCATGTTTTAGGGGAGAATGAAGGGGGTCTTAAATGAAAAGATCATTCACATTTCAAAAAACTCCATAATTAGACAAAGTGACTGGAAGAACATCATCATCATCATCATCATCATCATCATCATCATCATTATTATTATTATTATGGTTAGCATTATTCTTAATGAGACTTTTTCCAGGGAGAAGCTTAAGGCCATTAAAAGGACTGACTAGCCCCTCAAGGCATTCCAGCCCACTCAGTTCCTTTTGCTGAATTCTGGGCCTAATTCATTGACTATTGGTACACATCCACCCACCATCCATGTACCAACAAACCAACACAATCAGTGCTCTATCCACACGCATATCACTGTCTGGGCAATAAGCATTCTTAATCCATTTAGTTTTGCCTTCATTTGTTGTTGTTTTCTACATGGATATTTAGGTAATATTCTCTGACACTTTAATGAATTAAAGTAAAAAGTACTACCCTACCAATCAATGAGTATCTCTTAGCCTTACTTTGTCATTTAATCATTCCAATAACAAATTGAATTATAACACTCCCATTATTTTAAAGCAAGGAATCACACTTATGTTTTTACTATAAAAACCGCAGGCTTTTATAATAAAGTTGAAATGCACGAAAATCAGGGAAAAAAAAGTGCTTTGCCCAGAATCACATAACTAGCTTCAGGAAAAGAAGGTTACATGAAATCTCTCAGCTCCACATTTAGTGTTCTTTCTGCCATACCAGACTGCCAAGAGTAGTAAATTTTGTCTAAATTGCTAAATAGATCTGACCTGATTATTCTTTCACGCAAGTGATAATCACATGATCATGAGACACAGCATGGAATACTGGCTAAAGGAACAGCCATTGTAGTCAGGAAAACTTGGGCTCAAGCCCCATTTCTGAAACACGATGACTGTATAACCATAGTCAGTTCACTAACTTTTAGTTCCCCAGGGAACTCCCTACAACTGAGAGTTATAGACAAGGTTTCATGGTGAAGGAGTTCCTCACTGGATGTTCCCCACATCAACAAATTCACAGATCCAGAACTCTCCCAGATAAAAACATTATAATTGCATATGGCATAATCCAAAGCACTTGGAAGTTAAATGACTGGACAGGGCAGTTGATAAAGGAAAACCTAATTTGTCATTTGGGTACAAGGTACAAGACTATATTTTTACATACACAAGTGTTTAACATATATGATACATACATCTGCAATCAGAGCTTGGGAATTGTCACTAGTTTCCTATCGACTCCTCATCCTCTACTTTGCAAATTAGGTTTAGATTAAAGCATTTTTCTGATCTACATTTGACTCTGTTATGCTAATGTAACAGGGCCTTGTGCAAGTGCAAATCACCTAACATGGCAACACCCATGTGGAAAAGGTCTAGCAGTACCCATGTGGAAAATGCCAGGGAGAAGACCTTCTATCTTCCCCTACCATGGGCTAAGAACTCCTTTTCTAAAAGAAAGAGTGGGCAACATTGCTTAATACTTTTAAGATAATTAGAAAGAGAGGGCATTTCATAAATAGTGATAGGAAATCAATCATAGAGATGTAATTCTTTCCCTTTCATGTCTTATGAATCACTTTGGCATTGTCGTGAATTCTATGTAATTTTTTCTCAGAATAATGTCTTTAAATGCATAAAATAAAATATATAGGATCACAAAGGAAATCAATTATAGTGAAATAAAGCAGCTTTTCTTTTTCATATTCAACTTCACAGACTGCATGTAAGCATGGTTTTTGGATACTAAGTTAAGGACCCCTGTTTTATGCAAAATACACAACTGGAAACATGAAGGAAATCTGGTCATCATTACTAAACTTGGCAGGTCTCTAAATAGCATCCCCAATTTTAGAATACTTAGTCTTTCTAACTCATAGCAAGTAGTTGAGAAAGATTGACAATAACTACATAATCTTATTTTATTATAACTTCTTGAGTTATTAGCTGGTATGCCTCTAAAATTTAGGGTAAAAGCATGGAATCTAGGCTACAGAAACTTGTTTTTACCATTGGATTTTATTGATTGATTGATTGCTTTTTGGAGGGCAATTGGGGTTAAGTGACTTGCCCAAGGTCACATGGCTAGGCTTTTTTTTTTAAATTTTTATTTTTTTTAATGTTAAGTTTCTGAGGCCGCATTTGAACTGAGGTACTCTTGACTCCAGGGCCAGTGCTGTATTCACTGCGCTATCTAGCCACCCCTACCATTGGATTTTTAAATTAAAAAATGAATTATGATTTACTTTACACAGACTCAAGATGTATGAGCATGCCTAGTATTTTTTTATAGAGGTTTAGGGAAAAAACTATGTTGCTTTCAAGAGAAGGTCATGTTGTTTGAATGGCACTTTCTGTTAAAAATAATAATGAATGAACTGTGAAAACCTTAATTTTCTGTCTTTAAATCCAAACAGCTCCTCAATATAAGCTCAGACATTTAACTTCAGGTGAAAATTAAGCTATCAAGTACATACTTTCTAGTCTTCATGACTGCAATTTAGACCTTCTGGGTGAATCCTCACTTTGTTCACAGTGTCAAGATGCAAGTTTCCAAATTTCAATCATGCCAACAATTATCTCTAATGTTCCTACTGGCATTCCAAGCAGAGACATCTGCTTGGGCATGAGCACAGCTGATGAGAGCAGTGGAGTAAGCTGCAGTGGAGCACGTTGGACCCACTGATTTTGGTGATGCATAATTAAACCCACAATCTTCTTACCTTTTCAGGCAATAGGACATGACATGTCAGAACTACATGTTACTATTCCCAATGGTTTATAGCCTGATGGTCATGCATCCATATCTCTGTTAAAACACATGCCTGATAATATTGGAATCCAAACTTAAAAAAACACAAATAACACTTGATCCTTTGATGCTCAACATTTGTTGAGCAATAAAGGAATGAATGAATGAACAAATAAATAAATAGATGAATGAAATGAATGAAGAAATAAGTATAAATATATAGGTAGGGAGAGAGAGAGACAGAGAGACAGACAGAGAGAAAGAGAGAGAAAGATAGAGAGAAGAAGAGACAGAGAGATGGATAGATGGATGGATGGATGGATGGATGGATGGATAACACACCTTTCTAGACCCTCTGCAAATCACAGGCTATTTTGAATATATTTAAACTCATAGGGGTAGGGAAGAGATGGAGATAGTGTACAGGTACTGACTTCCTTTTTTGCCCTCTACCTTGTTTTCAATTTTATTATTTTTTTCTTTTGTATGTTCCCCATATAAACAAGAGCCCTAAGAATAATTTAAGCATCAGAGTTCATTTATATTCAACAAAAGGACAACTAAAAAGTTTCAGAAGATTTAATTATATATTTTTAATGGAAAGAAATGTAGTGTTTTTAAATTGTCTTATAAAATTCTACAAACAACCTTACTCAATTAGAGAATGATGTTGTTTCTATGACATAATTTGGTTTATTGAGATTCCTTCAACCTCTGGACCACTAAATCCTTTAAGATCTATTTTGATGACAGGCTGGTCATAGCTGTGACAGGAGTCACATTTTTGTCTTGTTGTGAATGTAAGTATTGTATTGTTTTTTTTCATTGGACTATATGATGAGGACTTTTAAAATAAATGCAAACACCAAATTGTTATGTAACTCAATCAATAACATTTATTAAACACCCACTAAAGCCAGATACTGTGTTAGACACTTGGAATCATATGACAAAAGAGAAATATTCCCTGCCTTGAAGAAACTTGTAATCCAACCATGGGAGACATGTACATATACTGTTATATACCAGCGGTTCTCAACCTGTGGGTGGCGACCCCTTTGAGGGTCGAATGACCCTTTCACAGGGGTTGCCTAAGACCATCGGAAAACACATATTTTCTGATGGTCTTATGAACTGAGACACTGCTCCTCTATCCTTCTCCAGGTAGGTCTGCCCACATGCTGATATGGCCAGATACACCCACATACGCCCACATAGGAGTATTAAAGAGTTGCAGCATTAGGAAGGTTGAGAACCACTGTTATATACAAAATAGATACAAAGCAATTAAGGGGGAAAGGCACTAGCATCTAGCAGATCAAGAAAGGCTTCACATAGAAGGTGGTAAATGAACTGAGTTTTAAGGTAAACTAGGGATTCTAAAAGACAAAGGCAAAGAGAGAAGCCTTGAAAGGAGTACCACACATGAAGGATAGTAAGAAGGACAAGTTAGCTTTGCTATAATGTATGTGAAGGAGAATGATGTGCAATAAATCTGGAAAGCTAGGTTGCAGTCAGACAGAGGCTTTAAATGCCAGAGTTTATAATTGATCATTAAGTCATAGGGAATCCATAAGAATTTATTGAGTAAGAGAAAGGTATGGACAGACCTGTGTTTAGAAAGATCATTTTGGCATTGGTGTGGAGAAGGATGGAACAGAATAGAGAAAGATGTGAAGAATGGAGAAAACTTAAGAGTATATTACAATAGCCTAGCTGAAAGGTGATGATGGTCTGAAGTAGAACTTTAAATGTTTGGCAAACTTGCTAACTGGAAACTTAGACTCAAATATGTGTGTTTGCTTTAAGAGTTCAAAGAATTTTTTTTTTTTGTAAGGGAAGAGTAGAGCCACCCTCAGGGCAAAACTCATTGACATAGAATTTTTTGAACGTCTAATATTATTGTTTTAACAAATGTGGCTTATATGTCTTCTCCTGACTAACTTACTTTAGATGATAGGTTAGAGGGAACAACAGAGACAATGCAAATAAGTCAGTGAAAGTAGCAAGCAGCGACAGCAGTGAGGAAGGTGACAGAACAAAATTGTTTGTTGAGTCATTCCTTTCCTTTTCTTTTTTTTGCTTTTTGGAGGAGAATTGAGGTTAAGTGACTTGCCCAAGGTCACATGGCTAGTAAGTGTTCCGTGTCTGAGGTCAGATTTGAACTCAGGTCCTCCTGACTCCCAGGCCGGTGCTCTATTCACTGCACCACCTAGCCCCCCCTATTTTTCTTTTTCTTTTTCTTTTTCTTTTTTTTTGGTTTGTTGTTGAGCCATTTCAACCATGTCCAGATCTCTGCAACCTTATTTGGGGTTTACTTGGCAGTGGTTTTGTCATTTCCTTCTCCAGATCATTTTATAGATTAGGAACTGAGGCAAACAGACTTTAGTGAGTTGCCCAGGATCACACAGCTAGTAAGTGTCTGAGGCCAGATTTAAACTCACGAAGGTGAGTCTTCCTGACTCCAGGCTGGGGGCTCTATCCACTGTGTCACTTCACTGTTCTAAAGGAGAGTATTTGGAGGGACTTGTGAAGTCTAAAGGGTTATCTCAGCTGCAATAAAGTAGTGATAGAGGCTGTGGACATTAAGGAGGTTGATCATACATATAACACTACAAGAGTCATTGGTGTGAATGCTAAAGCCATCAAAAGTTAAGGCATGAGTTGGAACATTGTTGTGTTTTTACCTTCATACCCTGAGCACAATCTCACATTTAATAGGCATGTAATAAAAATTGGTTGCTCTACTAGACATAAGATTATGAAAAGATCTTGTGTGTTGGTAGATTATTGTTGCTGTTCAGTCATTTTGGTTATATCCAATACTTCATCACCCCATTGGGATTTTATTGGCAAAGATGCTAGGATGGTTTGCCATTTCCTTCTCCAGTATATTTTACAAATGAGAAAAGTAAGGCAAAGAGGATTAAGTGACTTGCCCGAGGTCACATAGCTAGTAAGTATCTGAAGTTGGATTTGAACTCATGAAGAGGTGTCTTCCTTATTCCAAGCCTAGTGCTCTATCCATGGTGTCACCTAGGTTTTCTTGACAGAATAAAGTCAACAACAATAAAGTCATTGAAAATTTCCTTTTTTAAGGAACAAATTTCTAGCAGAGGAGTTAAATCAAAAGATCTTTCAAAATTTCATTTCATTAAAATATAGATTGATAACATTGGCTCTTTCTCTTTCTTAACTGATTTAATTTAATGTTTTATCTTCCAAATGGGGAAGGGGGTTGGAGCAGAGGATATACCACAGCCCCTTAGAAAATAGCTTACAATTTGGGTAGGCTGCCACTGGGTGGTGGTTTCAAGGCCAAGTGACCTAAACACTAAAGCAAAAATTAGCTGTGTTTATAAAAGGAATTAGCTTTCTTTTCTTTTGAAAATAATAATTTAAAAATAAATCTAAGTATTAAAAACATTACACATTTTTCATACTATTGAAGCTCTAATGAAAACAAATGATATTGATGCAAAGGTATTTTAAGGATCCATATCTTACTTGGTACAAAAGCCCCAACAGGCCACTTCCTTCACTTGCCTATGGCTTTACTTCATCAATCACTCAATCAGCAAGTACTTATTTAGAGCCTACTCTGTTCCAAGCACTGAACCAAATGTTGAACATAAAAATTTGAAAGCCCTGGTTGTCAAAGAGATCTTTTTTTATCCAACTAAAAAAAATTCCCCAGAACTTACTTTGGTGACATTCACCTAGTTTCCTTGACCAGCCAAGAATTTTTACTCTCTATCTCTAGTAGACATCTCCTCAAATGTGTGACCAGTTAGGCACACTCCCTAGCATGGTGGAATTGCAAGTCACTCAAATTCTGCATGTAACTCTTTAAATAATTCTAAAAGTCATCTCTTCCTTTGTGAAGGAAGTTGTGATTTTTTGTCACAGTTGTGAATTATTTTCATTTTCCTCTTTTTGAGATGAAGTCAGTCCCCTTTACCATCTCTCTCTCTTTAATGATTGTTATTATACAGTTGTTTCAGTCATGTGGGACTTTCTGTGACCCCATTTGGGGTTTTCTTGGCAAAGATACTGGAATGGTTTGCCATTTTTTTCTCCAGCTCATTTTACAGATGAGGAAAGTGAGGTCAACATGGGTAAGAGACATGCCCAGGGATATCTGGCTCATGAAGTGTCTGAGGTCAGATTTGAACTCACAAAGATAAGTCTTCCTCACTTCAGGCCTGGCACATGATTTGCTACATCACTAGTAACCTTATTCTCTAATCATTGTTAGGGTATAAACTAACAACCCAGTATCAATCACTGTACAATCAATCAATCAAAGTCCAAATAGGATGTTAATAGAGCTTCTTCACAGTACCGAATTTTTATTTCATTGAAAATCAAATATATAAACCATAAAAATATTTTCCTCACTTCACTATTAGTATTAAGTGTACCACCATTCCCCCACTCACACAGTTTCCTCATCATCTCACTCCTAAAGTGTTGCAGGACCTTTCTGGATGGTCTCCCTAATACCAATTTCTCCCTATTTAGGTCCATCCTCTATCTTTAGTCCTTGAAATGAAAGGGAACTGTAAGAGTTTATCAAATAGAGGAGCGAAATGGTTAGACTTGCCTTTTAGGAAGTTCTCTGTGACAGCTGAGGAAAGGATCTTTGACGTCTCATTCTCTCATCTCCTATATCCAATCTGTTGTCAAGGCCTGTTGATTTCACCTTTGTAATATCTCTGGCATATGCCGCTTCTTTCCTCAGACATTGCTGTCACCCTGGTGAAATTCTTCATCATTCTGTTTGGTGTTCAATAACCTTCGAAAACTGTCCCCACTTTTCCATTCCCAGTCTCCTTATACCTTATACTTGCTGCCCCACCACCCTGTTTTCTCATCTCATCTTAGCATGATCTAGTAACCCTGGCCTTCTTGAATTATTTCAGTCAGTCAGTCAACAAACAGTTATTATATGGTTACTATGTGGCAGGCCTAGAACAAGACATTCCATCTCCCATCTCTGACCATTTTCACTGACTTTCCTCAGTGATTGTAATGCTTTACCTCCTCTGCTCTGATTACTGACCTTCCTGGCTTCAAGTTCCAACCAAATCCCTACCTTTTGTAGGAAGCCTTTCCAGATTCCTCTAAAAATATATATATTTTTATATCATATCAACTATAGTAAGATTATTTTTTTTTCTCTTTCTTTGTATTTTCGGTGCTTAGCACCATGCCTGATACGTATTAGACACTTAACATTTACTGACTGACAGAAAAAGTATGTTATTGTATGCAGTCTTGCATTACATGTTTTATTTTCCTGGTTCTACTTATTTCACTTTACATTGGTTCAAAAAAGCCTTCCTATATTTCTTCATTTTAGTATTTTTTACAGCAATATCCCAATTACATACATTCCCAAACTATTCCCCAAACTATGGGTATCTAATCTTTTTCAAATTCTTTGATTATCATAAAAAGTGCTGTTAAAAGGGGGTTTTTTGGTTCATATGAAGATTTGGGGGGGGGGGGTCATTTGTGACCTCCTTAAGGGCTTAGCAGTGGTATCTCTGGTTTAAAGAGTAGGAACATTTTTGTCATTTTGAAAAAAATAATTCTAGATTGTTTTCCAGAATGGTTGCATCCATTCACAACTCTACCAACAATGCATTACTGTTACCTATTTTTCCACAATTCTTACAACATGGTCACCTTTTGCTAAGTTTCTGTGTTTGAGGTGAAATCTCATTATTGTTTTGATTTGATTTTCTCTTATCATTGGTGGTTTTAAGCATTCTTTCAAAAAATTAGTAATTCTTTTGAGATCTGATTCTTCATATCTTTTGACCACTTATCCAATGGGGAATGTCTTTTGATCATATATTTCTGTTAGTTGTCTATATATCTTTGATCCCAAATCTGATACAAAGCTTTTCTCCCTACTCATCCCTTACCTTTTCATCCTAGTTACAGTAATTTTATTCATGCAAAAGCTCTTCAATTTCATTTCATTTCATGCATTCTATCTTTTCTAATTGTCCCCCATCCCTTATTTGCATGACTAGTTCTTAATGGGTTTTTGTTAGCTCATAGAAGTTAGCCCTTAATGGGCCACTCCAAAATTTTGTTAGGGATCAGTAAAAAACTTCAAGGACGGATCATTTTCTTTGCAATTGTTAACTATCCTACATTTGCTCACCTCCAGTCCTACAATGCTTCTTCCTCTGCAGCATTATTCAAAGATCATTGACAGTAAATCACATCTGCAAGTTGTGGCTGTACCCTGGCATGTAATATGTCTGGTCCAGGTGACTTGAACTCATTGAGGGCAGATAGGTCCTTTCTTACTTCTTCTTTTATCTTAGGTTTCAGTTACCTCTTAACCCTTTTTGTTCTATCCTTTTTATTATCCTGGGAGTGGGGGGGGGGGTAGAAAGAAGCAAAAAAAAAAAAGAATTTGAGTTGGTCTGCTTGTTCTTTCTTATCCTTGATCATTTATGCCATCAATCACTGGTTGCAGAATTTAACTTTTCTTGTTCTCTTCCTTAGTTCCAACATAGCAATAGCCTGTTTGTTCTTAGCATTTTACCCCAAACTTCACCTCATTCTGGATGCTAGCCTTATTCTCTTCTTATAATACCTTATGCTTATCTTTGGTTATGTGTCCTTGCTTCTATCTTTTGCGCATGTACCTTTAAACTTGAAACTTGTTGGGAAATCTATGTGTCTAAACAGACATCTTTTTGCTAGCCTAGTTGAATTACAACATAAAGCCAAGTGATAAAATTTAACTATGTTTTCTGAATCTTTGTTCAGACTTTATAATAACTCACATTTCTCCCTTCCCTAACAACCTGAATTGGTGAAAAGTTACTTTATAACCTCTATTATTCTTCCAAATTCAAAGAACTGTATGTATATATCTATATGTGTGCGTTTGTGTGTGTGTGAAATAAAAATATTTTTAAAGGACTATCCATTTGGTACCAAGGCACTGAGAACTCATTCAAGAACAAAGCAAATGGTTATAGTTAAGCATTCCAGAAGTATTCTTCCTGAATTTGTCTATGCAAGCGTAATTGATGCTTCTGTACAGAAATTTTTGGATTTTTTTTTCTCATTTTTCTCTTGTAAGCAGCCTGGAAAAAGCAGTGCTGGATAAATGCAAAAACTCAGCTGCATCACCCATTTGGAGAAGGAGTTCCAAATACACACACTGGGATTTTACTATCTTTAGGCTAGCTTTAGGCAAATGTATTAATTACTTGCTAATCACACAACTTCTGTGTACTCAGTCAGATCAAGAGAGAGACTCTCTATATACTTTTGGCTATTATTATTATTTACAACAATATTGCTATAGTGCTTTAATGTTCACAAAGTACTTTATATATGTAATTTCATTCGATGTTCCCAACAATCTTGAGATGTAGGTGCTATTATTATCTCCATTTTACAGATGAAGAAACTGAGACTGGGAGAGGTCAAAAGACTTGCTCAGAGTCTCAGAGAGAAAGTAGATGAGGCAGAATTTGATCTTAGGTCTCCCTGACTCCAAGTCCAGCATTTAATCCATTTTGCTACCTATTACCAGTTCTATCAAGAATTGTACACAAATGGATACAAAGGACATTTTTTAACTAATAAATTTTGACCAGTTTTCTAACATATTCTCTCCCTCATAGAAAGGATTTTTTTTTCTGAAGCATTTCAATCTAATGCTATGCAATAACAAGCAATATTTTAACAATTAATACATAGTTACTTTAAAATTTGGTCTACCTGTCAAACACTGTACTAAAAGGACAAAAGTGGTGCAGGTCTTGCCCATGAGAAGTTTACAATCTATTGGGAGAA
This sequence comes from Pseudochirops cupreus, assembly GCA_028627135.1. Classification (NCBI taxonomy): domain Eukaryota; kingdom Metazoa; phylum Chordata; class Mammalia; order Diprotodontia; family Pseudocheiridae; genus Pseudochirops; species Pseudochirops cupreus. The sequence continues at coordinate 259,992,332 of CM053580.1, read as the reverse complement.
GTAACAAATGCATACTGTAATACAGAGTGGTGGGAGTGGTGTATAATAGCAGTCAGAGGGATCAGGAAAACCTTTCATAGGAGGTGGGGCATGAACTAAGTGTTGAAGGAAGGTAGGAATTCTTAGAAATTTGAGATGTCTAATCTGACATCTCTAGGGTATGGGCAGGGAGGAAAGAAAAAAAATACATGATAACTTTTTAAAATATATTTAAAAGGAATTCCAAGTTACATGTAATAGACTTGCACAATCATTTTTATGGTACTATGTTGTGGAAATTCTTGTTTTATCCCACAAATTTAGAATAAATGAATGAATGAATGAATGAACAAACGAATGAATGAATAAATAAATGAATGAATAAATGAATAAATAAATAAAAAGTTAAAAAAGAAAATTTGAGATGCTAAGTCAATTGATACAATTGTTGATACATTGAGTTGTACCTAAAAGAGGTATGTTTTACAAATCATACTTTAATTTTTTTAGTGTTTTCTCTTTATAACTTTTCATTTCCCAGCATATCATCATATCCCACACAGATTCACCCCCTCATAATGAAAAATAGCAAAAGAAAAAATGAAGTTTATCAAAAAATAATCAGTGTGTCAATTAAAATGTGTATTTTGTTCTATTGTTATAGCACCCTACCTTTGCTAAGAAAGAATAGAGGCACATTCTCCTATCTATTCTTTGGAACCAAGCTTACTCATTACAATCATAGTTGCAATTTTTTGTTGTCCTCTTTGTTCTTATCATTTCTACTGTTGTACTTATTATGTACATATTTCTTCTTGCTTCTTGCTTTCGTCACCTTGCATCAGACCCTATGCCACCAAATATTCTTCAAGTTCACTGTTCCTAACAGCATAGAAATAACCCATTATAACATGTTTCACAGTTTGTTAAACTATTCTGCAAATGATGGATTTCTATTTTGTTTCCAGCTCTTTGCTATCATTGTTATAAATAATTTGGTGTATATGGGATCTTTTAAGGTAAACAGCTAATAGTTGATTTGCTAGAAAGGATATGGATAAGTCCAGTTACTTTCATAGATTGCCATATCACCTTTCAGAATTGTTGCACTAATTCAGAACTTGGCTTCACCAACATTGTATTAGTTTGTCTACCTTTGCACAACATCTCTAAGTTTTACTACTGCCATTTATGTCACTTTCACCGATTTTCTGAGTATAAGATGACACCTCAGAGTTGTGTTGATTTGAATTCCTCTTATTACTGGTTATTTAATCTTTTAGTGTTAAGTTTTTCATAGTTTGCAATACTTGAGAGATGTTTGTTCATATCTCTTGTCCAGATATCCAAAGTAGAAGGACATTTGATGCTATACATCTTTTATCTATCTATCTATCTATCTTTCTAGTACATCAATTCCTTATGAGACTTATTTAGCAGAAAGGTTTTGGGGTTGTTGCTGTTGTGTTTTTTTTTTTTTTTTTGGCCTTCACTTCTTGTCTTCGTCTTTTTCTATTTGATATTACCCATGGAGTAACATAAAGAGGTTCTATACAAGCACTTTTGAGGACTTCCTCTTATACTTATGGTATTATAGGATGACCAATGTACAAGATTGTAACATGTCACCTATCATTCTTGTTCAATAAATGATTCAACTCTTTCTGTGATCACATATGTTCTTGACTGTGCCTTTTGCTCTTGTTCTTGTATGAAAGCTACTTTAGATAACATACAACAGTCTCCTAAGTCCACCATGAATTTTTTGATTGGCACTCTGGGTTATGTATAATTGAAGATTTTCCAAAAGGTTATGCTGTATTACTCACAGCTACATAGCACCACTGGAAGAATGATAATGTTAGATATTGTTAGGGAGATTTTCTCCCCTCTTCCCCACCACTTGACAGAATACAAGGATCATTATTGAAAGCATTGTATGGATTCCTGAAAGTGAAACACCTTGATCTCTTTCTTCTACTCACTACCAAGACTAGTTTATTTTCCAGGTTAAATATACTGGCAGACTTACTCTATGAGCTTCCCATTAAATTCTATGTCATAATTTGGAAAATATGGGGTGTGTTTAAATCTACTTTGTTTTCCCAGTGTAGCTGATTAAATCAATTTTACTGGTATTATTGTGGATTTCTTTGAGGGGATTTTATAGTGTTATTAAGTTTTGATGACATTATTGCAAGGTCATCCATAAAGAAATACATTTGTAGATCTTTCCTACCCATACAGAATCCTTATATGTTGACACATATATTTGGACATCTGCCATGGTGGATTATCGCCCCCCATTTTATGCCTCACTTGATATAAATACTCAGGTCATCACTGAGCAGCCATCTCTATAATTTCATCTGTAAGTTATTATAGTTTTGATGTACACATGACATACTCTTTTACTTGAGCAGAGCTTTGAAAACCGTAATTACCTCTACCAAGTCCAAATCATTCTTAAAATGGATAAATAATCAACATAGCAAGATATTATGTTCACTCCCACAATGATGTGTCTCTTGTTTGGAGTCGTGTATAAAAACCTACCTGTTCTCTTATGTTTTCATCAAGGATTCTCTTGATGCTTGAATAGACCATTGAGCTCATGGATTGTCCTTTGCTGATGTCTATTTAATTGCCTTTTGGGGGAAATGAAGCGAAGTACCCTTTGTACTTTGGTTCAATTCCTTTTTATTTTATTCTAGCAAAACAATCAATCAAAAATATTTATTAAATGCTTACTATATGCCAAGCATG